>JAPDOI010001074.1:0-226578 GCA_029168955.1 Aplectana chamaeleonis | reverse complement strand
TGAGGCCATTCTATGATTTTTGCTAGGATCACTGATTTCTACAGGGTCTCGATTCTTTCCGAATACACTTGGGTGTTGGACGACATTTTTAAAAATTATCGGTCACTTCCACCTCGATTTTGAACTCGTTTTCTCCTTACTACATCGTGACTGCGATACCACTTGAATTCGTTTCACGTTCAATATTTCTGTACCTCCTTTATATCCTTTTCGCTGATCTTTTTTGTTTATGACCCTGCTTTCATCTCTCCTTCTTTTCGAAAGTTCTGTTTTTTTTTGCATAGAACTCTTGGTAGATTATTTTGGCTAGATTCGTTTTTTGGGAAGAAACGAAATGGGCTTTGTCACCTTCTTTTTCCTCTACGACTTATTTATCTTTCTTCAAAACAATGACAAGCAGTACCCCTCCATTTGACTGTTGGGAGAAATTAATTTCTCGTCCAAACTGCGTTCGGGCTGTTTGGAAACCCACCTTCAAGATAAATTGTTTTTGAAGGAAACAATCCAGTATCCCGGGACAGGGGCTCTCTACACACCGTGGGAGAAGTTGTCCCGTCTTCTGCGGCTGTAGTTCCACTCGGGACCACTTCACTCGTATTGAGTGGCGTGACGTTTCAAACTGCAAGAACGGGACAACTCCTCCCTCGGTGTGTAGACAGCCCCTGTCCCCAGTATCCCTGTAACACTTTTTGACCCAGAGTTCTTACAACAACCGCAAAGAGCGCACTGCGAAAGAATTCCAATCCGGCGACTTTCTAATATTATCCACCTTCAATGGTTCAAGGCAAGTCGCGCCAGAATGAGAGAGAACACTGCTTTGTTGAACGAATTCACACTCACAACTTCGTGGCTGTCCGGTTTCACTAGAGCGGCAGTGATGTGGAGGCAGCCACGCTGTTGTGAGTGTGAATTTTATTACCAAGCCGGATTGAGAGCTACCGAAAACCTGAGGAGCCGCCCCAGATCAGGTATGTTTGAAAAACAATAAAAACAAAAAAAAATCGAAAAAAGAAAAATTATATGGTTTCAAAACCAAAAAATCTCAAAGCCTTGTAATAAGAAGTCGCAGCGGCTATTTCTCAAAATTGGTACCCACAATTGCCCGTGTTTTTGATATAAAATGTGAACTCGCATGCTGTTATGAAGAAAACAGCAAAATGAAAGATGGATCTATCGTGGAAATCTGAAAATCTCTAGAACCTTCTTATTGACATCAGCGAACGCTCAACCGGAAATCCGTCTTAAAGGCAGTGTTCACGATAAAAATCTTTTTTTCTGTTTACCCGCCTATCTTAAAAACGGCCACATGCTCCAATGGTGTCTCTGAAATCGTACAAGACCTTCTGGGAACGGAGTTATGGTCCCTCAAAAATTGAGCTAAGGAAACATGGTGGACGAGTTGTCCGAGGCTCGTAACTTCCGCAATTTACAACCGATCAGAGCTAGCCGACCTGAACAAAGAGAGAAGTTGAGAATGAAGGGAAGAACGGGGCTAATGATTGGAAATCATCGCTCATCTCACGATCTTGAGCATTCAGTTGTTCACGTATGTAGGCGTGTGTTGCGCTTTTGGGGTTTGCCTTGCGTTCAAAGTGGCAACTTCGGGCTGTTTTGAAGCTTTTCCTGGCTCGCTTTCATGCGTTCTTTCGACGTCAACGTTTCAGTGTGCCCCTCCACTACCTATTCCTAGTGGAAACTGGAACACATTTTTTATCATGAAAACTGCCTTTAAAGGCACAGTACACCCTTCTACATGAAATTTGTGATTTTTATTTGATTGTATGGCCCCTCCTGTATAACACGTGCAAGGTGCAATATCTCAGTTCCTCCGAATAAGCGAGATATAAGCGACCACCACAGGCCCGACCTCCTTCGCTCACCACCACGGGCCGAACCTCGTACCAGATTTTCGAACTCATAGTGGCGATATGAATGGATGAATTCTCAACAAGTCAACATTCTTCAGTCCATCGCCGGACTGTCTCCTTATTCTGACTCGCTCTTGCCCAACGATTGCGATCGAAGAGAAATACAGGCCTGATGAAACTCAGGCATACCGCTGTGATCAGAATGTGACTCTCTCCGAGATCAGCAGAAAAACTGAAAAGTACTTTTCTCGGTTTCCTATGCCGGTCGCCATCAGTCTGTCGAAGTTCGGAGAATGCACTTCCATCCAAACATTGCTCAGGGGATTGTTTTGGGCGCTGAACACGATTATGAGGTCCGTTTTTCGATTTTGGAAAGAATGCTGTGCGTTCTGGGAGGTACAAAAGAAACGACCGTCTTGAGCTTACACTTTCTCAAAACCAGCGGCTCGGAACGATATACTGTGAAGTTTTACTATGGATGCCCAAGAGATACTGACCGTACGATTTGTTTCCACAGATGCGTCTTACGCTTCGTACACGTCCCTTGTTAGTATTATCGTGTTATCGTTCAGAAATTGAGGGTCGTGACGTGCCCACAGCATAGAATCGTACTCAGATAGAGACATCACTCTTCCCGCGGTACCACTATCCGACGTCCCGTAACCCCTCCCGCGGAAGGCCTATAGATCGGTCGCGGGCAGTAGTCGGCAGCGCCGTTTCGTTGACTGCCCGCCCGTACACGGCGAACAAGCACTCTGCGGCCCTTCTTCCATTGCCTTATGGCTAATCTGATGACTGAAAGAAGACAGTCCAAAATCAATTCACGGCACATCTAAAAATCACCCTTTAAGTTAAGATCTGTTAGAACAAAATTTCAAAAATACGCTTCTGGAGATTTCATCTTGAACTGCTATTAACAAGTAAGCTATACCCTGACAGCTAGCTCATGACCCCAGATTACATATTGACAGCTCATGACCCTCGAGATTACTCTCACACAGGAGCTGGCCATCTTGTGATCGACTGCTCAGCAACACTAGATGAATTCTCTCATTAACGATTACTGGAACAAATTATAAATTTTTTAAAAAATTTCAAATTTTTAAAAACGCAAAAATGTCGCTCCAAAAACGAGTTATAGCAAATGAAATGTGCTGAGTTCAATGAAATGATTCTTGAAGCGTGAAAATTCCAAATTCATTCCGGAATTGAAGAGAGAAATTTTCAAAAAAAATATGCGTAAATATATCCAATGGGGAAGGATTGCTCATCATCAATCACGTACCCTCTATAAAACGTCGCAATTCACTTCATTCGAGGCGCGAGCGGCGCGCGCGACGCCTCTGCCTCCGTCTGCCCCCGCTCTCTCACTGTCTCTAACCTCCGCTCCGCACCAGCATGCGTAGGAACCATGTGAATTTCGCCGTTTTACAGCCAGTATCCGTATCACCTTAGCTTTTTGAACAACTTACCTATGGACTTCTATTTGCAGCCAAACTTATTGTTAGCTCAACAGGAGACAGGTTAGTTAGTCAACATAAATTTGCGCTGTTCTTTTCTCCCCAAATATTCGACGGAATCGTTTTCGACGGAACTCATTCTTTTACCAATTTATCCATTTTTTTCGTGAATTCATGAAATTTCTTGAAATTAATTTTAATAAATAGAAACTGATAAAACTGATAATTCATGAAATGGATTTTCTGAAATTTAAAGGCAGTGTTCACGATAAATTTCACTTCAGATATCTCCACGGTTTACAGAAGGTCTGGTGCCCCATATAGCAAGGCATGCTTAAAAAGAACACGAAAAACGCGTTTTTGAGCTAAAATAGGCCCTCCCTTGTTTACGTTGATTTTTGAGCGTCGAGGAATTGACCGCTAGAAGTATGATACCTATCAGTGCAATGAAGCAAACAGCTCACTTATCAACACTTCCTTCACATCCTTGATCATTCCTATAAACTGAGTCTTCATTTGTTCCTTTCGAGGGGCGGATCTGGGGCACGGGGCGTGTCTGGGGCACCAAAACGCTTGTTTGCAGCCGTCATTTTGCTGCTCCTGGCTCGTTTTCTACCGTTCTTTCGACACTGGGAGCCTAGGATCCTTCTCGCCTATCATTTCACTGTGGATAGTCAACGAGAATGATCATCGTGAACACTGCCTTTAATACTGTAATAGTTCGCATGTAATAATGAAATAATCTGCATGTCATAATGTAATAATTTGCATGTAAAAATGTTATAAATTCCATGTAATAAATACTTAAACTTCTGCAATTTAACTTTCACCCAGGTAGAGCCCTAGAATACCTGATTGAAATCAAAGTGCGTTGAAACAGAACCTCGCTTGAGTTTTAAAACCATTACAGATATATTAAGCTTGAAAAACTACCCCAGCTTCATACCTCCTATGAAATTCTAGCCCATATTGGTAGAATTGGCAGTGAGCCAAGAAGAGAGGGCGTCACGATTCAAATTTGGTCGATAATGCGGATAGCACAGCCACGTGACCCCGTTTGGGTCACTGGCATGGAAGGAGAGGGGATAGGATACCATCTCAGGTATCAATAATACAAACTACAGTATCCTACAGTATTACTGACAGCCGGCTTGCTGACAGCCGCTAGCAGGTGTACTCAAAGTCTCCCGTCCCAGTCATACCATTCGCAGATGCCATTAACGGACAGCGGTTCACCTGGCCAAGACCAGCGTCGCACAGAGCGCGGGTTTTGGAAAGAGTCTCAACACAGCGTACTCAGCAATCGTTCATTGGCTCCACTCTAGTGGGTGGTGCAATGATGATATTAAAGTGGGAATCGATGAGTGAGTGTTCGATGACCCCCAGGAATAGTCGACTGCCGGCCGACACTCCGCGGGACGATGGGAAAGCCTCTCTCTCCGCGGGAAGTGGGGTCCTGTGCCACGCCCACAAAATTGGAGCCGCGCGAAGTCGACTAGCCCGACTTGGCCGGCGGGAAGTGGGCTGTTTTTATCTGAAGTAGTGTCTCGCACTAGGCTTCCGTTCAGCCATTTTCGGTGGGTGGAACGATACAAACATAGAACGTGTTCTGCTAATCCAGAAGAAAATCTATAAAATCGATTGTTTCTTGCAGCTCACGGCCGCGCATTATCCTCGACGATCGTGCTTAGCTATTAAGCTGAGCTAGGATTTAAGAGTGCAAAGTTGCTACACACGTTTGGGGCAGCGGAGGAAAGACTGCAAATCACATCAGCACCTAATACCTTTCACTTTTTCTCGTTTTTTTTTGATGTTGTTTTTTTTTTGATTAAAAGGAAAAAAAACGAAGAAACCAAAGAATCGAAAAATGCACCTTCCTGCCCCAGAGCGCGAAAGAATGCCATGTAGTCAGAAGAACGTACCTTCTAAGTTGACTGTTTCGGTCGCTGAGAGCTACTCTACGTGGATCTACATAAATGTCGGATACAAAGTGACGCATCTGCTCGATTTCACTCGGGACCAACATTAAACGAACTCGATCGAAGGCAAGAGATTCACAGCAAAATGCCAAGGAACGCGAGCTTCTGGGGAAGAGCGCATTTGAGGCCTCAGATGATCAAGGATACATCACTGCTCTTCCAAGGAGCTATTCATATTTCTTAACGCCAGCGCCGTGCGCGCGTGACGCGCGAGCGTGGCGTTAGAGTATGAATGACCTGGGGCCACGCCCGCTCCGCCATGGCGGGAGCGCCTGTAGTGGCTTTTCCATAATTTGTTTCATTGCTCTTACATAAAATTCAATCGTGGTCATCCTTACACTTGAAGGCATCGTTCCCGAGAGATTTAGTTTTCGAGTTTTCCCTATATGATGGGAGATCTAGTATCCGATATAACAGCTACGTTGGAAGAACCGCGGAAAAATCACTGCGAACTGCTTTTCGGAGCGGAATTTCCTCAATCGACTTCTGAGAAAGAAAGAGTTGATCGCCAGGAATCGCAACGAGATTACGTGTATTCCATCAACTTCCACTCATCTGTATGCTACTCTCGAGCATGAGAAAACCGCTGAACAAAGGGAAGACTAGAAATTCTTGCTTTCTCCTGAATCTGCCTTGTGGTAATCGCAGGTATACAATGTTTTAGATTTGGTAGATTAGAGAAACAGATTAAATTATTATGTGGAACCCAAAGTCCCTGTTTGGATTGAATAATTTAGGTCATTGGCGTGGCCTTTTCGCGCTTTCACTGTTTCAGCGATCTCGTTCTCAGTGCGCCCTCGAGACACCATGATACTTCGGGTTTCACTATTATTCACCTCACTACATCTCGTTTCATCCAGTACATTCAGTAAGTTTATTGAAGAAATTGTTAATAGGGACGGCATAGTGGGTTATCAAAGCATATCCCGAGCCCAAGCTTATTGTGCTCTTTTCACGATAGGTACACAGAAACTAAGTACACAGAAACTAATAGTGAACTGCAAAAAAATTTTGAATATGAATAAAATTATTAATTATACGTAGAATAATCTGTAAACTGCTATTAGTTGCGATGCCCATGTCAGTCAATTCAAACATTCAAGAATATTTAGAATTATTCCAATTGATTTTCCTTTTTAAACTCGGTACATGTAGTAGCGGGCAGAAGTAATACCTCATCCCGCCTAATACGTACCTTGAGGTGCATACTAGAGTGTTGTAATTTTTTTCGCATGATTGAGTGAACGAATGTATTCGAGTAAATCGTTCTGAAAATCAAATTAACGAATAATTCGAATAATCAACTTTTGAATGTTCGAATAAACGAATGATTCGAACAATCTACATTTGAATATTTGAATATTCGAGTAACCCGACTAACCCACTTTTTTGAATATTCGATTCAATCGAATTATTCGAATATTCGATTATTATTAGGATGAACAATTATTCAGTCAACTCTATGCTCCTTCTTACTGAACAAAATATACCAAATTAGGATATATCGACTAACAGTACAAAAGGAATCCAGCTCCCTCCTGAAGTTGATTCTAATCTATTACGTTTCAGAAAGGATATTTTTACACCATTTCCGGCCCTCCATATGTATGAGTATTTTCTCGCAGTCATTCAATTTGCTACCCAAAGTTGCGTTGAATTATCATAGGATTAGCTCTGTTAACACTTCTGTGCTATTGTGAAAAAGCTTGGTTAGAGTTCTAAGGGTAGGCATCTCCTAGGGGGGCAACGTGATATTTTGCACCAGAAAAGTTCTGATCCTAACTATGAACAAGACGCCCCATGTATGTTCCTTTCGGCAGAAATTTGCGCTGCATTCGCTGTGCCCATTCTAGAATGCTTCCATACAGTGCTACGCATAAGTATAGCAACACCGTCGAAATGGGCGTATCATACGTTGCATCGAAGTTTTGGGTAACGGGAAGAGTTTCGGCTTTTGCCGGTACGAGGACCATCTTGAGGAAGGTCACACGCTGGACACCGTGATATCTCTGGCTTTGCAGAAAACACCGTATGAACGGAGTTTTGATCCCTCGAAAATTGCCTAAACTTGAGTGGCTAAAGTTTGGTGGACTGGTGGTCCGATGCCTACATTTCCCGTCATAGCCAACAGGTTCAAGGGGATCATACCTGAATGGAGGAAAGGCTCAGAATGGGAAAGCTAGACTTTTGGTTGAGATTCGTTGCGTATCCAGCCACTGTTGAACCCTAGAATTAGCCAGAGGGGGCTTACCAAGGTGAATTCCTGTATAAGGACGTGCTAGAGCGGCTTCCTCCTGTATATGTAGCTCATTCGAAGGAAATGCGAGCCCACTCTCAACAGTTTACAAGGAGGGTCTACTGTTCAACTATACGGAATTCCCACACTTTGTTTCTGAGGTTTGCCTTGCAGGAGGACATATTGATTAATCACTGATTGTAGAGGGAGTCTGCATTAGGGGTATGGTATAATTTTGCTACACACGGTCGCGTCGCTCTGCACAGCGACAGCGATCGCCTGTCGCTGAGCTCCAGCCCTTTAGTTGAATGGCTCACTTTGTCGCTGTCATAAGCGACAGTTATGAAATTAATCATAAATCGCGGCAGGACCAGCTTCGGAGCCACGGCGTTGGCCGCCTCAGAAACAGTTGCCGCGCGTCCGTCGCAGCGTGTCGCGGTGGGCTGAAATGCTGCAAATATTCCGGAAACTGTTCCTGCCATTGTCGCTCTCCGCTATACAACACACTGCGACAGCGATAGATTTAAAATGCGGCAGATCTGTGGCATGGGTCGCTGTCGCTGTGTTCAGCGACAGAGACGCAGTGTCGCAGAAGTATATCATTGATCCTTAGGCCGGGATCATGCTTTTAGCGACGGGCGACGTGACGCAATGTTTAACGTTAATATCGACAGGAAATCGATATGCCTGATATGAACAATCGCTGCCGATGATCGCGGAAAGTATGATCCCAGCCTTAGGGGTACGGTATACTTTTGCGACACACGGTCCCGTCGCTCTGCACAGCGAGTGCGACTGGTTGCCGCGGAGCTCCCGCCCAGCGCTGGAAACGCGTGCTGGAAAGGATGTTTTAAATTTTTGCCTCTCTCAATATCCGTAACATAAAACAATAAAAAACAAGTGGAAAACATAAAACTAACAAGAGTTTGTGTTCTGTAAATGCTCGCCTGGAAAAGCGGAGAGGAGATACGGAAAATCAAAGGTAAAACGTGCCTATTATTTTTTCCCTGAAATTAGGGAAAAGAGGCACTCTATTTTTTTTTCTCGGTGTTACGTTTATGCACCCCTCTTTGCCGTTTCTTAAAGGCAGTGTTCACGATGATTTTCGTTCCCGACTTTTCCACTCAAAACAATGAGTTGGCTACCAAGTGTTACCAAAATTACGAAGAAACGGCGAGAAACCCTCTAAATCGTCTTATTCCGGTGACATTATTCTCTGGCCTAGACTAGTTGTCCGGTTGGATGTACATGTTCACAGTGGTTGTCACCGGTGAAAAATGGGGCTAGTCGTAAATGGAAGAATATTTTGGGCAAACCAGTCTTAGTAAGGGTCCGAAGGAAATAATGGAGCAACAGATAGTAGAGAATTGCAAAAGAAAGGTCCACATAAGATCTCATTGTCACAACAAACAGTTACTGTGAGAGTAAAAAGGCGGGGTGAGAGTAAAGGATTTCGTGCTTTTCTAATGCGTTTTTCTCGGTTTCTTCGTCATTACAGTTCTACTCGGGAGCCAAACAATCGATTTAGCGATTAATCTCAAAATCGAAGATTATCGTGAACACTGCCTTTAAACGTTCAATTTGCATCACTCCTAGGGCCGTCCGTGACGCCTGCCCCGCCCTGCTCCCGCCCTTTAAACCTGTCGCTGTCGCAGCGCGCTGCACAGCGACAGCGGCAGAGGCAGCGACAGGCTTTGACACATTTGCAGTATGTGAGCCCTGCGCAACACGTCGCTACGACAGACGCGCGATACAGTTGACCACAATATTAAAAGGACATGGTGGGGTTGCGGACTCGCACTAAAACTACGGTCGCACCTGGCACTTTGCCAGATTTCGTCATCGATCGGCGCCACAGCTGATATTCTCGTGAGCAGAGAGACGACGGTTGGCGCCGATCGATGACGAAATCTGGCAAAGTGCCAGATTCTACCGTAATTTAGTGCGAGTTCTCAACCGCACCATGTCCTTTTAACACTTAAGAGACGTGTCCACACTGCGCACCCACGGCTGTTTTGCCCTTCGGACCGCGTGTCCACACTGCGCACCCACGCCATAGAACTTCTAATATTTTTATATTCCTATGGCGTGGAGTCTTTCTTAATTACGGATAGGTTCTTTATAGTGTAACCTATTTACACTCACAGTGGTCAAACATTTTGAGTGTTCCTAGTAATTTTACAATCATCTCCGGAAATGACACTTTTCGATTTTTCGAGCTTCTTTGGCGGGAAAGAAATCGTCCCAAACTTGGCTAAAAAGGGTTATCAATGATGCTTATCACGGAAGTGATGTTCTATGGTTGATTGTCTAAATAGTAGTGCCATCTATCTGAGATAACTGTAGTAGGTCATCGTTTCAAATTTTGCTGCCTTGACCTCGAGGGTTATTCGAGTTACTGCACAAGGTTCTTGTGTTTACTTTTCGATTTCCAATCAAATTTCCTTCGCCTGCGGTATATTAGCCATCGGTCAACTTTGTTTAAAATTTCGCTAAATTTCGAGTGGAGGGTAACTTGAGGGGAAAGGGGTGAAAACCTAGAAATAGTTCAGTGCTTAAAACTTTATTGAAATTAAACTATGGGGCATGTTTGGAGGCGCTGAACAATGAAGTGGTGTATATTTCACAGTTTTCTAAAGCTTCGCTGGCGTCTGCCGTTCGTTATCCGTTTGTAAACGTTTCAGGTTTTGGTGCGACTTCGCTCACGTGGTTATTGTGGAGGAGGGGGTGCTGACCATGAATCTGATTTCCATTTTGAGATTTCCATGAAATTTCTGTCGGTCGCATCAGACAACTTGGTAGATCAAAGTATTTGAGTTCGCTGAAAGTTCTGCATAAGGTTTATTAGGGCATTACAAAAGAGAAGTTCGTTCATTTTTCAAATTTTCAATACCCTGGGTCGGCCTAGCACGGCTCAATGATAACCATTAGCTGTAACCTGAAGAAAGTTCTAGAAGTCGACAAACAAACGCTTATTTCGTAGCCAGCCTTGTGCATGTGAAGCTGAAATAACTTCCAAAATAAAAAAAAAACAGGTTCGCGAAAAAGCAGTGGATCACTTCTTCACCATGGCCTCCCTCCAGATCTTTGTGGAGCAACATACTCTCAGGTGGAGTGGAAACGGAATACTGGTTTTCTAAGTAAGAAAGCCTGCTCCGATCAAAATGGTTCCCAGCGGACCGCGTGTCCACACATGTCACCCACGGAAACGATTAGCCGTGGAGCGCACCGGTCGGCTGTGGAAATTCGCCGTGGAGCAGGCGGTCTCTTAAAGGCACAGTACACCCTCAAGAATGAATTTTGTGATTTTCATTTATTTGTGTAGGAGACCCCTCCTGTATAACACGTGCCAAGTGCGGGATCTCAATTCCTCCA
This sequence comes from Aplectana chamaeleonis, assembly GCA_029168955.1. NCBI lineage: Eukaryota > Metazoa > Nematoda > Chromadorea > Rhabditida > Cosmocercidae > Aplectana > Aplectana chamaeleonis. Next base: position 215,660 of record JAPDOI010001074.1, on the reverse strand, counting down.
AATAGGCGAGATATAAGCTACCACCACAGGCCCGACCCCCTTCAATCACCACCACAGGCCCGGCCCCCTTCCTGGTTTTTGACCTCCATATCAGCCGGATGGATGAGTGAATTTCGACCATGTAGCGTTCTTCCATCCATTTCCGGACTGTCTCCTTATCCTGGCTCGCTCTCGCGCAACGATTGCCAACAAAGAGAAATACAGGCCCGAGACAACTCGTCCGCCAAATGTTCACCCTCAAAATATAGGCATCTTTCAGGAGCTGTAACTCTGTTCATAGGGGGTCTTTGGCGAATTCAGAGATACCACTGTGGTCAGCGTGTCACCCTCTCCAAGATCAGCATGGAAGCTGAAAAATAATTTTTTGGGTGTCCTGTGCCTTTAAGTGTTAACGTTGCGGTCAACTGTAACTGTTCCTACGACAACCGATGCCGTTGCTCCGATGAGGGTCTCGCTGAGATTAGTGCTATATTGCATGCCTGTCGCTCATGATAGCGACAAAGTGTACAATATCCTTTATTGTTGGAGGGAAGATTTCCATACATCATTCCGTCCTCTTTGAGGATACAGTAAATTTAATATTTTTCAACTATATCAGCCAGATCTATCACTCGTAGTTAAATGATGAGTCTTTTTCAAGTTCCTTCAATGCGCAAACTACAACGAAGAAACATTTCAAAAAAGTTCTCGACAAGCCCATTATCTAAAACCTATTTCAGCAACAAAATGTTTTTTGTTCAAAGCCAATCATGGCGTCTCCAACTCTTATTCTATCGCAGAACTATTTCGAGTGACTGTTGGTGATTGCCTTAACTACTGTATAATCAATGCGGCTAAAATGGGTGTGAGTTGGAAACATTGAGCTATAGTTACTATGTATTGATGGGTCATGAAAGTGATTTAAGGATGGATGCTCTTCTGTGGTGTATCACAAAGCCCACTCAACATGCCAGTTGTACGGACATAATGGAAGTTTTAATGGTAAGTAGAATTTCTTGCCTCAAACGTTGAAGATTCATTCAAGATTCTATTTGATTTGGCGCTTTTTAATCAGAACTGACTCTGCAACATCCATAAAGTGGTTAATTCAGGATCTGAGGTTGTGCCAGCAGATGGACACGACTTCTATGTGAGAACAAGTTGGATTGGGGTTTGTCAAGACAAAGTCGGTGAGATGCTTTAATTTGCTGCCAACTACATTGGCCTCAGTGCATCTACAATACTGCTTCAACGAACTCTCTGAGAAGACGTTTTCCAGTACCAAAAAGAGGGTACAAACAGCGGCCACGGCAATATGCAGCGCACTCGGAGCCTGTTGAGGAACCGATTGCAATGAAAAATTTCGTCAATAATGTAAACTCTGCAAACTTCATGGATTTCAGATCCGAACGACTGACTACAACGGTATTCATAAACGGCGAGGAAGAGTATTGTTCTGCAGATGTTCAGTCTTTTTTACTTTTCAGACAACTGCTACTGCATCAACCGAGCCTCCTACCACGTTTGCATATCCTGACGGAGTCACGGAAGAGCCGTACGAAGAGCTGGTTTCAACTATCAGCTTCCTGAACCCTACGCATAGTAGCGGTTTGTAGCAATTACTCATATTCAATTGAAGTTATTCACAAACCGGCAAGCATAGTTCCACTAGAAATCACATGAAAATTCTTTCTTGGACGGATTTATAAAAGTTCGAACGATTCCGCGCTCCTGCCTCTCAAAGGCAGAGCCCACGATGCAATTCGTTGTTATGTTTTTCTTAAAATAAAAAGGGAATGGAAAGAAGCACAATAGAAAAATGTTGATCAAAAACAATTATAAAAAAAGGGCTATCGGTGCTGGTATTCCACCAGTTCAGGCTGGCCCTGCACCCACGACCTATGGAAAAGTGCCGCGGCAGCGCCGTGATAATGATGGCTCGGCGTCAACAGGCGCAGAAGCAGCACTATGACGGGACCGCCAAGGCAGAAACGCGGAGCCGTCGCGTTGTTTGTCCTTGACGACGCAATTTGGCAGAAAAAGTTTGACAATTATAAGTTTCGTCATACTTTCACGCTGTTGTCGATGCGGCTGTTACGAAGACCATCCAATCTATCCATTTTTATCCGAAAAACGGGATCTTTTGATTTGCAAACCTGCTTTCAAAATAACTAAGGCCATTGCGCACAATTTCTAACTAATCCAGGGTATTTTTCGGACTATCTTTGAGAAATCTTTCCTTGCCTTTTACACGTTTAGACCCTATAATATTTCATGCTACAACACAAAACCCCAACCAGAGCGTTTGAGCATATTCACAACTCTGTTCCTTCATTAAAGAACACGTGATCGTATTCGAAGCAGCTCCGCCCTCCTAAGCCATTTTCGGGAGCCTTCACCCTGCATGAGTCCCAGGAGCTTCAACCTAGGGGACTGCTCTCATAGCGACCCAAAAGTGGTGGTTGAAAGCAAAGACGAAAATGACGGAGAGGGAGATTCGATAAGTGAACGATGGTTTTACATCCTTCACAATTGTTGCTCAGTGATCTATATTCTACAATTTATAATAATTCAGAGTGTCAGAAAAGAGAAAAAGTCAGCTATTTTGTGATCTTCGGCTATCGATTGGCGTCGAAGAGTGTGGCTGCTCGACTGAAAGGTATCGACCAGAGCAGTTGTGTGATGTATTGCACACAGAATATTGTGAGTTATCGATGACATCCTTTGTGAAAATGGAGGAACGGTATACAGCTTCAAGGATTCAAATGGCTCATCCTGGTTTCAACAGGATGATAAGTCTTAATACTACGATAAGTATCACAACGTAGCTTGATGTGATGGTTACCAACACGTGATCACGTTGTGACGTGCTTATCACGTGCCCAGCCGATATAAAGGGCGCCTCTTCTCATTCGAGTCCTCATTCGGCATTCTGATGCCAGCCCTGAAAGGTGACTTCGAATCACACTTCGGAGGGCAGCATATTTTTGACAGCTATCTTCATGGCTGCAGGGGAAGGCGGCTTTCGCCACGATCCGCGGGGAGGGTGGTTCCTCACCGCAGACCACGGCAATGATTACGTCCTTGTCGTGGACCCAGGCGGGTACCTTTTCTGCCGTGGGACAACCCGGGACGGCATGCTTGTAGTGAGTATTTAAATGAATAACCCGTGAAGTCAATGACTTCATCGTTCGGCTGCTCATTGGGGGTCTCCCGCTAGGCCTTTAGGTAGTGTCCCGACCCTGATTGTGACGTCATCACGAGCGTCGCGATGCTGTATTCCCACTGCCCTTTATCTTATGACTCCGCGTAGACCTGTGTTTTTTCTCCTATCTTGTGTCTTACGCGACGTGTCCCCCGATTTGCCTGAGAGGCGCTACTCACTTCCTAAGACTGAGCACGCCCCAAACAAAGTGCTTCTCACTTCTGCTACTCATTCGCGAAGTACATTTCCTGTTGAGAGCTATGCAATTTCCACAAAGCGCGTGCGCCACTCCCCCCTCCATCGATGCGCTATCCCAAAGACGCGGCGCACGCTTCCGATGTTACGCCAATAACCTTCAAAGACTCTGCGCACATTCTGATAGGAACGTTACTACCTATAAAGCGCACACACGCATTCGACAGAGCATTGCTTATGTTCCACGACGCTGCACTCGCTGCTCATTTAGCGCTTCCCACTTCTTATGGCTCAGTGCACGCTTCCTGCGAAACGCTACCATCGTGACACGGCACACAATATCATGAAGCGCTACACACCTGACGACGCGAAACTTTCGGCTACGCGAAAATGAGTGGAAATACGCCCATTCCTTCAATGAAAATGCCATGATTGGTACACTTTTCGATCATACAAATTTGACTTGATTCAACTTCGACACATTGAGAATTATTGCTGCTTGGGCGTTGTTCAGACTCCTCAACGCCAGCGCGTGATGCGCAGGCGTGTCGTTGGAGTATGAATTTTGTGACGACACGCCCACGCAGCACTCACCTGACGCCCGCTCCGCAGTAGCCTAATAATACACCATCAATTGCATTTCGTTTCATAATATGTGATTCCAGTATTATCCTTTGCTACTATGGCGATGAACGCGTGCACAGAAATTGCGTGTTTGGAAAAGTTGAGGACCACTATTTTCCGCTCCGCCGTGGCGTCCCCGCTGGCGTTTTCATATTTTCCTAGAGCGCGTGACGCGCATGACGCGCTGGCGCTGACGAGTATGAATTGCGCCTTACAACGACTCGTCGAAAGATTGTTATCTACTATTGCTGCAGAGCTCGTCCAGGCACTGCGCTGACCAAAATTGTTAATCATTTCGTGCTTGAACAAGAATGAGCCGTTTGAAACCCCGATGCTCTGTACCGAACGTCGTGAAAATGGAAATTCCCATCAATCATGGCACGTGCGGCGAGTGTGATGCTGCTACCTCCGTCTGCCGTCCGCTCCTTCGCCATCTCTACCCTCCGCTTCGCACCCGCATGGAACCACGGAAATTTCCTGTTGCGGCACTACGGGAATTTCGCGTTTTGCGGCTTCTTATAGAGATTCTTTCGGCTCAATTTAACATCTTGGGAAGAAGAGCAAAATTTCGCAGCGACGTCGACATTTCGCTAACCCCCGGTATCTAGCGTTTCGCTCCCGCGCTAAAATTCATGAAAATTCCAGTAGATGGCGTAAATTTAGGGTGGTTGTTTACTCATTCTTTCCGGTGGCAATCGGGTACCGGTACACGATTTGGTCGTTTTCAGTTCTCATGTGTCAACTGTCCGAAGCATTTTGACTGCTATTCAAACGACACTCATTCAGAATGCAAGCGGAGAAGCGATTTCGTGTTACTCGGCGAACTATGATCCTATCGAGGAGAAGTGTTATCTTTATGGCCAGCGTTCGAAGTCGAATCGGAACACCGCTCGACTTGCCGAGGATTCCAGTTACATCTTCGCTGACAAATTCTGCGTTGAAAGTTGGGCAATTCATTTTTCCTTCTACAGAATCCTATTCTTTCAAATCGTTATGACCTTTCCAACGGCAGTGATAGTAGGGAGTAGGGTAGAGCCTGTGAGGTAGTGACGTGAAGGCCCAGGAAACCCAGAAAAATATTTTTCAGGTTTTGTCCTTACCTTGGAGAGGGTCACACACTGATCACAATGGCATTTCTAAAATCGTCCAAGACCCCCTACAAAAGGAGATGCGGCTCCTTGAAAATGCCTGCATTTTAAGGGCAAAAAGTTGGTGGTTTCAGGCCCGTATTTCTCTTGATTCGCAGTCGCGGCACGAGAGCAAACAGAATGGGGAGATAGATCGGAAATGGTGTGAAGAACGACGACTCGGTTGAAAATCATCCACCCATCTAGCTGCGATTGATGTCGAAAATCAGGATGGGGATCGGGCCTGTGATAGTGGCTGGAAAGGGTCAGGCCCGTGGTGGTCGCTCATATCTCCATTATTTGGAGGAATTGAGATCTCGCATTTGGCATCTGTTATACAGGAAGGGGTTTCCACACAGTTACACGAAGATCTCAAAATTCATATCTGAGCGTGTACTATGCCTTGAAAGGAACAGAACACCAAAAAACTGTTTTTTTGGATTTTGTGATAATTAAGGAGGGAATCACTCGTTTTCCGCAATGGAATCTCTAAAATCGTTTGGAGCCCCCCGCAAAGGTATTGGAGACCCCTTGAAAATTCCTCAGATTTCAAGGACAAAGGTTTGGTGATTGAATTTTCTCACGCCTTTATTTCTCTTCATTCGCAGTCGTTGCGCGAGAGCGAGTCAGGGCGAAGAGACGGACCGGCAAGGCAGTAAAATTTGAAAAAGTCATGTACCCACCTAACCGGTATTGAGTTCAAAAACTAAGAATAAAGTATGATCCATGCTGGTGATTGAGGGAGCCAGGTACATGGTGGTCGCTTATATCTCGCTTTTTTTTGAAGGAAACGAGTTCTTGCATTGGGTACGTGCCATACGGGAGGGCTCCACTACATATTCATGTAAACTAAAATTTCAAAAATCATGTCTGAGGGCGTGCAAACCCTCTGAAGGTAGAGTCCAACGGTTTGGAATCTGAGATTCCCACACAATTGTAAAGTAGTCCCACCTTATAAAACACCTGCTGATTCCGAATTTTCAATTCCTTCGAAGAAGCGAGATATAGGACGAAGCTACTCTAGCGCTCCCACAGCAAGAAGCCGTTCCGACACGCCCCCACAGACGAGCTCTCGAGCTCAACAGTGGCAAGATGAGCGGAGGTTTTCAATGATTAGCCCGCTTCTTCACTTCATTTTTAGCCTATCTCTTCGCTCGGATCCGTATTCGAAGCAGCTCCATGCATCGGTTGCGAATGACTGAAGTTACAAGTCTTGGACATCTCTTCTACCATGCTTTCGTCACCCAATTTTAAGCAATTTTCGAAGAGCCTCAACTTCGTATCTAGGAGGTTTTGTACGACAGCGTGGGACCGTCTTCAAGATAAACAGAAAATCTCGAAACACGTTCTCAGAGTGCACTGCTACTTCAAAGGAAGTGTTCACAATGAATATAATATTCGAGTTCGACTAAAAAATAGGGCTGTTCTCTCGATAGCTATCGAATGGTAAAAAAAGAACGAGGAAATGCGCCCTTTCTAAGCTAAAGTACCGGCTTCTAACTTGCGTACTGGTTGAGGGCGCGGACGAGTTCCCAGTCCCTGCTTGTTTCCGCAAGCGCGCTATTGGGGAAATGTGCGCGAATCGATCAGGCTGGACGTGGCAGTGTTTCTTGGCAATTTTCCATAGAAAACGTCCGTGGCGTCAAAAGCTCGTCGGAATGGGACGGGGCCGGCTATGGGAAGGCGTACTGGGCTAACGAAATCTTCACTTCGCCGTTGTTTTTATCGATTTCTAGCCCATTTTCGATGCTTTTTTCGACCGTATCCCCTCCAGCATCTGCTAGCGTAGTGTTTCACACTGAAAGCAGAAAGACTGGATTTGTTGCGAACATTGCCTTTGAAGGCACAAGACACCCAGGAAATAATTTTTAGGTTTTATCCTTATCTTGAAAAGGGTTACACTCTGATCGCAATGGTATCTCTGAAATCGTCTAAGACCCCCCTGGAACGGGGACATGTGTTCTTGAAAATGCCTGTATTTTTGGGGCAAAAATTTGGTGGTCAAGTTGTCTCAGGCTCGTATTTCTCTTGATTCGCAGTCGCGGCAGGAGAGCAAAACAGGATGAAGAGATAGATCGGAAAGGGAGTGAAGATCGACGACGTGGTTAAAATTCATCCATCCATCTAGCCATTATTGAGATCGAAAATCAGGAAGGGCGTGTGATCCGTGGTAGTGACTGAAGGAGGTCGGGCCAGTGGTGGTCGCTTATATCTCAATTATTTGGAGAAATTGAGATCACGCATTTGGCACGTGTTAGACAGGATGGGCCTACTTCACAATTAAATAAAATCCCGAATTTCCTATTTGAGGGTGTACTGTGCCTTTAAAGATGCAGTACACCCCCGGATTTAAAGTTGTGATTGCTATGTACATATGTAATTGTGTAGTAGACCCCTCCTGTATAACATTTGCCAAGTGCGAGATCTCAAGCTGCTCTTACTAAGGGAGGTATGAACGAACACCACGGGCCCGACCTCTTCAGTCACAACCGAGGGCCACGCCCTTTCCTAATTGTCTAACTCAATTGCGGCTGGAAGGATGGATGCATTTCAATCGCGTATTCGATTTTCACTCCCCTGCCGGTTTGTCTTGTCAACCTGGTGCGTTCCTGGGTCCGTAGCAAATCCTCCGCCGTCACCACATAAAGATGGCAGCCGACCTGAGGTACGTCGTGCCCAGATGCCACCTATTGTCGCCAACCCGGAGCGACCTTTTCCGACAGGAGAAATCTATTTGCAAAAATTAGCCATGGGATGGAGTCGAACCACGCACGTTGGTCGCATCGACAGCGCGCACAGCAACTGCACCGCGCGGTCACATTGGAGGCGGCATTCTCGGTAGTAGGAAGGGTGTGGGATGAACAAAACAATCAATAGGAATGCATCTATTCCATGCAAATCTTTCTCTTTAGGTCTGCAGTCCATCCTATTCTGATAAGTTCATTACAAATTATGCACGGATAATTCTGCTTACAAGTTTTCAGCAGTTGCACAAGTACAAATTTTCGAATTCGCAAAAATTCATAGTTTCTGTTTTTTTTGTAAAAGTCCGGAGATTACTCGAGACTTGATCAGGGTGATTTTTGACGTTGAAAAATATCCCCTCTCTCCCGTGTTATACTTACCTTTTTTGAAACTAAGCAGGTGATGCTCTAGCTCCAAAATTATACCTATTCTTACAGGGCTTATGATTTTTCTTTCAAAAACCATGTCTGTAACACGATCATGCTGCTATTTGCTTAACGAACATAGACTTAAAATGGGGTTGAGAATAGAAGCAAATCTTGATGTTTTTGAATATTTCATGTTTTCGAGTGCAATGCCCTTTTTAGGGGCACAGAAAACGCTCAGAAATTATCGCGAGAATTTCGCCTGTACCCAACTACTTTGTTAATAACTCAGCTACCTTTGAAAACCCCTTGGTGTAGGCCTGTTTTTAATTGTTTCCAGAGCGAAAAAGTGGAAAGAAAAAATTTTCGGTATTTATCGGAATTTCTCAGACTTTTGGATTTTTTTCTCGAGACGATCGTTCGACTTTTTATGTGATAGGAGCTCATAATAAAAAATTTCTTGTGCTTGTTTTCTCTCCAGAATATCCATCATCAACTTTAAATCTGCTGCTGTGCTTGACCACAGCTGCCATTTCTCCTTTCCTTGCTGTTAAGGTTTTTTTCTCCACCTTTTTTTCATTAGCACTGCAAGCACTGTGTCTTACGGTATGTTGGTATGTGTAAGAGTTTTTTTTTGGGGGGGGGAGAGTATAGATGTACAATTTCGAAAAAAATGTTGAACAAACGGAAATCGGAATTTTTTCCTTTGGAAGCTTTTCGAACGAACGAATTTTGAAAAAAAAACATTAGAAATTTCGGAGGTCAAACGAACGAAATTCTAAACTAATCGAAAGTTCGATTTTTTTGAAATTTCGCATTTTTTCGAAAAAATTCCTAACTTTTTCGAAATTAGTCGGGAATTTCGAACTTTTTCGAAATTTGTTCGAAAGTATTCCGAACAATGAATTTTGAAAATTTTCGTTTGACGACATTTCGAACGAATGAACTTGGAAAAAAATGGTTCGATGAAATTTCGAACGAACTGAATCTGAAAAAATTTCGCTCGACGAACTTTCGAACGAACGAAAACGAACGGAAAAAATTAGAAAAATCTTTCGAAAATTTCTCGAAAGGTTCGTTCGTGTACAATTTCGAAAATTTTTCGAAAGGTTCGTTCGTGTAAAACTATAGGGGAGAGGGAGGAGTTTTTCGAATGCGCATTTCAGACAGCTTCTGTGCTGAAAAAAAGGTTGTCGTAGAACAGCACCATTTCGATCGAAATGAACAGAGCCACATAGAGATATGTTAAACTGAAACACGATCTCGAACTCTTCATCGCGACGAATTTGTAAAACTATCTCTTAGTGGAGAACCATGAAACCATTCGAAAAATTGGCACGCTCTCTGGAGAAAATACTTCGATGAATTCGATTTCGAATTATTTTCGTGAATTCGCGAAGGAAACTCACGAAATGGAACATACAGTATAGACACTTGGTAGGTACAGCCTCTCATGAAAAAAGAGTCAGCCTGAGAGTTCACAAACAGCAATAATAATGAGAAACCAGAGCGAAATCAGCGCCAGCAAAAATCAACAGCTGATGAGGAGCGATTGATTACGCCGTCTTGAAAGATGGCCAGCACCAATGCAGCAATAATCGGCACAAGCGTTTTCCGTTGTTGAAGGCTTCATAATGGTTTCTCCTCCAAGATCCATTACAAGTTACGGGGAGGCTATCATTCTAGTGCCCAATTGATAGCCATTGCGGGGAATATTTGCATGATCATCACAAAACTCAGAACTTTACCTGAACCTCAACGGAGATGGTCAAACGTAGTCAGAAAGGTCAAAGGATCGTGTTTTCCTCCCCGCGCCGCCACCGCCTCGGTCATGCACGACCCATGACTTGGCTCCTTCCCTACGCGTCTCTGCAAAATGCCTGCTATTTCCATTTTCCACTCGCAGCTCGTGGCTCCCTTTCAGACCTCAGGTCCATGGCTGCATGCCGAGGTGGGTGACATTCGGCTGCGAGCGAAGTCACCACCTCAGCACGCACACGTGCATTAGGATAGGGTGGCCACCACCTATTTCGCTAGCGATGTGAGCCACCACCTCGCGCCGGGGAGGCAGCTATGAGCTCCCACCTTTCGACGGGATTGCTACGGGCCCTGCGCAGACACTGCGAATGAAGAGGAATTCCGAATGATGATGAATGTCCAACGAATCGTCGTTCTTCGATCCACTGCTGAGCTGTCTCCTTATCCTGACTCGCTCTCGCACAACGATTGCGAATGAAGAGAAATACAGGCCTGAGACAACTCGTCCACCGAATTTCGCCTTCGAAAAGCAGGCATTTTTAAGGATCCACAACTTCGTTTGTAGGCTTGAGCGATAACAGAGATACCGTTTTAATCAATGCGTGATTCTCCCCAAGATAATTGAGAAGTTTGAAAAAAATTATGCTCTGTGTGGGTGAAAGACCGGCTCCACCGTTAAATCTACATGTATCAGTGCCTTCTCTTTCAATGACATTCTTGAAAAAGATCAATTTTCTAAAAAAGAATAACGGATGCGCAATTTAAGCCAGGAAGGACTGCTCAGCTGAGACCCCATATATCGTGTATCCTGGCAAGCAGATGCACAAGAGGATTATCGGTTCCTTCCCCGGCATGAATTCTGTCGTCGCATGTGTTGCTGAATGCATTGATAACAAAAAATGCAAGGTATGTGACCATTTTGTAGTCAATATGAATAAAGCAATATTCTGTCTAGGGTGGAACTACTGTTTAAAATCTTAGCAGTGAACGCGGAAGATCACAACTCTGATAGTCTTCGCCGTGAATCTACCACGAACCAGCCGGGGCGTAGCCTATCAAGCTATGACGCGGCAGGTTTGAGGCACCGACCCGGCGTGTTCAAGGTAGGTTTACGGATTCGCGAATGTGTTGCGAAACTCGTTTTCGGCTCCTCGAATCTAACAGTGAAGGATCACAGCAGATTCACGATGCCGAGAACCCTCGTGAAATCTGACTAAGAACATTATCTGGTTTCTCCGGAAATCTCTCTACTTTCCTAATACCTTTTTTCTCTACCCTTTTTTTAACGGAAAGGGAGGATTTTATAGCCAGGCTCTTGTTCCTCGATGTACGCAAATGTGCTGCGCCTACCGGGTTCAATGAGGGAGCGGCAGGTGTACCAGCAAACCCAGATTCGTGTATCGTATGCAGTGCGGACTATGATAGGGCGTTTAACAGGTTTAGCAGATTCGCGGAAGTGCCCAGCGCCGCGAAAATAGAAACTGAAAATCTCGGGGCCGTGATTTTTCATCATGTTTGAGGTTCACGGCAGGTTCTATGTAGGAAGGTTCGCGGCAGTTTCGTGGTATGATCGCGGCTGGCTCGCAGCAGTTTCCGTCAGAGGATGTTGTGACCAAAACCCAGTAACTGTACTAACTGGAAGTATTTGAAGTAATGATCCGAACAGCAGTTCCGGTTATTTTCAGGCTGTTACATATAAAATAGGTTTGTGTATCCTACATGGAGCTTCTCCGGCCTCTGACTCTTCGCTGCTCGTTGAGGGCAATGAGCAGACCATGGTGATCGAAAACGGATGTCAGCTAACCACACAGACACTTCCATCACTGTTGTCCAACAAGCTTGGTGAGTTGAATATGCCTCACGCTTGCACGATCTAAGCCCTCACTCACTCACTCACTCATCCCGTTAGCTGGCGTCTGGCGGAGCGGGATGCCCTCTCAACCAATACACTGCTGTAGGTGCCATAGGAGCTCGTGCGGCCTGAACGATACGCTTCCATTCAGTACGGTTTGCAGCAATAAGTTTAGCGTTAGGAACACTGCACCGTTGGGTTTTTAGATCTTCTTCTATATGCTTGAGCCACGTCTTCTTCGGGGCCGTTCTCTGGATCTTCCACGACGGCGGGCGCTTCCGCCACAGCATACTGTACGGGAGCCGGCCAGCATCCATTCGACATACATGTCCAAACCACCGTAATCTTCTTGTCTTCAGTTGCTCTTCAACCAGCGGTTGATCCATACAGCTTCTTCTTATGTTATCGTTGCAAATACGGTCACGAATCGTGATCCCAAGAATATGTCGCAGGCACCGCAATTGGAAGACTTCCAGCTTGACAAGGTCTGGCTTCAGTTGAGTCCATGTTTCCGAACCATACAGTAGAATCGGAATTATTAGCGCTCGAAACAATCGCATTTTAGTCTCCAGTGAAACATTGTTTTTCTTCCACAGACACCAACCAAGCGATGCAAACGCACTGGATGCCTGCCCGATCCTGCTGCATACCTCTGCTGTGGCCGCAACTTTCCGTTCTTGCACGACTGATCCAAGGTATTTGAACTCCTTGATTCCTGCTGGAAGTTCGGCCCCTTCGAAGTGCACAGTTGGAGGCGAGCCATCCGATGTCATCACTTTTGTCTTCTCCTGATTTATTCTTAGGCCGTAAGAGCTTGCAACAAGCGCCACTCTATTTATCAGGTACTACTGAACACCTCTTCTGTTCTCAAAGACCTCCCTCATAATAGCGTCGACGACAGTATTGAAGAGCAACGGCGATATAACATCACCTTGGCGAACTCCAGCTTTAACCTTAAACTCTTCCGACAGCTTATCTCCAACGCGAACCGAGCTGGAAGAACCTTCATACGTTTTCTGGAGCAGGTTAACTATCTTGTCTGGTACATGTTCGCTATCAAGTGCTCTCCACAGCGCAGGCCAATGAACACAGTCGAATGCAGACTTGAAATCAATGAAAGTGATGACAATTCGCTTTCCAGTGCGGATCCTCTCTTCCATAAGTTGTCGAAGAGTGAAAACTTGATCACTGCAGCTTCTCCCTGTCCGAAACCCTGCTTGTTCCTCACGACCGGTCTGTTCTCGATGACGTTGAAGCCTGTTCTGGATAATCTTCATGAAGATTTTGCCTACGATTGACAGCAGACTGATCCTCGGTAATTTTTGCAGTCCCTGGCGTCGCCCTTCTTGTGGATGGGTACAATTATTGCACGTTTCCAAGTAGCGGGTATGTTCTCTGACTGCCAGATGAGAGTTATTAGACGATGAAGCTGAAGTAGCAACACGTTTCCACCCGCTTTGATGGCCTCAGCAGCAACATTGTCAACGCCTGATGCCCTGCCGTTCTTCAGCGATTTGATAGCAGTCTTCAGTTCCTCCACAGTGGGCTCTGAGCCGAGATCAGAATCTTCTGGCGCATCGATTGATGGTGGCTTGGGAAGCGGTCCCTGTGGCGCTTCATGACTGTAGAGTTCACCGAAGAACTGTTGCCAGCGACGAAGACGCTCTTCCACAGAGCGCACAAACGATCCATCTGCATTCCTAATGCTATCGCTAACGCGTTTCGTCTTCTTTCCAAGCCGCTTAAGTGTCCAATAGAGGGTGCGATAGTCATGCCTGTTAGCGGACTCCTCCAAATCAGCAGCCACCTTATTCCAGTACGACTCCCTTTCCGCTTTCAGCCTGCAACGAAGTTCTCTGCTGAGTTGCCGGTATCGATCAAAATTAGTCAGTTTTGCTCGCTTCCTCTCTTCGATGAGTAGCAAGGATTCGTCTGTTATCCACGGCTGGATCCGCCTGCGAGTAACAGGGCAAAGTGGTTTTGCACATTCCAAGATGGCGTCTGCTACTTGCCGCTCCTGCTCGTCCACCGATGCATTGTCCGACAGTGATGCGAAGCGGTTTGACAGTGCCACTTGGAACAACTCCTTCGTCTCGGGTACCATGAGGTGTGTCCAGTCGAGTTTATGTTTAGGAGGTTCCATTCGCGTAGTCCGTTGTAGGCGGAGCTGCACAACTGCACGAAGAAGGTAGTGATCTGTACCACAATCTGGACCTCTCATAGCACGGACGTCTTTCAGCGATGACCTAAAACGTGAACTCATCAGAACATAGTCCAACGTGGCTACGTCTCGTCCAGAGGGATTTTTCCAAGTCAGTTGGTGCTTCCTGCGGTGCTGGAAGTGACTGTTCCCGACAATGAGTCCATTAAACGCTGCAAAGGAGAGCAGACGCAGACCATTTTCATTCATCTCGCCAACGCCGAATCTGCCCAATACTCCTTCCCAGCCAATTCTGTCATTTCCGACGCGTGCATTGAAGTCACCTGCGACAAGGATTAGGCCAGTCTTTGGGATCGCATTCAGTACGTCTTGCAGTTGAACGTAGAACGCGTCCTTATCGGAATCAGAGCTAGGCTCCGTCGGAGCGTAGATAGCCACGACATGCGTCTTAATAGTTCCTTTTAACGTCAGAACGGCAATCCTGCTCGAAATCGGCTCGAACGAGATGACGCTTCCAGACGCTTGCCAGTTCAACATAAATCCAACACCTTCGTGATGTCCTTCGCCACCGGAGTAGTACAATACCATCTTTTCTTCAGAATCGGGCACCTGGACAATCATTGTTCCACAACCGCTGATCCTCAATTCAGACAGTGCTGCTACCGATATCTTCGACCTCGACAGTTCCCTTGCGATGACTTCTTTTTGTCCAACGTAATGTCCTGATCATACATTCCAAACGGCAAACCGCACCTCCTTCTTTGGCGTCACCAATCTTCCACCATTCTGGCCAGTCGCATACTTGTCACCAACACCCTGGGTCCCCAGTGCTGGCGCATCGGCTGCCCCGGATGCGGTAGCAGTATCGCGATATCCTATGAGACTCTTCATGGTTACCACCTTAGGTTTTCCAGCCCGTCGGTAGCATGGGGGGCCAACCCTCCTCCTTTCTCATCCGGGCTTGGGACCGGCAATGGCGGAGTTCATCTAAGCCCTAATAACTGAAAATCGGTAAAAATAAAACTGTGAAACCATTATTCAGGAAGCGCATCCGAAGAGTCCCCGTGGGAGGAATGGGGTCTTTGTCAATTCGCAGCTGGAGGAAAAAGGGTGATACGAAACACGAAACTTATAGTTTGTGAAAACGAACTTAACATGGATTTTCAGGTGAGAGTTCGTCAACGGGAATGCAGCAGCTGCGAAGATCTGCAGATTGAGCCCTGTTAAACATTAGAGCAGTGGTGGAGTTCATTTGTGTCATACGATTCTCTGGTTGAGCCATAATTAATTATTAATAAATGTTTCAACTAAAATAGGTGTTCTGTGTTCAAGTCTTCATTACTAATGGTTACGAGTGCTCCCAGTTGTTCACTGAAAGCTATGGAAATCTATCGAAGGAAGACCGCGGACTTTTCGTGAGTTACTTGAGAGAATAGTCCCACGAACAGTCTTTCTAAATCACTTCCATTGTAGTAGTGAGCACCTTCTAAACGGCGTAAGGACGATCCGCATTATGCAGACGAGTCCATCTATCCCATGATCCTCCAAAAGGAACACGATCTCTTTTCCGAATACTGCGTTTGATAATTGTGATTGCCTCCAAATCTGGCAAGTCACCTTTAAATGACCTGAAAATACGCTGACTAGAACAGTATGTACTAGTACGGGAACAGTTCGGTCCCCAGAAAATGAACAGCTTATTTTTGAATCCATTGGTGATACAAAAACACCAATGCTTCTGAGGGTTTGCAGGAACAGGATACTACTGTTTTCGTGTTGACTTTCTCCCCAAAATCCGTTGCCACCTTCATTTGACTACCCCCTATCATACTGTCTAGGAATCAATTATGTAATATCCTTTTTGCGATTTTTGAAGGATTAATGAGGATTAAGGGTAGGATTTTTGCCATTGGGCTACTATAAACCACTTTAATCTTTCGGAAATTAGACAACGGATTTGTCATAAGCATTTCAAAGAACCTCTCTGAGCGAAATTCTAGTCATATCTGAGACTTCGACGACATATGTAATTACCCTATACTTACCGTGATCTTTCGAAGCACTGAAAGTGGACCTCTTGTTCGTGTTCAGCACCTCGAATAACCCTCTCAAGCTAGGTTAGAGCGGAAAAGTTGGTTCTGTAGCATTCCTTGAGTTCAAGCCCATCCAGATTTAGGGATGAGTCGTGCCTTATTAATTTCCTTTGTTGGGGCAAGGAAGCTTTAGAAGAAGAGTTCAACTTTTCATTACCGCTGATTACGTACGTTTGTTCCAATTTCGTTCGTTCAGAATAAAAAATGAACGAATTTACCCAAAATTCGTTCGTTCGAAATAAAAAGGGAACGAATTTATTCGAAATTCATTCGTTAGAAATAAAGAATGAACGAATTTACCCGAAGTCATTATTTTCATTATTTTTAAGAAATTTGAAACACTATTCTTGAATTTATTAATTAATTCCCAGATGAAAAACTTTATTTCACACCATTGTAACATAATGAATGTTACAGAATGGTGATAATATATATTTGTAATTGGCATAATATGATGTTATTAATTTCGAGCACGAACTATGTTTTCATGAGTGCATGATATTTGGTGTTTCACTTGCAGTCCATTGCGGTGAGTGAAGTGCAGCAATTAGCCAGCGACCCGCCGTCGTTAGCACCTCGTTAGCGTCGCTTGCGTTCCACCCAGACTCCGCCCCCTGAGACAGAACGCCACGCTGCCCCAGTCTTTACTGCATCACTGCCGTTTTCCATCGCGGCGATTTGTTACCCGGCGCTGCAGCGATCTGGCAGCTGCAGCGATTTGTTCATACATACATGGTGTATAGTAGAGTTTCACATTAAATTTTTTGGATATTCTAATAAACGAGTATTTTGAAATATCCACTTCTTTGAATATTCGAATAGCCAGAATAATACACTTCTTTTAGAAATTGAATAATCGAATAACCCTAGTAATCTAGTTTTTGAGTTTTCGAATATTTATTCGATTCTTTACTGCTATGCAGAGACTCCGCCCCCTGAGACAGAACTATGCTGTAAATCTTTATTCGATTATTAATATCACGAATATTTTTCCGAATATTGTTAATATTTATTCGAATATTCTGCAGAAAGAAACGAAAGTTCATAGAAGATCACAGTAAATGTGCGCTCAATCACTCCGAAAGGGACAACGGAACATTTTCTAGCCCTTCATTTCACAAGTTACCTACTATGCTCAAATACAATACCGCTGCTATACAAGGGAAAAAAGGGGCGAAAACGCCAAAAAGGGCAACTAGAGCGTCTTTCTACCACAACTCGCTTCAAAGTGATCCGTTTTGATTTTTTGATACGCCGAAGTCATCAGGATGTCGTGATCCCAGCAATCATATGATTTTTTTTGCGAAATTCACCGAAAACCTCTTTTTCAAGACGGAATATTTTTTTTATTCTGACAATGCTAAAAACCGCTAACGGTCATTTTTGACCGAACGGGCTCGTGATATTGTGATATCATTATCGGAATCATATCTAGCTTCTTCTTTAAAAAAGGTTTCCCTTGTAAAATTTTGAAATTAGTAAATATATTTGGGTATATTGTGGCACGATGAACACTTTGGTCTTTCTAAAATTGAAATTTGAGCACCTTGAGACGAGTTTTGGCCCAAAGACGCTTTAGCTACTCACTTTGACAACTTCGCCCATATTTTCCCTTGGATAAAAGCGGTATTGTACATATCTACTTTATAATAAACCACATTCTCTTCTTAAAAATTTACCACACTCTCTGATTCAATTTTAGGTCACTATACTCTCATATTCTGGCCACACCAATTTTTCCTCACCGTCGCGCATTTTGAGCACTATCCTGGGGTTTTCCTTCCCTTCCAAATCCAGAATAGTTGTCACGGAGCGGAAGAACGGGTTTGGCCAAGTGCGATGGCCAACTCTTACAGTTTTTGCTCGGAAATAGCCCTAAAATAGCCCACCAGACTCCGCAGCGGCTCCGGGTGAGCTACTTCTCGGTTATTTAATGGCTATTTCTCGGTCTAGAACGAAAGAACTAAGAATTAGCACGAGAAATTGTCAAGCAACTACCGAAAATAACGAGAAACTAGCGAGACCTAGCGAAGTTTTCGCTCGAGAAAACTTTGACGTGGGCCAACTTCCTGACGCAGATAAGCTTGTCAACTGACTTCCGTCCACCCAAAAGTTGCTGCCCGTATGGACTCTTCTAAACAGTGCAGACTGCCGGACATTTATAACTGGGCGTGGGGGTATGAAAGTGTCCGATCAACCCGCAAAACATAGGAAGCCAGCGGTAGATCGGTTGTTACCGGCACCAAATTTACGAACTCTGCCATCTCCTTCCTTTATGTCGAAACCCTCTGCCCTCCCTTCCGACTTGCAGAATTCCCAAGCGATTATTCTCGCTTTACCATTTCTGTCATGATAAGGAACAACGCACCCACATTTTAGGTGCTGTTTCCCTGGTTGACCAACACCATGCGCTTGTTCTCAAAAAAAAAGAAGTGTGCACGTGGATGTTGATGTTTTATGAAGCAGATTTTGATAAGCTCGTACTTTCAACATATATAAACCTGGTTTAGGGAAGTTAGTAAATCAAAATGACTGAGCCGTGGTAATGAGCGACGAACAAGGGTGGGGAAGTGAAGCTGTTGCTTGTTTCCCCAGATTGGCAAGGAAAAGTCTGCGGAGTTCTGCGCCCGTCTCAGAACGCGTCGCACGCTTTTCAAGATACGTCTTCTCCTATTTTTCTTTGCTACAAAAGGGTTGAGATTTGGCATGAAAAAATTGACGAAATCTCTTTTCTTTAAAATTCTCCACTCTTGGTGACGTTGCGAACACTGTCGTTGCAGTCCTGCACTCATTCTATGACGTCCTGCACACTCCCATTCGGGTTCTGCGCTCTTTCTATGACGTCCTGCTCACTCCCACTTGGGTCCTGCACACTCCCACTGGGGTCCTGCACACTTTCTATCACGTCCGTCACACTCCCATTTGGGTCCTGCACAGTTTCTATGACGTTGTGCACATCCCCGCTTGGGTCCTGCCCACTTTCGTTGACGTCCTGCACACTCCCGTTGGAGTCCTGCGCACTTTCTATGACGTCCTACACACTCCCACTGGGGTCCTGCACACTTTCTATGACGTCCTGCCACTCCCATTTGGGTCCTGTCCACATTCTATGACGTCCTGCACACTGCCATTCGGGTCCTGCACACTTTCTGTGACGTCCTGCGCACCCCCACTTGGGTCCTGCACACTTTCTACGACTTCCTGCATACTCCCGTTTGGGTCCTGCGCACTCCCACTGGGGTCCTGCACACTTTCTATCACGTCCGTCACACTCCCATTTGGGTCCTGCGCAGTTTCTATGACGTCGTGCACACTCCCACTGGGGTCCTGCACACTTTCTATGACGTCCTGCCGCTCCCATTTGGGCCCTGCCCACTTTGTATGACGCCCTGCACACTCCAATTCGGGTCCTGCACTCTTTCTATGACGTCCTGCCCACTCCCATTCGGGTTCTACACTCTTTCTATGACGTCCTGCACACTCCCATTCAGGTTCTGCACTCTTTCTATGACGTCCTGCACACTCCCGTTCGTGTCCTGCGCACTTTCTATGACGTCCTGCACACTCCCATTTGGGTCTTGCCCACTTTGTATGACGTCCTGCACACTCCGATTCGGGTCCTGCGCACTTTCTATGACGTCCTGCACACTCCCACTGGGGTCCTGCAGACTTTCTATGACATTCTGCACACTTCCATTCGGGTACTGCACACTCCCACTGGGGTCCTGCACACTTTTTATGACGTCCTGCACACTCCCACTGGGGTCCTGCACACTACCACTGCTGTCCTGTAGACTCATCACACCCGAGATTCTGTACAGCGTCCCGTAAAATATTACCGAAGCCCTGTCGCCGTGATCAGAGCCCCTCTACCGCTGGATGACTCATAGAGGTTTTCATGACCCACGGCTAAAATTGCGCCCCACGGACAAACTCGGATGGCCCAAGGCGCGCGAGAGGAGACTCAGCCTGATTTTTTGGTAATCGATGAGTGTCCTACCCACGCAAATGTTGGTACCATTTCATACATACATACATACATATATACAAACATCGGGACATAACTGCTTTAAAGGCAGTGTTCACGATGGTTTTTGTCACCGAGTTTTTTACATAAAACAATGCGTTGGCCTCCAAGTGTTACCAAAATTACGAAGAAACGGCGAGAAACGCATTAAAGGCAGTGCTCACGATAAAAAATGTGTTTCAGTTTCCACTAGGACTGGGTAGTGGAGGGGCACACTGTAACGTTGACGTCGAAAGAATGCATGAAAACGAGCCGGGAAAAGCTCCAAAAGAGCTCGAAGTTGCCAATTCGAGCGCAAGGCAAACCCCAAAAGCGCATCACACGCCCACCGACGTGAACAAATGAATGCTCGAGATCGTGAGATAGGCGATGATTTCTAATCATTAGCCCCGTTCTTACCTTTATTCTCAACTTCTCTCTTTACTCAGGTCAGCTCGCATACATTGGCTGCAAAAATCGGAAGTTACAAGCTTCGGACAACTCGTCCACCATGTTTCCTTAGCTCGATTTTTCAGGGACTATAACTCCGTTCCCAGAATGTCTTGTACTATTTCAGAGACATCATTGGAATCAGCACGGGGCCGTTCTCAAGATAGGCGGAAAAACAGAGAAACGATTTTTATCGTGAACACTGCCTTTAAAACGTCGCATTTCAGTGACATTATTCTATGACATGGACTAGTTGTCCGGTTGGATGAACATGTTCATGGTGGTTGTCACCGGTTTAAAAGTGGGTCAATCGAAAATAGAAGAATATTTTATTCAAAGAAGGATTAGTTAGGGCCCCAAGGAAAGAACGGAGCAATAAAGATAAGAGAATTGCAATGGATGGGTCCACAAAAGATTTCGTTGTCACAACAAACACTTCCAGTGATACTTAAGAGGCGGGGTGGTACTTAAGGATTTCGTGTACTTCTGATGCGTTTTTCTCAACTTCTACGTCATTTTAGTTCTACCTAGGGGCCACTTAATCAATATAGGGAATAATCTCAAAATTGAAGATTATCGTGAACACTGCCTTTAAGTATAAGGATCTCCAAAAAATTGCCGAGACGCGGCCGGCACACCAAAACAAAATTTTTGCAGTATCCTCGAGAACCTTTTTTCATTGCGAACACAGCTCTTAATACTGTCATCAAATTGGGTTGAGCGGCTTCCAACACCTCGATTATTCTCAAATCCAACTTGCAAATGCGCAATTTGAAGGATCGCTTCCGACTCAGTCTCCAATGTAAATTGCCGAATAGTGAGCAAAATAATTTCAGCATCTTGAATTCCGAGGTGCATATTTGAAAAGAGTGCTCAAACTATGCTTGCTCCCTCTAAGATTGCCTGTTAACTTCTCCTTCTGGATATGTCTGTGTAATTATCCACTTATGTAGGCCGCTGGATAGGTAGTAGTGGCTATTATTGGAGTGCGTATTTGAGCGGAAGAAAAGGTGATTCAGCGCTTCGTGCTATCTCAGGCAAACCATCGCTCGGAGCGGGCCCGGCTCCTCCCATTTCTGACGTCATCGCCCGGGCAGCGGCCGAGGGGCGAACTGGCACTGGGTCCCTGTCCGGTGCGAATAGCCGCCTCGGCCGCTGTCCAGTCGCTTTCGGGGCGACAGCAGTGCGAGCATTGTTAGGCAGACCGTCACTTGGTTCAAGGCAGCATACACGCTCAAAAATGATATCACTTTTATGGAATGAATCGAAGGTCTGAAGCTGTTAATATTCAGAGATAACGAAAAATTCGCAAAAAAAATCAATTGAAATGAAGATATAACGGTTCGTTCTATATTGGCCCAGAAGTGGACGAGTTTTACCGCATTGGCTGAAATAGCGGAACTAGCGACAAATTCGTTGGGATAACGACGCCAATGTACTCATAAGGCCCTTTCTGGAACTCTTACAACCTTAGAAGCGTAAAAAATGGGCCAAAATGACCGTTATCGAGCATTGAACATTTGTTTTGAGGGGCGGAGCCCGTATCGATGGGCGAGGAAAGGATGATTTTTTGACTCGATACGGCTCAAATACGGGCACTTTAACTCGTTTTCAACTCTTTCAAGTGCGTGAGGGCTCTTCTTGGGCCCATACGACCCCACTAATGTAGTTATCTTCACAACTTTTGCGAGCGTGTATGCTGCCTTTAACTGAAATAACAGACCCATCGTGGGATTCCACTGCCAACTGCACTACTTACGCTTTCGAAGCATCAGTTATCCTCCGTCCTTATCCTCTGTGATAGAATCTCCGCGTTGCAAAATGTGGGCAGGGTTAGTGGTGCGTGGAGCATAGTAGAATGCTGAGCTGCCCCCACCGGCAGTTGCTGCTGTCACTAATATTATCGAAACCATCGACCCGTGCCGTCCTCGGACACGTTACATGCGCCGGATTCCTTTCTACTCGCGTGATATTTTCTATCTAACACTAACTTCCACTTGTGTCAAAGCCGTCTCATTTGCGAATTACGTGTTGCAATTCAGTATTAATCTTCAGAACTGTGTATCGTTGAGTGCATCAACTTTTTTTGAAGTAAACCACCAAACCTGCCATAGTTAACAGAAAATTTGAGCCACCTTAAAACAAGATGATAGCGTTTACGAAAGTTTTCGACAGAGCGTACTAATTGATGATTTTCAGCTGATTTTCTGATTTCGCAGCTTCGGTCTTTTCTGACTTTCTGAAAATCAGGCGTCGAAGCTCCAAAGCTATGTATAATGGCTAAGTCCTTAATCAATAGTATTTTTCGACAGTTATCGATCGTTTTTTCATTCGATTCTCGCCTTTTTCATAGATTTTCAAAACAACGATCAATAATTGGCGAAAAAATACTATCGATTAAGAACTTAGCCGTTATAACGTCGGCGTGGATCCTAGTGATACTTTGGGTTTCCTATTGAAGGTTGGCGCAAACTAGGTGCACCTATGTTATACCTTATTGCACCGAGTTTGCGCTAACCTTCAATAAGGAACGCGAATTATTTCTATAATCCATGCCGAAGTTATAAATGTAAGTTCCTGATCGATAGTATTTTTTCGTCAATTATTGATCGTTGTTCTGAAAATCGATGAGAAAGGCGAGAATCGAATTTTCAAAAAAAAACGATCGATAGTTGGCGAGAAATACTATTGATAAGGAACTTAGCCATTATACATAACTTTGAAGCTTCGAAACCTAATTCATTCGGATAAGTCAGACCTGCTCATTGGTGCCCCTGCTTCTACTGAACTCAGCAGACGTTTGAGTGTACACAGGGAACGTTCGAGCGATATAGCGTGCACAACTATATCGCGAAAGTATCCCGCACATTGCATAAAGGTGTCACCGTCCGGCACACCAAGGCCTCTGGTCCATAACACCTTAGGATCCGTACCTAGGGAGTTCATGGAGTCTTTGGTCACAAGCCACAGTTTCGCCACCCTGAACTGTCGATCGCTGTCGAGTGATATCCAAAAAACTGCGCTATCCAGACTTCTGAGCTATTTCCATGCACCGTTTGGTGCTTTGCAGGAAACCCGCCTCAAGGGTAGACCTGTCATCAACGTCGGAAAGTACGTCATCTACTGTGGTGACGCTGATGATAGGAGAGTGGGAGGCTGTGCGATAGCTGTAAGGAAGGACTACAATGGTATGATCAAGGAATTCGGCTCAACGTCGTGTAGGAATGCATTTGTGCGACTGCGGGATCACAGAGGATTCAATCTGTGGATAGTGAGTGCTCATGCGCCCACCGAAACCGCCGTAGACAATTCCAAGAATGCCTTCTATGAGGAACTCAATACGTTGCCAGCCAGGATACCTTGTTAGCATGCTGTTGTCGTGGGGATTGACGCAAATGCGAAGATGGGACTTGATCAGGAATCCGAAGTACTCGGTAAATGGTTCTTCCCAGTGGAGCAAACATCGGACAATGGCTACCGCCTTGTCGACTTTTGTGAACGCAGTGGTCTGATTATTGCATCGACATTCAAGAGGAATAATGGGCGCCATCAGCTTACGTGGCAGGGACCAACCCAGCTATCTCCAGAAGAGCAGCGGAAGCGGAAGATGACAACTTTGAAACTACATCTCGACTACGTTCTGACGAGGAGTATTCCAGTATCGGACTTTCGAAGATCTAGAGCTGTGTGGGATGTCGCATTAGATTCGGATCACCGTCCTGTTCTGTTGAACTTCACTTCGAGAATTTATAAGAGGAAGCGATGGGCTCAACCTCTCCAGAGGGTTGACATGACAAGTCTCAGAGATGAAGAATGTAGAAGGAACCTTTGACAAGGCGTTTCTATTCACATCAGAGTACGGACGAAGAAGAAATTTTGCGACGCGAATTCTTTTGTCAAGTGCATCCAGGACGCTTCGAAAGAGGCACTCCCGGTTGTACAGCCTAAGAAGAAGTTCGCCTATGTCTCGGAAGAAACAACATCTACCTACAACAGAGTATGTGCTCTCCGAACTGCAGGAAACTTCGTGGAGGAGAAGCGTCTGAGGAGGAAGTTGCGTCGGCAGCTTCAAAGTGACAGCGAACGAGAGTGGATGTGTAGAGCTAAGGAGTTCGAGAAGGCTTGGGAGGAGAAGAATCCGAGGAAAGCCTACACGTTGCTGCGGCAGCATAGCGGGAAAATGAAGAGATGTTCTCCTGTCTTGAACACTACCAATGGAGTTGCAGTTGGTGATGCGACGCTGCCAGTATGGAAGGATTACTTCAGTTCACTACTGAATCGTCCAGCGCCATCAGTACCTGAGCTCCCGCATGTTCAGAGAGCACATTACGATGTCAGTGAGGAACCGCCGACGGAGTCTGAAGTTTTGGATTGTGTCCGGAAAATGAAGAATTGAAAGGCTGGTGGAGATGACAACATCACTGCTGAAATGCTGAAAGCTCTTGCTCCGTCTGGGATTCGTGAAATGACCAACACCATCCGTGCTATATGGATGAGCGAAAGGATACCCGATTCATGGAGACATGCGATCATCGTACCTCTTCACAAGAAGCTATCCGTCACGGATCCTAAAAGCTACAGAGGAATCTCTCTACTTTGTGTCATGTACAAGGTTTTAGAACGCATCATTCTCGAGCGACTTATCAAATATCGTGAAGGAACGACCAGAGATGAGCAAGCCGGTTTTCGACCTGGAAGATCGACCATCGACCAAGTGTTCGTCGTGAGAAGAGTAATTGAATCGTGGCAGCGGTATTCAAAGCCGTTTCAGCTTGCTTTTTTGAACTTTGAAGCCGCGTTCGACTCTCCTCATCGTGATCGATTGCTTAAAGCTCTGCGAGCGGATGGAGTCCCGGAGAAGTATGTTCGGTTAATCGAAGACATGAACAGAGGAACAACAGCGGCAGTTCGTACACCTGTCGGATTTACGTCAGCTTTCGAGGTGAGAACAGGAGTAAGGCAGGGAGCTTTAGCAGGACCTTTCCTATTCAACTTTGCCGTTGATGACATCATGCGTAGAGTTGCAGAACAGTTTCCTGCGGATGTGATCCTAACACCATCAGGACGCTCCCTTGTCGACCTGGAGTACGCCGACGACACTGTGTTATTCGCTGGAAACAACACAATACTGCAAAGGATTGTGAACCTCGTTTCGAAGTATGCCGCAGCCTATGGACTTCGTCTTCGTCCGGACAAATGCAAGCAGATGTGGGCCTCTCAGAGGCCTTCTACGGGAGTTTGTGTGGACGGACAACGTATCGAACTGGTGGAGGATTTCTGTTATTTGGGCTGTTTGCTGAAGAACGATGGTAGTTATGCAGCGGATATTCGACAACGATGTGCGAAAGCTACGTCTGCATTCAATTCTCTAACCAAGTATTTGTGGTCTACCCCCATCGCGAAGGAAGTCAAGTTGCGCGTCTACTTATCCGCTATTCGCCCTATCATGATGTACGGATCGGAGACGTGGGCAGCACCGAAGACACTGATGGAAAGGTTGGGTTGCACGGAGAGGAAGCTTTTTAGGCGTTTGCTTGGATATTTCTGGCCGCGTGTATGCCATAACGAAGATCTTTACAAGGAAATCGACGCAGTACATCAACGCTTGGCACGAGGGAGGTGCCAGCATCTCCTAACGTCATCTCAAGCAGCAATGGAAAGTCGACTTCGACTGCTCGCGCATATACTAAGAAGAACGTCGTATCGTCTCGTACAGCACGCTTTAAGAATGCTTCCAAATCCTGTCTGGAAACGGCCACCTGGGCGTAGGCGAAAGTTCTAGACGGATGTGTTTGAAGAGGATTTGAAGTCACTCGGCATCGAAACAGTTCAGGCGCGATGTTTCGTGGAAAATGGAATAGTGACAGCTGGATGGAATGTGTTCAGATTGTGGCTGAAGACCGTGAAAATTGGACACGGCTGACTACTAAGACGGCACACCTCCGTGAAGATGCGGAATGACCGCGTCAGGCGAAAGCCAACCGTATAAGTCAAGTAAGTCAAAGTTAGAAAAAAAACCGAAGCTGCAAAATCACAAATTCAGCTAAGAATCAAGAATAACATTTTATCGAAAATTTTCGCAAACGCTATCATCTAGTTCTGAGTTGGCTCAGATATTCTGTCAACTATGGCAGGTTTGATGGTTTACCTCAAAGTAAATATGTAGAAGCACTTAAATATACACAGTACCGCAGATTACCTTTGAAATATTGCAAACAAGCAGGCTTTGAACCAAGTGGAAGGCAGCGCTATATAGAAAAGAATTTGTTTCTCGAGACTGAAGGAAGAAGAGGGGAAATGAGGAAACAGGAAAGGAAGAAAAGGAGGACTGGGAGAAGAGGGAAGAAAAAAGAGAGCGAAGTAGTGAAGCAGAAACAAGTAAATAAACGGAGGGAAGCCATCGGTCTAGCTACGCTCATTCGCTTGAAGAGCCACCGCAGTGCCAGTTAGGACCGAAGATCGCTCCGAGCGGGACTGCTGTCGCCCGGAGAGCGGCTGCTGTCGCCCGAAT
This sequence comes from Aplectana chamaeleonis, assembly GCA_029168955.1. Classification (NCBI taxonomy): domain Eukaryota; kingdom Metazoa; phylum Nematoda; class Chromadorea; order Rhabditida; family Cosmocercidae; genus Aplectana; species Aplectana chamaeleonis. Next base: position 188,589 of record JAPDOI010001074.1, on the reverse strand, counting down.
AGATGGCTAATTTTCGCTCGGAGCAGAGAGGCAGAGCCGCTCAAGTCACTCTCCGGTCCCGCTCCGGGCGATGGTTTTTCTGAGATATTGAGCTCGCGTCCTGAAGTGTGAACATTTCAGGTGAGGACTCACAAATAACTGTGGCTGAAACAAAACGCTGAGTGGTCACTTTTGGAGAACAGCAAAAAGTACACAGAAATCGACTCAACGTAAATGGAGGTACAGTTCAATACAACGATGGAGCTGTATTGATCTCACCCTTCTGCTCACACATTGAAGTGTAAAAGAACGGGCGAGGATTGGTCAACATTTATGTATGGCTGTTGACAGTCTGGACCGAGAGATGCCTTTGGCGATCACGCAAGTATCGTAAGAATATTAATACATATGCTCCGCGTGGGCGCAGCATCTCCTCCCAGCAAGAGTTTTAAATCAGTTCCTGATTCACTTGGTCTCGGCCGCTCTCCAATAAAACACGGTAGGAGACTTGAGTCCATGTGTGCACATCTCAGATGGAGTATGCTTATAATCTATGTAGTATGACGTAGAGATTCGCCATAGCACACACTGAGAACACTGATTTTAGAAAGTGAAATCTGCGACGCATTTCAACTGTGTTTCATCAGAGTTTATTCTCTTATCGTCGATTCGATCAAGTGAAATCGCCAACTGACCGGCCTGAAATCGCATCAGTGAAATTGATTCCCAATCGCAGCTATGACCCCATTCAAGCGTTCCTTTCGATTATGGTGACGATTCGTGATCGCTTGCTTCTGATCGCTTTCATCGCTGCACTTGGTTGCACTGAAACTGTCGCCAACAAATGTGAGATTATTGGTATCACTTTTTTTGTTTCTCTGGGAGGAGCTAAGGTCTTATGAGGAGCCATCCGTGCGCGTCGTTTCGCTTTACAAGTAATCAGTTCTCTTTATTGCGGAGCTGCTCACTGTTTCACTCTCAAAAGCGAATTTTGGGGAAACTATCAACGATCTCACACTTGGCGCAGAAAGCCCTTGGAGGCATTGACTGCACAGAAAACCATATATTATATTTCCATGTTTTTGTATAGCTTGGCCTTAGTAGACGGAAGCGCCCAAAGACCCCTGAAAACGCTTCATTTCTGAAGGAGAACCAGTTTGAATCCACTGTAAATGTGAAATTGTATCTTGCGCCGGAGTCATTTTTGAGGTTCTTCTGTGTTTGGAGAGCTGGTCAGCGCCACTTTTGAAGCTTTTCTGCATGTGGAGTTTAACCCATGATGATGTTCCATGCCGCTGACGGTTGCATCAACACACTGAAAAAAACTGCTAGATGATCGACCTAGAAATGCTGAATGCTCGACTCGAGAGCTGTTTCAGGTGGCTATAACTTTTCCCGGGAGCATTTCCAGAGCCTCAGGCTTCGTCAGAAAAACCAGCTAGCCCAACTTTATTGTACACAAAAAATTGAAAGTGATTTTTTGCAAGCACAGTGCCTTTAAGCATTTCTCCTTTGCTAATCGCTAAATAGGAGTTCGGGCGGTTCGTTCTGATAGTGAACGAGCACAGTTGCCTTGGAGCACGATGTGACACTAATTTGTTGATTTAGTTCTTTGGGGGACGTAGACATTCATGTACATATTAGCTTGCATTCTCAACGATTATGTTTTGTAAAACATGTTAGTCGGCTAAAGTTGGGCAGCGATCAACTATTGTAAGGAGAAAAAGAGTTTACGAAAAGATAGAAAATTCAAAGGTGTGATGCTTTTTTACTACATTAAATACCTCACAAACCACCACTCTTTCGAAATTATTCAACATTTGAATGAAATTTGGAATGACTGATATGTAGTTACAGGTTTGTGTAGGAGTGGAAGTCAATAATTATTTTCACCACCTATGAATACATTTCTTTCTTTTAGACTAATGCTGGAAAACCAGAACAGTTCAAACACATTCTTGGTATTGGAGTGAAATTCCAAAATTTTTGAAATATTCGACTATTCGAAGAGCCCAACTCTAGAACTTTGAAGTCTTTTTACAGTGGGAGATCCACTGTGGCCCGTTTCGCTCGAGTGGCTGTTTAGAATGGCAAAAGGCGGATATTCCATACAGGCAAAGCGGTTCCATGTGGAGGTAAAACTGCAAGAAGCGGGTTAGCCACTCCATTTAGCTCCAAATAACTCGCTTCAAAATTTACAATTTGAATCTTCATGTAATGTGTGTGAAAGCACTGTTCTGGACTCCGGTATTATGCTCAAATTGTTGAAAGTTTACTTCTGGAATTCTCATCAATCCCGGTTCAAGACATTTTAGGTAGCTGCCATTATGACCATTTGATCGTTTCATAAAAATGAATTAAGAGACAGTAACATGCTATTGTCGATAAATTGAAATATCCATCTTCGAAAGAAGCTTCAAAACTGCGCAGAACTTCGCGAATGTTCTCGAGAGAAAATTTCTTAAAAATTTTTAAAATTCCCTGCTCGAAATGTTATTCTCGATTAACTGTTATCACTTCGTTTGTTCGTTTAGCGAAAATCCGTAAAGTCCAAAATGCTGTCAGTCTGGACAAAGTATGGAAAATGTGCTTTCACACAAACTTTGCTCAGGGGGGTAGTTTTGGTCGCTGAACACACTTATGAGGTCCATTTCCGGATTTTCGAAGACTAATGCGCTTTTTGAAAGGTACCGAGAGCAAAAAAAAACCTTTTCAAGCTTGTAACTTCTTGGAACCTGCAGCTCGGGGCGGGATACTGCACAGTTTTACTATTGAGTCAAAAGAGATACCAACGATTCTAGTCGTTTTGACAGATGCGTTTACCACTCTAAACACTTCCCTTGTAAGACCATCACCCGTCAGTCATCGACCTTCGCGTAAAAGCCTCCCAACCGTCCGTATGACCGGCAATCACGCTCAGAGGCAGTGAGTTTTCTACCTTCTCTACCCATTCATATCGTAGCAATTGAAAACGGTAAAAAATCGAAAACCTAGCCGCCTCAGCGCATTGCGATTGCGGGTCATGCTGACGGTTTAAAGGTGGTAGTCAGGGATGTGCGGCAATTGCCGTTTGTCGTTTGTCGTTTGCCGGCCATTTTTGGGACTTTTTTGCCGTTTGTCGTCTGCCGAAATTTTTGTTGTTTTTCCGGCGAAACTCGGCAAAACATTAAAAGGAAACGTCGCCCATGCTCGCGGTCATGTGGGCACTAGGGTTGAGCCCACTATCCAGTGTTCGATTAACCGTTATCCGGGGGTTTTGACTTTTCTGTTTTCCACTTCGCCGCCTGGCCAATTCTGAACAAGATAAGGGATAAAAATTTGTTCAAAATCTCACTATATGTATTCTCCTAAGCAAACGTGCATGTGTGGACGCGTGAGTGAAGTGTTCACGATGAACTCTGATTCCGAGTTTTCTGCAGACCCATACTCTGGAGCAGATCTAGTGGGCTCTAAATTGCGATTATAGCCGGCAGCGTAGCGGTGGGCTTTGGAGAAATATAACATGCCATAAGGATGCTTTGATGAGAAAGCGACCCCTCGACTCTGGTGGTGGTCAAACTCAAGTGCCCTCTAAAAGTGCCCTAGGGCTCAAAAATTCTAGTAAACTCTAGAAAATCTCTAGTGAGATGCCGATTTTAAGTATCACCAGCAGCGGAACCGTGGGGTTTTGTGAAATAAAACTGGTGATAAGGAGATTTTAAAATGTGTTTGCTTCTTACTGTGATAGTCGAAATCCGAAGCTTTCTTGAAATGAACCACATCCTAACTTGCGTAACATAGACGCAGAGAAAACCCTCAAAAGATAGCGAAAACCAGATTTTCAGCCTATAATGGGCCCGCCTTTCCTTCAGTGGTGGGATTCTATGACCAGTAGAGGCGAAATAGACCTTTCAGTTTCAGTGGAGGGTAATGAATTCAGGTAGCGCTTTCGTTTCTGTTCCAGAGTTTTGACAGATTCTGGTGTAGGTAAAAGAAGCAGGAAGCATTCGTTAGACACACGTGTGCAGAGACTCTGAAAAAGCTTGCCGCGGCAGTGCCAGGAATGTACCGCGACCCTCGATTGTGCCGCGATAGTTCCACGGTAGTACCAGAGCTGCTCCGTGATGATCACTGTGCCGTGACGATTCTGTTGCAGAGTCTTGTGGGCCAATAACGTCGAGACATTGCCGGGACAATACCGCGGCAGTTCCGTGTGAGAACCGCACGTGCTCCGAGAAGATGTATCAGCGAACCCGCGTCGACTGCGATGCACTGTCCTGTGTGGTGAAACGATATTTTTGCCAGTAAAATAGCCCAAATTTGAGATGCGTCCCGTATATCCTAGATCGCAATAACGGGACTACCCTCTGTCTTATCAGACTGAGGACGTAGGGGTCCCGGTTGGGTATTTTTGTTCGTAGGCCCACCCAGGTGTATCATGACTCACTTCATATAAGTTACTCGCAGTCAGTCCTATTTTTGTTAAAACTCAGCCACCGATCGCGGAGCCGCAGCGGCGCTACCTAGGAGCCGCAGCGGCACTATCGCGGGGCCGCCACGACATTGCCGCTGCGACTGTGCGTTAGTGCCGCTTCAGTACCTGTAGGAACCGAGGCGATTTCCTCGCAAAGCCGCAGCGGCGGTTTCCTTGATTACCATGCAGTCCCACATGTCTTGTTTCTGTTCATCTGATGCCTTGAATTGGAACTATACCCTTGAATTGGAATTATTAGAACGTTGACATAAGTATGTGAAAAAAAGAAAAAAAGTAGAGCGGCACAAGTGAATAACTTTTAGGTCAATCTAGGGGATGAGGTTTTTTGCCGTTTGCCGATTGCCGATTGCCGTTTGCCGAAATCTCAAAATCGTTTGCCGCACATCCCTGGTGGTAGTTGAGAACGGATACGAGAGGCTCGCCACAAAACGCGCCGCCGTAATTCATTACCTCATACACTGAAGAAGGTAGGCGCAGCTATACACGCCTCTGAGCACCTAGACTGTGTATCAGTTCAAGTGAACTCCCGTTTTCCATTATCACAGCGCGGAGCGGTGGTTTTTTCGTAGGAACCTCCTTATCACAAGTTATATTTCATCGAGGCCCACCGCTCAGCTGCCGGTGATAACACTATGTAACATGATTTTTGTTCCTGACTTCTAGGTGTTATATTTCAATTGCTTATGTCCAAAGAATGTGAAAAAATGACTTCATTGATAACAAACTTCTCTTGCACTACAACAGCACGACGAAAACTCGTTTTTTTTTGGGGAAAATAGAAAGATTTTTATTCATTTCCGGCATTATGAACAGGTAAAAACAAAAAATACACAAGGAATAAACAAACACAGTCGGAAAGCACTCAAAATGGTTCAGAAATGTGTAGATTTTCTAGATTTACGATTGTACTGTGAATCATTCTCTCGAAGTTGCACACAAATGTAGTCCCTCATCATGTTTCGTTATACTGTCCTTGGTAACGACTCTGGTCGAGGCTAAAGTCAGAGCTGGTATACTTGTCGGAATACAAATCAAGAGGGTGATATAATGTGAGGATTTCGCAAGGCTGTTGAGCAGGACGGAGAGAACGGCTTGGAGCAATTTCGTTGCAGTTGTTCACGGCTTCCTATAGGTGATCACAGAGCTGAAAGCTACATATGTGGAGTTGGTGCACTTTCAAGACTAATTACGCTAAAATGGGATGCAGAATGTCTCTGAAAGTCCATATCATTGATTCGCATCTTGAAATATTCAACAAGCAAGGCGAGCGCTTTCTTCAAGATATATTGGTCTTTGAACCTTGTTACCAAGGACACTTTAACGAAACCATGAGGGGGACTACATTTGGGTGCAACTTCGAGAGAGTGATTCACAGTACAATAGTAAATCTAGAGAATCTGCACAATTCTGAACCTTGTTGAAAGCTTTCCGACTGTGTTTGTTTATTCCTTGTGCATTTTTGTCTTTACCTGATCATAGTGCCGAAGATGAATAAAAGTCTTTCTAGTTTCACAAAATGAACAAGTTTTCTTCGTACTGTCGTCGTGTAAGCAAAGTTTGTGCTTTATGAAGTCATTTTTTTACATACTTCAGGCATGAACAATTGAAATATAATATTCAGAAGCCAAAAACAGAAAATGTCTAACATAAACACGCGATTTTCCAAATTTCTTTGTCCTAGTCATAAAAGCGAAGTTTTTCTGGGATAACAGCGATTTCCTGTTTGTTCTGGATCGAACGGATTAGTAAAACACAATTTCAACCCAGGAACAGAAAAAAATTGAAAATTTGCTACATAGTGTAATCGAAATCAACAGGTCACTACGGATGTAAGCTCTGGTACATCCGTAGTGACCTGTCGATTTTGATTATGACCAGCAGCGGAGCGGCGAGCCTCGGTGAGATATAACTAGTGATAAGGAGGTTCCGACGTAAAAGCCACCGCTCCGCGCTGTGATAATGGAAAACAGGAGTTCATTTGAACTGAAACGGAGTCTACCAGAGCTTACTCATCCGTCCAGCTGATGATCGGCACCCCATGAGGCACACCCACAAGTACGCCGCGAAGCGGAGTGGGTGTGCACTATACTTGTTCCAAATGAAATTTATTTCGAATATCCGACTTTTCGACTATAGTCGGATATCGCGTTTTTTCGAATATTCGACTTTTCGACTATAGTCGGATATCGCACTTTTTCGAATATTCGACTTTTCGACTATAGTCGGATATCGCACTTTTTCGAATATCCGACTCTTCGAATAAAAAGTCGACTTTTTTATCCGACTGAAACAGTCGGATACTCATTCGATTATTCGATTCGGAACAAGTATAGTGTGCACCTTGTTTTTTATATAATGCTAGTTTTGGAGTAGTTTCTGGGAGTGTATTAGTATCGCTCTTTCCAGTATCGAGATGTTTCAAACGGATATCGAGGCGGGCTATCGACAACTATATGCCGATAGTTGAATATCACATGGAATCGCTACGTGCTTGTACTGATTATTGCATTATGGCAGCAGGAAACGTACGCAAAAAGGCAAGTTCTTACATAATTTCATAATCTAGTTATCAGTTTTTTTTGTCACTGGGGTGAAAGCGGTGCTATCTCCACTGCTTCGGTCATTTTTACGTAATGCACCAAGAAAGCACAGCACGCGCAGGAAATCACATTCAGCATGTTATGCATAGCCCTAAATTCTCAGAATTGTCACGTAGTTTGAAGCACTAAAATAAAATTATCACCACATGAAGTCCGAGAAGCCTGGTAAGGCGGAGTCCTTCGACCTGAGATGTTGAGAGCAGAGTTCGACAACCACTAGATTATGTAGTGCACTGAGTTAAAAGCGTTTGTTATAAGCCCAGATTTTCTCATCTTCGAGCTCTAAACTTCGGTAAATGTTATGGTGCTCAATGCAGGTTTCGCCCCACATAGGCATCGTCCATTGGTTGCAGGAAGCGAATTCGATACTCTTCATGGGTTCACCCTCGGTTACAGTTTGACTCTTATGCGAGTTTGACTCTTACACGCTTACGCCAGCCGTGGCTCTAAACCTTTGCATGTTGCTCGCCATTAAAGGCAGTGTTCACGGTAAAGTTCACTTCCAATATCTCCTCGGTTTACAGAAGGTCTGGTGCTCTTTATAGCGGGACACGCTTGAAAAGGACGCGAAAGTCGCGTTTTTGAGCCAAGATAGGTCCTCCCCTAAGTAAGTTAATTTTTGAGCGTGAAGAAACTAACCGCTATGAAGGGTGATAGCATTCAATGCAATCAAGCGATCAGCTCACTTATCAGCACTTCCCTGACTTGATCATTCCTGTAATCTGAGTCTCCATTTGTTCTTATCGAGGGGGCGGTTTTGGTACACCAAAACGCTTATTGGCAGCCGTCATTTTGTCGCTCCTGGCTCGTTTTCTACCGTTCTTTCGACACTGGGAGCCTAGGGTCCTTCTCGCCTATCATTTCACTGTGGAAAGTCACCGATGATGATCATCGTCAACGCTGCCTCCAAAAAATTGTGGTGCGCGCTTCGCGCGCACCAGATTTGGTTTTGAATCGGTCACACGCGCAACCCCTTTTTCGAAATCTCAGTTCAGAGTGAACGTAGAAATTAGAGCTAAATTTCATTGGAAAGGGCGTAAAAAGGTGGTCATCCCATTCAAAATGGTTTGGAATGGTTCACTGGGTTTCGAGCAAAAAGTGAAAAACCGCGCGTTTTTGATGTTAAAGGCAGTGTTCACGATGAATATCGCACTCGAGTTCGACCCAAAAATGGGATTGTTTGGTTATGAGGTAACTAATAGTGAAGAAAAAAGGAAGAAAAACGTTCAGAATAAGTCAAAATAACGGTTTTTAAATTCAGGGCGTGCACGAGAATCATGGGCCCTGCTGATTTCTGAAAGCGCACGCTAATCGCGAAATCTGCGCGAATCGATAATGCTAACTGCGGCAGAGTTGCTTGGCAATTTGCCATCGAAACGTGTGCGGCGCCAAAAGCTCGTCCGATTGGGGGGCAGACCGGGATAGCTTTCAGAGCCATTTTTATTGATTGCTGGCCGGTTTTTGTTGCTTTCTCCGACCCTATCCTCTACAGCACCTGCCAACTTAGTGTTTCACACCGAGACCTCGAGAAGGAGATTTATCGTGAACACTGCCTTTAAAGGCAGTGGTCACGATGAAAAACGTTATCGAAAAAACTACAAAAATCAGCTTAGATCAAAAACAGCTGAAAAACCATGAAGGTAGCGCGGTGAAAAACGGTCTACAAATAGAGTTTCTAGGGCCCAAAGAAGCTAGTTCGTGCACACGTGCACAGCGATGACGAAACAGATCGCAGTCTCATGCCGAGCAGTCAAAAATCATCGACATTCAGAGGACGAAATAAATGCAAATTTAACGAATAAAAACAGTTGAATAATGAAAGCATCACTTCAGTCAACGTTTTTTGACTAGATGTGTACATAAATTCGAAGGTTCATTGATTAACATTCAATTTCAAGCTAGCTGATGTTCTTGATATAAGAGGTCATCGATGCAGATGATGTGGAGAGGGCTCGTCCACCATCAAAAGACAAGAAAGTTCAGGTTTCAAATTCGGCCCAAAACAGTGGTTTTTTCGCGATTTTTTCTTATAGGTCCTACTACTCGAGACCCAGGAAAGGATTTGGAGAGAAAAAGACGATAAGCATATTTGATCGCGACCACTGCCTTTAATCTCCTTTTTTCAGACGGCGTACACGATCTTGTTGGTACACTTAAAATTGAGCTAGGGAGCTCTTTTTTGGACAGGAGGCTGGAAATGGATGCAGGTCGCTCCTATTTCAATTTGAACTTGATACCTTAACTTTGAAGGGTATCTCAAAATTGTGGGTTTGCATACTAAATGAGCCGTGGAGCACGAAAACTACTTTTTTCTGCTACGGCTGTGGAGACCAGAGTGTGTGGTTGGATCTGCAGCCAATCAACACAGGTCGTCGGAGGTAAGTACTGAACTTGTCAGAGTTTGCACTCCTGACACGTCATCGATCGATAAGCAGCATTATCGATTTTTGCGCTTTTTGAACAAAATGCGGTGAGGAGTGGTGATTGCTGATGGGATTGGTTTTCTTGGTTGGGGAATTTCGCTCATCAGTTAATATCCATAAATACGAATCAATAGTATTGATTTTTTTCGCCTGTTTCAGAATGCTGCAATGATTTCTGATTGTTGATGGCTCTAAGTCACTAGTTCGGAAAATTCTTCTCATCATGCAAGATCAAATATTAATGATCACTAATATCGATTTTTCATATTTTGCACCAAATGCGGCAATGAGTGTTATTTTTTATGGTTTTGGGCCATAACTTTCAAAAATTGTACTCATACGACAATATAGTTATGCAGCGGATATTCGACAACGATGTGCGAAAGCTACGTCTGCATTCAATTCTCTAACCAAGTGTTTGTGGTCTACCACCATCGCGAAGGAAGTCAAGTTGCGCGTCTACCTATCCGCTATTCGCCCTATCATGATGTACGGATCGGAGACGTGGGCAGCACCGAAAACGCAGATGGAAAGGTTGGATTGCACGGAGAGGAAGCTTTTTAGGCGTTTGCTTGGATATTTCTGGCCGCGTGTATGCCATAACGAAGACCTTTACAAGGAAATCGACGCAGTACATCAACGCTTGACACGAGGGAGGTGCCAGCATCTCCTAACGCCATCTCAAGCAGCAATGGAAAGTCGACTTTGACTGCTCGGGCATATACTAAGAAGGACGCCGGATCGTCTCGTTACAACACGGTTTAAAAATGCTTCCAAATCCTGTCTGGAAACGGCCACCTGGGCGTAGGCGAAAGTTCTGGACGGATGTGGTTAAAGAGGATTTAAAGTCACTCGGCATCGAAAGACAGTTCAGGCGCGATGTTTCGTTTCGCAGGAAATGGAATAGTGACAGCTGGATGGAATGTGTTCAAATTGTGGCTGAAGACCGTGAAAAATGGACACGGCTGACTACTAGGACGGCACACCTCGGTGAAGATGCGGAATGACCGCGTCAGGCGAAAGCCAACCGATTAAGTCAAGTAAGTCACGACAATATCGTCTGTCAGATGTTTCATCATTCCAAAATGGGAGTCGTGGACCACAATTAAAGTCAGAAAGGAAACCTTCCGCAGAAATGAACGAATTTCCTGAAAATTTAGCTTTCTGGCAAAAGTAACGATTTGGTAATGCCATTTACAAGTCAAAAGAAGTTTCAAAAACATCTTGAAATTTCTTCAAAAATGATTTGGCGTAAAATAGCCTGGAAAAATGAAAAAGCTAGGAAATGAAGTGAAACTGCCAAAAATACGATTTGGTGGTCGATCACTTCAGAAGCTTTCTCAAGCGCGCAACGGAAACTTTAAGCCATTTTCGAAAGCTGTAATAAGGGAATAAGCATAGGTCAAGCTATGTGAACGCGACGCTCCATTCCATATCGCGCCTGATTTCGTTTTAATAAGTTTAACGGAGGAGCTTGTGAAATGATCGACCACCAAATCGTATTCTTAGTCATTTCACTTCATTTCTTAGCTTTTTTAATTTTTCGAAACATAGACTTGCACTCCGTTTCAAGCAGAAGCGTCACGCAAAGACGAACGGCTTCAAACACGCTGAGCGGCGCATAGCATTGGAGTGTGCTTCCCCGCGTGATCAGACAAGTTGAGGCTGAGCCCCGAAATTCTGCGCTACGGTCAATGAATCCCCCTACGCACATTCAAAATCTGTCCTCAATTCTCTTACTGATTGTGTCAGAGGTGTTGGAAGAAGATGGCCCATGAATTACTTTCCGCGTCAAGCACCAGAGACAATACAAATTAGTCGAATAAGTTGATTTTCAATTGGAATGGATGGCAAACACTAACAATGTTGCTCTGTTCGTCGTTAGAAGTAGGACTGAGTTTGTGGCACTTTTTTTCTCATAACTCCTCCTTAGCAGAGCACATACATATTTCTCACAAATTTTCGTCATTTAGGAGCCACTGTGTCGATCTTTCACTTACAACATTCCCTTGAAGACGTGCCGTCTTTATGATCACGATGGAATGAAGGTGAGCGGCCTCGAAAATTCGTGTTTATCTTATCAGGCATGGCCACTAACGAGCTCTTACCCCAAGGTTCCGGCAATTCTGCATCCTGCTATTGGTATCGACTTTTATAAGAGGATTTATGACGATGAGAACTGCAGGAGTAAGTCAACCTCTTCATCGTAAATTTTCATCGATCATGACCCCTTTTGAAAGATTATACACAAAATTGTGAGCTAGGGCGACCGGCGACTTGGTGGCCTGATTCCATAGTGACAAGCTCAGGACTGCCCCAATCAGGCTACTCTATGTTGGTTTTATGCATAATTATCGGGCGTTTTTTCTTTTCGCTGCAGTAGCTCAAGAAAATTCGTCGCCGACCGGCTATGTCGTTATCGGAGAGCTCGTGGGGGACCTAACCGGAGATTTTCCACATCTTTCCAAGCTTTTTTAGGCCACGAACGCATTGATTGATATTGAAGTCTTTAGTCAGCGTTCGTGTTGTCAGACTCTCGTCATCTTCCACGGCTGTCAGAAAATCCTGATCGTTGAAATCTGATAGCCTACCTCTTCCTGGCTTATCCTCCAAGCGGGTTTCACCTGATTTGGAACAGGCAAAACACTCCCTTCACTGGCTTTCGCTGATTGTTTCTTTGCCAAAAATTTTCGTCGAGATCGTGAAATTACTGTGCTGCTTTCCCTCCTTTTTCGAAGTGGTAGAGCATAATATGGCAAAGATGACTATGGTTTTCGACAAGAAACAAAGAGAGGAATACTTTAATACACGAATAATAAACAAAATGTTTCTCCTCACAGATGAAAAACGCGCCGATATAAACGCCGTATAATTTAGCCTCAACCCAATACAAAGTTTCATCGCACTTTGTACATACAAACTGGACGGGGTCCAGGTCTCATCGACAGGCTATTGTAGTTAAAGGTAGCGTACACGCTCGTAAACGTGATTAAGATAACTACGCAAAAATGGAATAGTCGGGCTCAGAAAACAACGCCTACGTATTTTGAAACGCCGAAAACGACCTACAATGACGCTACACGAGTAAGAAGTTGGCCCCGCCCCTGTATCTGCTCGCCCCCTGGATTTGCGTCCTCCTCCAAAACAGAGGTGATGGGCCATTACCTTCGTCGGCGACGTTTGCGGGTGGTAGAATAGGTACAATAGGTAAACCACAAACGTCGCCGACGGTGGGAATGCCCCAGCTTCCCTGTTTTGGAGGAGGACGCAAATACAGAGGGCGGAGGAATACAGGGACGGGACGGGGCCAATTTCTTACTAGTGTAGCGTCATTGTGGGCCGTTTCTGACGCTCCAAAATGCGTAGGCGTTGTGTTCTGAGCAGGGGTGTGCGGCAAAGGAATGTAAAAATTCGACAAAGGCCAACGACAAACCCCAAGTATGGCCGGCAAACGGGAAAAGCTGTTCTGTGCTATAATACACCTACACTTGTTTAGCTGTGTGGTATTTCATGCAATATCTTATCGCTAGCCGGAGATAAGACTGTCGATTCCTCCCCATTAATTCAAGTTTTTGTACGTTCTACTACGGTCTGTACGACCCCACTAACGTTACTATCTCAACACTCCTGAGCGTGTATACTGCCTTTAACAACGACCTCTGGCAGAGGAGATGGTACACCCCGTTGTGAAGGGACTGTTGTAGTTGGCCCATGTGAAACACGCAAATCTTTCAGACGTATTCGAGAATCGCAACAACTTCGCTCGCTTTGGATCAATTTCAGCTGAGCACGAGATTGTTCAGGAGGTCGCTGAATTCAATTTTGCAACCATTTTTGTAGCATTTAAATCACAGGTCTTCTTTCAGAATGCCAGGTTCCCTGCGGAGGTGGAAACTATCGAAAGCCAGAGCGAGCCTTTACGCGACAAAGTAATGCCAAACGAAATGTAGGATCGCTGGTCTTTTCTGATATCTACCTTCACTACATTAGTCTGAAGACGCTAAGTTGTGCAGATTGGCAGATTTCTGAGCTTCTACTTTTAGGGTGAACACATTCGGGGACGAGGTGAAATCGCTTCAAAAGAAATCCTCCAAGAAGCTCTCCAAAATAAGCAAAGACTTCGAAGAAGCAACAACTAATGGCAAAGATTTCACCTGATCAAGGGTTTTCTTTGTTTAGAGGGCGACAAAACAGATTTCTTTTCTACTCTCGGGTGTACAGATGTTTTTCATTGACGTGCTTAGAAGTTTGAGCTTCAGAACCCTGTTCAACTAGCACTGGCTACTACGTGGCAATTGGGAACGAAATCATCCGTCCAATGACAAACGGAGGAACAGTCAAGGTTGGAATGATCTACAGGCCATAAAACGGCCAAAGTCTCACCGTCGACTGCGTACCACGCGCTGCGCGACCGCACGCGCGGCGGAAGCAGACGAGTTTTGCCGCCGCGCGACGAGTTTGGGCCGCCGCGCGGAGGCCGAAACGTCGCGCGGCGGCCGGAACTCGTCGCGCGGCGGCCAAAACTCGTCTGCTTCCGACGCGCGTGCGGTCGCGCAGCGCGTGGTACGCAGTCGACGGTGAGACTTTGGCCGTTTTATGGCCTGTACTACATATGTATTGGATGCAATGTTTTCTGAGATCTCAATTTTACAAACCAGTCATGGAGTTTTCCAGTAGTATGTATTTGCTATTGGACTTGTTGAGATGATTTATTTGTAATCGAACAAAATTCTTCTGAATGATTTCCAGGTATTCAACGATGTAGACCAGGGTGACTGCGCCAAATACTGCAGCTCGAATCAGGTATTATATTAGGTGGCAGCGACAATTTCTCACCGATCGAGTCTGCCAATTTTCCAATGGCAACGTGTCGCGACAGACTCATCCCTTTGAAAATCGCGTCGCACCACTCTTTGAATGGCACGCGATGAACCCACGCGGCGAGGAATTATTGGACAAAACGCAAAAGTGCGCAGTCATTCTATGAATTGTCTATTATTCACTTAACTTTCGGGTAATTTGCTTCCGCTATTAATCTACTTGTTGCTTCATGTTTCGACTTCAAGGTTCATTTTTCAAATAGTTTCGTTCTGGCGAACTTCATCCCCGCCGTACATGGACTAGCCTGCTTCTTTTCGGACTTCTATGAATGTTTCCTTCTTTCCATTTCCTTTTTTTCATCGCATGGATACGAGAAAAATTAAATCTAATTCATAAAAACAAGCAAACAGTCTGGTCAACAACCGAATTGAAATTTCGCCTAAGGAAAAAGTTCCAATCATGAGGCTTTCATACAAAAGAACAAGCGCAGTAACACAGGAGGAAGAGTAACATCTAGTTAAAAACGGAGCAGTAGCAAAACATACGAATAGTAAGAAACAGTGGTTCAAAAGGATTGAGAAAAACGAATCCTTCTCAGATCCCATCAGCGATCGCATCGCAATCGTCGCGCCGCGTCCCAGTGCTAGGCTGAGAGCTCGATCGCGGTGCGGTTGTGAGTGGTGGCGGGACCTCCACAGTCTAATGCGATCGACTATAAGCCCAATGGTATACTTTTGCGTTACGGGGTCGCGTCGCTCTGCTCAGCGACAGCGACTGCCTGTCGTGGAGCTCACATTCTTTAAAACTGTCGCAGTCCGCTGCACAGCGACAGGCATCGGCACGTTTGCGGTATGTCAGCCCTCCGCGGCACGCCGCTGAGACGGACACGCAACGACTATTAATACGCCGGCCAATGCCATTGCTTCTGTGCTGGTTCCGCCACGATTTTGGTAAATGCCATGGCTGTCACTCATGACAACGACAAAGTATACCATTGACCTTGAGTGGACCAATGCCAACCCGCGTCGGGACCCGATCAGTTTGTGTCCCCGCAACGCGATCGCGCTGCTCCGAGATCGGGCTCTGAAAAAAGCCGTGTGGGAAGGGTAGAAGAGGATTGTTTCCTGTTCTTTTGTGGTGCATAATTTGTTCGATTAGTTCCTTGTTTTTTTGTGATTAACAGTATTTGAACTACTCCGCTCGAAGAATGTTTTTCTGTCAGACCCTCTCTTGCTTCTAATCAATCTGTGAAAAGGATTGAAAGGGTTATTGCAAATTATAATTTCGGCGAAACCTGCTAGGAAACGCGATTCAAGCTGAATCAGTAAGCATTTGGAAACGAACTAATAACCTATTTTCGAGAGCAGATTTCGAGAGCTTAAAGTAAAAGTCGGTTTTTTTCTATTGCGAAAATATGCATTCAGTTCGCAAAATGATGCAGAAGAGAATGATAATTTTCCAGAACAGAGAGATAGGGTTAGGCGGCAAAAAAATCACAAACCGATTATTTGTGCAGCGTTTACCACAAAATATCAGAAACAAATCGAACGAATTTCGAACAAAAATAAATTCGAGAATTTCGGCCTAACAAAGGGGTTGATTTCACCTCATGGCTACTAAAAGCTCACAAATGGCTGTTTAAAACACTTCGTAACAAGACCTCACCTAAAATCCTGGAGAAAAAAGTACGAAGCGAAAGAGGTGGTCAGAGTAACAGTCAGGTGTTTTACTTCGAGTAAAACTCATCCGTAACTCCCGACGCGATGAACGCTTGACACGCACGCCGACCGCGGGAGAAGACACCGCATTCGTTCGCACTGTACCCTATTCCATTTGTCTCTGTTCTAATGATTTATTGACATCTAATAAATCAGTGCTTGTCCTTCAGGGTCCAGATCAAGAGAATTTGGTGTGTTCCTCACTGAACTATTTTCCGCTAACCCGCAAGTGCGAGTTGTACAGCATACTCGCGGAGCCACATGGTCCAGGCAGCCTTGTTGAGAATCAGGATGTAATCTACGCTGAGAAATTCTGCTTACCAGGTAGAAGATGATTTACATTCATCCAGATTTGAATGCAGTGGTCGCGATCAAATATGCATGTCGATTTTTCCTCTCTAAACCCTTTTCTGGGTTCAGAGTGGTGGGACCAGGGCTGGGCACGCGTCCCGGTTGACCTTAGAGGGGTGCATATTGGACGCTGCGGAGAGGGCAAAGGGGGGTGCCTAAACCGAACACCCAGATAAAAACAAAGTGCCTGTTCTGCCGAATTTCAGGGAAAAAATAGTACACGCTTTTCTTTTGATTTGTCAACCCACAGAATTCAAATTATTGATAGATATGCAGGTTGCGTTCGCAAAAATTAATAGTTGCTGTCGAGGTTTCTTTTTAATAACTCGATAAATTAAGTATTATCTATAATTTGTTTGATTACTTTGATAAAGAAATAAACACTACTCCGTTATCTAGTATCAAGTAAGGATTGATGTGATGTCATGTTTCTTTGGTGCAACGTTCATTGATTACACCGGTAGTAACCGATTCGAGGCAAAGATCCAAAGATAGTTCACGTTCAAAAAAGAATCAGCGAACTGTTGTGTTAGTACAGATTGAAATTACAGGTAGCACATTCAGTATCACGACTAGCCAACTAATTTTAGCTCATGAGAATGTGACTTATGAAGAGATCCGATTGTGAAAATTGAGGACTTTGCTAGGTCTTGTGAGAGAAGTTAATGATCGTGTCCTCCTCCTTGAGAAGTACCGTGTCTCTCATCATGATAAAAAAAAACTGCTATAAGTACCCTGCAGAGCACAAGTGCACTGAATGGGGCTTTGGAACTATAAAAACCCGAGTTGTAGCCATCTGGAGTGCCGCAATCCTTTGAAATTCGGCTCTCCGTGCGATCTGGTGCTTGTCCGCAGCAACACAGCGCACACTGGAGTGGACGCGCACACAATATTAATTTAAAAATGTAATTTATTACAGAACGGGAAGGAGAAAAGGACTGAAACTGGAGTAAATGGAAGAAGGCAGAGATACGATACTTTCAATGTAACCATTATGGAAATCTAATGTAAATAAACTAAGTTGGAGCGGGGTGAGTTTTTTGGATTCGACAAGGTTCATTCAAATGAACCTAGTTGAATGAAAACAGCATTGAACATAAAAAGTGAGAGCATTGAAAGAAAGAGGAGAATCTGGCAAACACCTTGGTTTCAATAAGTTTGATATTTGAGGTGATATAAGGACCTTAAACCTCGTCCCGGTTTTGTCCCGGTTTTGTCCCGGTTTTCGGGGTAAAACCGGGACGAGATTTAAGGTCCTTAAATCACATTAAAAATCAGTCCTATTGAAACTGAAATATTTGCCAGATTCTCCTCTTTCTAACAATATCCTTTGCTCTCAGTTTAATGCTAGTTTTGATCAACTAGGTTCGTTTGAATGAACCTTGTCACGGCTAAATATTTACACCAGCTCTAACTTTGTTTATTTACATTAAATTTCTAAAATGGGTACATCCAGAATAGACTACCTTTACCATCTCCCATTCCCTTCAGTTTCAATCCTTTTCTCCTCCCCGTTCTGTAATAAAATACATTTTTTATTAATATTGTGTGCGCGTCCATTCCCGTGTGCGCTGTGTAGCTGCGTACAAACACCGTATCGCACGGCAAGCCGATTTTCAAGGGATAGCGGCATTCTAGGAGGGTAAAACTCGGGTTTTCTACTCCCTACGCATCACATGAGTCCTTACATTGTTCCACAACACAAAATAGTTCTGATTTCCACATCAGAACAATCAAACACAGATCAACTAATCCTTTATAGGTTTATGAAAACATTCGACAGGAAACATTAATTATCGCAATAGAAGTAGTTCTGTTGTTGGTAATTGTTCAATTATTTTAAATTAAAAAATGTTTTATGTTTTGTCATAACTTACCGTCTTACTAACAAATTTTCCTCATGGGGTTGTTTTGAAGTTCAGAAATTACACTACCTTTTTTGTTGCCGTTTTCGGAATATTCTCTATTCAGTGCTTTTTTTATTTTCCTGTTCATCAAAATCAGGAGGTCAAGATCATGGCTGTCCAACTATTCGGAAAACAGCCAATTTCGATTTCCCTTGAGGGGGTGTCTAAAAATTACCGAGCTAAGGGGGTGCATAATCAGATTCGCCAAGCCGGGACGTGTGCCCAGCCCTGGGTGGGACTTAAAAGAAAAAAAATCGCGGTTTTGGACCAAATTTAAAACCTGAAATTTCTTGTCTTTCAATGGTGGACGAGCCCCTCCACATCAACGGCATCGGAGATATCAAGAATATCAGCTGGCTTGAAATTGAATTTCAATCAATGAACATTAAACTTCGGACTGACCTGCTCGAATATTTATGTACTCATCTAGTCAAAAACATTGACTGAAATGTTTGCTTTCATTGTTTAACTGTTTTTATTAATCAGGTAATTTTCCATTTATTTCAACCTCTAAATGTCGATGGTTTTTAGCTTCCCCGCATGAGAGTGAGATCTTTTGGGCGGCGCTGTGCACGTGTGCACGAATTAGCATCTTTGGGCCCTAGCCCTAGAAACTCTAATTGTAGTCCGTTTTTCACCGCACTACCTTCAAAGTTTTTCAGCTGTTTTCGATCAAAGCTGATTTTCGTAATTTTTTCGATAACGTGTTTCATCATGACCACTGCCTTTAACAGTCTACCGTAGTTGAGTGTGGCTTCTGCAGTAAGGCTAGACCCTCAGTTGTCTGACTCTACTTACATAATGAAGTGCAACTGTCTCTAGCATCGCTCTCAGTTTTAGGTCATAATGCAAATAGCGGCGTGTGTAATTCAGTGACAACATTTAGTAGGCCAACTACGTTTCCACTCTGAACCAGCGGCAACAAATTGCTTCGAAAAATACTTAGATTTTGTACAACACCATACGGAGCTCGCTCGGCTCGTTCTAACCTCGGCGTACATTTTGTGTGAGTTGAATTTGAAGACATTCTTCTACGACTGAATGGACCGAAGCAATGTCACAAAGCTCCCATATTTCGAAGATATTGGGGGGGGGGGTGAAGCCGCGAAACATATGGCTGCGGATCAGGGCTGTGTGTAATTACGAATCACGAACTACGTGCGTTTTTGGCAACTGTTTTACGATTTATAATTCACGAAATTTCGCCCCAAAATCGTAACAAAGGTTGAAAATGAAGTTGAGGAAAAGGCAAATTTTTGATCTGACGCATACTGCGCTTCTCTGGGCCAAATTCCGGTCCGCAATTGCGTCTTGACACGCTTTGCGGCCGCACGCGCTCGAGTCAGTCGAGTTTCCAGCGCCAAAGCCGACTCGATATAGCTTTTTTATACTGTTTCCTCCAATTTTCGTTTAGCTTTCAGTTTTTAAAACCCACATAGAGTCAACAGATCGGCGGCTGCAGCGCTGGAAACTCTACCGACTCGAAAGCGCGCGGCTGCAAAGCGTGTCGAGACGCAAATGCGGACCGGAATTCGGCCCAGATAAGCACAGTAGGTGAATTTAACGCTTCCTCCACAATTCTGAACTTTGATTATTCTTTCTTATTTCAATCTAGTGTGAAACTTTACCCTGACGTTCCCAGCCGGGCCTAGTCAGTAGAGAAGGGGTCGGTCATGGCGAAATATTATATAAGGCCATAATCACACCTCCAGCGACGAGCGACGCGACGCGATGCTTACCATCCATATCGACCGAAAATCAATATGCCTTGTGGGCACTGTTGTCGTCGCTGGTCGCGGGAATTATCATCCCGACAGAATGTTGATTATGAAACCCTTCTCCTTCTCACACTGACCGACTCGAACTTACTGTGCTTATCTGGGCCAAATTCCGGTCCGCAATTGCGTCTCGACACGCTTTGCAATCGCACGCGCTTGAGTCATTCGGGTTTCCAGCGCCAAAGCCGACTCTATGTGGCTTTTTTATACAACTTTCTCCAAATTTTCTTAGTTTCCAGTTTCCAAAACCCACCTAGAGTCAGCAGATCGGCGGCTCTGGCGCTGGAAGCTTTTCCGACTCGGGAGCGTGCGGCCGCAAAAGCGTGTCGAGACGCAATTGCGGACCGGAATTTGGCCCAAATAAGCACAGAATATGCTAGCCAGGGGCGGTATGCATGAACGCTGCGAAGAAGACCAGGGAGCCGCTTCGCGTCCTATGCGCGCAGCATCGAGTTACGGGACGGCTCCGAAGTGCATGGCGTATATTGGTGTGTCGTGGACGTGAATGCACTTTCCACTCTGCGCCTAGCGGCATTTTTCGCCATCCCAGTAGTCTCCTGGCATTTTTTTTTCACCCCCTGCATCTCAATAATTGGAAGCCAACGCGACTGGGATGACAGGAAAATGCGCGCGTAGAGTTTGCAGTGAAAAGTGCGTTTGCGTCCGCGATACACTAATACACGCCATGCCCTTTGGGGCCGTCCCGTGGTTCGACGCCGCGTGTATGGAAAGCGGAGCGGCTCCCTGACCTCCTTCTCAGCGTTCATGCATGCCGCCCCAGGTCGGTGGAACCGAGCTCCTCAACTAAAAATCTCCAAGTAAAGCTCTCGTTCCCATGATGAACACGAGAAACCCAGACAGTTGGTGAGGATAATTTCTATCTCGTAGCGAAATTACAGTCCGCAGTTGCAGACGACCGCTGCTGCAACACGTAGTGCAAAGAGATTCATGCTGAGACAACGAAGTTGTGGCACGACTTATCTTTGTCCCTGCACGATTACCCTCAAGCCGCAGGCTGGAACAGCGGCTGTCTGCAGCTGCTGACAGGAATTTAACTCCCATATGGAACCGACATAGCTGTTGAGCTCGGCTCAAATGACCTGGTAGGCTTACTGAGCGAATAAAGGTCAGAATCCATTACATACATTGTTGCAGAATTTCACGAAGATTTCGATTACAACCGACATGACGCATTCATCTTCAGCAGTCCAAAGGTTACGAGAAAAACTGGTATTTCGAGAACCGAAATCTGCCGAAGGATCGGCAAATTATTTTTCCATCTTGAAAACACTGATCGACCAAGAGTTTTACGGGGAATCCCGAAGCAGCCTTTGATAGATGTTTCTCCACAGGCAATCAAGCCACGAGAGAAAAAAAGAATAATTTCAAATTTCAGTTCAAAACCTTCAACATAAAGTATGGCTGAAGAGTTGCCTGTTTTTTTCAAAAAGGTTATTAGATGTTTAAAGGCAGTGTTCACGATAGAAATCATTTTTCAGTTTCTCCGCCTATCTTGAAAACAGCCCCATGCTGATTCCAATGATATCTCTGAAATCGCACAAGACCTTTAGAGAACGGAGTTGTGGTCCCTCAAATATTGAGCTAAGGAAACATGGTGGACGAGTTGTCCCAGGCTAGTAACTTCCGTCTTTTTCAGCCGATGTATGCGAGTCCACCTGAAAAGAGAGAGAAGTTGAGAATGAAAGGAAGAACGGGGCTATTGATCGGGAACCATCGCTCATCTCACAATCTCGAGCATTCATTTGTTCACGTCGGTGGGCGTGGAAAGTGCATCTGGGGGTGACGCGCTGATGGGTGTCCAACTTTGGGGCCGCAAGAGACCGTTCCTAGCTCATTTTTCTCAGTTTTTTCAATGTTAGGGTTCCGCTAGGCCCTGCATCTGCCGATCTCCACCAAAAAATCAGACATGGTTTTTATCGTGGACACTGCCTTTAAGGCAGTGTTTACGATTAAATGAGCGGGCGTGCTGGCTGCTCATTGTTTTTGATTCTGAAAAATGATAATAAATTGTTAAGCTCTTCCACTGGATTGAATAAGCTACAGTGTTCTCTATCCTTATCAGTAATTGAAGATTATGAACGGCAATCACGCTTTTTTTATTTTGTCGTGAACACTACTTTTGAGATTGAGATCTCAATCGAATTCTGAACGCAAAAAAAAGAAGATTGAGAAATTGTCCATATTTGAAATCAGATATTTGGAGGAAACCGTCCCATTTTTGCATTTCAAAATCCTAAACAACCTCCACCTCCCGGACCGCTGTCTCCACCCCAACCAACCCCTTTTGTTTATATATAGAAACGCTTATATCTGTGTTCAGAGTGACACTTCACAAATGTAGAAGGCAGACTCGATTTCTGGGTTAAAAAGAGGTTTTGCAGATGCCTTGAAAGATTGAGCCAAAAACTAAAGAACCTCAAACTGTTTTCTCATCACAATGTTGCCCTCCTCGGCTTCCAATGAACTTGGTTTCGTGAAGCGATGATTCTCTATGTTTTCGTATTTAAATGTTGGGCTGCTGCGGGCCACTCAGCAGCCCAGGAGCCTGTCGCGTGCACAGATCGATCGCTACATTTCTCGTGGGCGCGCACGACGCAGCGCAGGTTGCTGAAGTATCCGCAGCCACATCTTTCGTGGTTACCCCCACTATAGAACTAGTCGTATTCTGCGCTCTGTCACCGTTACGCTCTGTCACCGTTTATGTCAGTACTCTTTTCGAAATTTTGTTTGTCTTCCTCGGAATTGGTAGTGTCACCTCAGGTTCTTCAGCGGGGATATAGGCATTCGAGTAAGTGGAACGAGGAACCTGATTGTCTTCTCCCCTTATACGCCATACAAATCATTCAATTTAGAGTCGAGCCAAACTTGTCAAAATGATGAAGTGTTCATTCTGCATGTGCAGCGAAGTCTGTCTGGAATCCCGATTCAACAAATCCAATCTCAAAGCATCACGAAATGCCTTCAAGCATGTCTAGACAACTATTCCTGCAAGGTTCATTGAAGTCTTCTCTCCCTACTCTTTAATGCGGCTTAATCACTGATTCCAGGAACTTTATCGTGTTCGCCCTTTGAAACAGTCAACTAATACATAATTTTCAGACAGGAGTTTTTGATTCGACAAAGCAGCAGTGTCATATCTACAAGGAAAGTGTGTCGAAGTCTCAAGATTCTATCGTCGAAACTCCACCCGGATTCGTCATGATTGAGAATGGATGCGCTGAAAGCAGAAGTGGAGCAACCAGTAAACAAGAAGGAACTAGAACCCAAAGGATGCCGTCAGACGTAAACATATTTTTGTTATGCTATGAAACCAGGAAGTGATGACAAACTCGTTGAAAAAGTTTTGTCTAATCTCATTCGTTTTAAGGATGAGAAGTCATCCGAGTGGTCGGAGTGTGACTTCCGAGTCAACGGAATACGGGTGAAGGTGAGATCTTGTGCTACAATACCAACCATAGTTTTTGTCCCGAAACGCATAGGCGATGCGATATCGGGTCAAAACTGGTGTTCTACTTCAGAGTGGAAATTTTTAGATCCTGAAAAAAACATTCGATTCGAGTCTTCGTGTGCATTCAAGAGATATATTCAGGATTGGGGAGGAACCTTTGGGGCGGCATGCTCGAACGCGAGTGTTACGAAGGGGTTGGGGCAGGGTTTGGGGCGTCGGGGCGTTTGATGATAGCAATACGAGGGCTGAAAAGGGGTTGGGGTAGCACCGAAAAATCGTTCCTTCGCCAACCCTACCTAGGAGGGTAGGGCAGCTGAGACCACGCTGAGACACCATTGATTAATGGTCTCTAGCCCTTGCACTGCAATCAGCAAACGCGCCGACGCTCCAAACCCTGTCCCAACACCTTCGCAACACTCACGTACGCGCATGCCGCTCCTGGTGGTCTTTACCTAGTTACGATCCGTTTTCTTTCCAAGAAGCCGAACCCTTCCGGGTCTTTTGTGGATACAACGCTGAAAACTGTATACATATCTTGAGATTGGTATGGAGAGACGCAAATTCTACACCCAACTGGCTGTCACTTCATATTCCCTCTCCTTATCAACTGATCCTTGCAAATCTTTGGCAGAGAATCTTGGATTATGAGTATCTCGCTTGGGTGCCTCAGACCAACTCAAATGTTTACGGCGATCCCCTCCGCCGATCGCATGCTATTTCACCACACTCTGCTGTGTTTCAAAACGATCTGGCGTTTTCCAGATTACCTTGGCTAAATCTCAGATTTAGGATCATCTGAGTTGCATTAAGTCTAACCGAATTCCTATTTTTTTTTACAAAAAAATTGTTCTGAAACAGTTGCTAATGGATATTTCTGTTTCTGTGCAAAAAGAGTTTTTATAGAATGACGCTTTGAGCGATTTCAGATCATCTAAGAAAGTTTAGTTAAGATAATCTCACTGCACGCTTTACTACCGACCAAAGTCTTCGCAATAAGGAAAATCACGTTTGCCTTTCACAGAATGAGAGACATTGGGCCCACCCTCTGACAGCCGTGGGCTCATTCCACCACACCAGTCATTCCTTTCAATCCCGGAAATGACACGTAGAAAATTTAGTATTTTTTTAAAGAAAAAGTTTTCGGTCGCTTTTGGCAGTTGCATTTGTTACGCCCGACACATAGTCCTACATATTCTAAGGGACACCCAGCCGTCATCCTTCAGCACAAGCAATGTTAATGTGTTTGTGCATCTCTGAAGTGAAAAACCCTTCCTTCCAGCGCTCTGCGGACATCCATGCAACATTGTTTGAGCTAAGCGTCCTTGCTTGTGTGTACTGACGCCTTCTCCGACATTTGAAGCAGGCCGTAGTAAGTAACAAAACGGTCGGTCATCGTGAGTATAGATGTGCTGATTACGATATTTCAACATAACCGACCTCGTCGCAGCTTACAACGTCCGGCTCGAATTTTGCGGAGAAGGCTAAGTGTGTGGTTTGTGCCGCTGTATGCTTGACAGAGAAATATTAGGCAGTGCCATGTAGCCAACTTGTAAAAATTAAGCAAGTTGCATTTGTCAGCAATTTATTACATATGTATATTTCCAGATTCGCACCGATGAGAACGGTAGGCTGGAGACAAGAAAGTGCTGATGCAACAAGAATCGCTCAAAACAGACGTTTTCTTACGAGTCGTATAGTAAATTTAATAACTGAGTAACTGTAATCGAATAAAAATATAATAACAGTGTTCACCGGTATCGCATACTTAAAACAACGTGTTCTGCATAAAATCATTGAATGCTACAAGTTTACAACCGTTTTTTAAAGCTGTGAAGACTAAAAGTCACTGATCTATGCCTCTGGCGTTGACTATTTGTTGCGCTACAGTCATTTATATTAACTTATTTACAAGCTGAGGTAGCTCATGAGTCTCGTCGAAATTCTGGAGTACTCCTCGGATTTCATGTAGAGCAGGAGCAGCGGTCAAGCTGCATTCACGACACTCTTTGCATTGATTGGAAAAGTCTCGGATTTCGTTCCCTAAAAGTGTGATATTTAAATGTACGAACATACCTACACAATTCACAACATAATATTGGCACGCATACATGCTGGTGAGTCCTAGGTTAGTCGACCCATGCACTGTCGTTATCGGAGCGAAATTCCGACCCGTACTTGCGGACAGCCGCCGTTGCATTACGCAGCACGATGATAGTCGTGCTGGGACCGCGTGGTCCCGAGACGATTACCCTTCAGCCCGGATTTTCGCTCCAATAACGATAATAAATTGCTAACATCCGCTCTTGTGTCTGTTGGACGCGACAGCGGTGTTTGGCCATGTTACTTCACTGGTTAACCATGCCTATCGCGCCACGCGCGCAAGCACGTACATTTCTTCAAAGGCACTGTCAACGATAAATTTCGTCCTTGAGCCACTTCAATGAAACACGTTTGTGGTAACCCTCAGAAGGAGAACTGCGTTAAAAAAGCGGACCTACATAAGCGCATTCCCAGAGGCAAAAAAAAACTGTTTTGATGATTGTCCCAGTGGGCAGGGCCAGCCTTCTTGGGCCTAGTTGTTGACATCGACAACGACAGGGCTCCATCATTGCCACGCTTTGACCTGCGATCATCAGCATTAGATTTCTATCGAATTAGGCTACGGATCGGAAAGATTTTCGCCTGAAGAAGATTTTCGGGAGTTTTCGACGACCAATTCCCAAATATAATCTCTCTTCCAATAAAAAACCGCTGCCGATGATCGCAGATTAAAGTTTGTCAGTGATAGAGATGTGTCGGTGTTGACAACAACTAGGCCCAAAAAGGCCCACTGGGATAATCTTCAAATCCGTTTTTTGCCTAGATTAAGACTTTCGGGTCCGTTTTTTTTCAGAAATGTTCTGTGGGTCACCACCATTGTTTTTCAAAGAAAACTCAAGGACGGAGTTTATAAATGAATAGTGCCTCTTTGATCCGACAATAAATGTGTGCGAGCGCTCTCTATTTGTGGCGAAGTAAGCGTTGATCGCGGCGCTATTAAAGGCACAGTCCAACATCAAAATCGATTTCTCGCTTTGCTGCCTATCTTGGAGAAAACTTCACGCTGATCACAACGTTGCCTCCAGAATCTCTCAGAACTCACTACGAACGGAGTTACGACCCCTCAAAAATTTCAATTTCAAACGGCTAGAAGTTCGAGGACGAGTTGTATCGAGCCTGTATTTTCTCGTTATCCGCAGCCATCGTTCTGAAGCGGGCCACAATATAAAGTCAGACCGAAAACAAATAGAAGAACATAGGTTTTGAATATAATCATTCGCGCGTCTCTTCCCTATTGAGGTCAGAAACCTTTCAGTGGGCGTTACCCAGTTTTTCTTTCAAGGGGGCGTAGCCGACTTTTTTCCTAGCCTTTTCTCGCTTATTTGAGCGAATTGAGATTTCGCGCTTGGCAGGGTTGCTATAAACGGCGACTGGACCATAATATCAAAAATTACCTCTGAGGTTGGACTGTGCCTTTGATAGCGCAAATCCTGTCGCTGGTAGCTCATTTCTTCACACTCAATTAATGGTACGAGTATAGTATGTATGTACAGTCGAAGCAGAAATCTTCAGCAGTTTGGTGAAATCTCTTGTCTGCATTTCCATGAGTCCACGCCTA
The DNA here is from genome assembly GCA_029168955.1 of Aplectana chamaeleonis. Classification (NCBI taxonomy): domain Eukaryota; kingdom Metazoa; phylum Nematoda; class Chromadorea; order Rhabditida; family Cosmocercidae; genus Aplectana; species Aplectana chamaeleonis. Next base: position 161,411 of record JAPDOI010001074.1, on the reverse strand, counting down.
CAGAGCGCAGCGTATATGTCCTATAGTACATAGTATGGGTCTCTAAGTGTTAGTGACTAGGAAAAGATACACCAAGCCAACGAACTAGTCTGTGTTGTCTACATATATGTTTGATTCGATTCCAGGAGTGTGCTAGGCCCCTGAACTCGGTCGATATTTGAGTAAAGCACGCAAAACGAGGACACAAATTGACCGGAATGTATTTGTCAGGCTTTGAGGAAAGTATGGAAAGGTGTCGTCATAGGCTATATCTGCGTGTATTCGAGAATTCGGTCCACCAGAGACTTAAAGCCAAATTCATACACTAATTTGTAAAGATGGTCAGTTTTGGTATGGAAATCAGCCATTTCTATTAAGCATTTCGTGTGCCCAAGGACTTTTACCGCACCCTGTGTTAGCGCATTCACTTTAAATTGAAATTTGCTCGACTTTTGGCGGAAGTTGCATGCCAGCGCTGCAAGGTAAGTATGTTTTGAACAGCGGCTTTCTGAATAGTTGTTTTCGAGTTTTTTTTCTCAAATGCGTGATGTTGTTTTGATTGCTCGAGCTTGAAAACAGACGTCGAATGTGTGCGTGACGACCCATGTTTCCAGTTGACGTAATCTCGGCGGAACGTGTTAAAAAAAAAGAATGAAGTTCAAAAATGGCGTCAACGAAAGAATGGTCTCTAACATAAGTGTGTTCATATGCATACAAATGTACAGGTTCATTCAGGGTATGGAATAATCTGAAGATCCTCGGTTCTCTCGTAAATACATATATCCGACAGACCCATTCGTACAAGCTACTTTGACAGGATGGCCTTAGTTTCGTCACGCGATGTCAGCATTTGATTCGCGTGCAAATTGAAATGCAAGGTGACATAACCTAGTCAAATATCTAAACACCAAATGACGCACATATACATTTGCCGTAGTAATCATACATGATTCAGATAAGGCAGATATGTCATACCGGTGAGAAGAACCCAATCTTCCTTGAGTGGATCACAGCTTTTACAATAATATAAGCCAGGCTTGCAGCAAACAGTATCGCCAATAAAGCGTAAAGTGCTGTTAGTTCATTCGAGTATATTGAAGCTGGAAAGGGTAAATAAGCAGCTCTAATCAGATTCGCAACGTTTTAAATATTCAATCATGTATTTTACCTGCATTCCTGTTCGTCATGTCAAACTCTTGCTCTTCGTCATCTGTGGGCTTCATAGCCTGAAAACTGAAGATAAGATTCACGTAAATGCAGGAGGCGAACGTGGCATTGAATGAGAAATTAAGAGTGAAGACACTGCATTGAAGCTTCTATGAAAACAGTCATAAGACACTGTGTGCCCATTTATGTATGTATAGTCCTTCCGTATATTCTAGTCTAGCGTATGGTCGAGAGGCGAGCATTTGCGGCGACCCTGTCGGCGTTCGCAAAACCACTGGTCAGCGATCTACGGCTGCAGCCCCTTCCACTCACTAGACTGAAGTTTCAAGGAGACCATACGTGTACATGCTAGTTAAATAGAGACAGACGTCAAAAATTCATTAAAAATGAGAGGAATAAAGCTGAATCAAAATCACAACAACCCGAGCACTTTACATTTCAGTCAAACTTCATCGAAACATCTGACAAACATGTGGTGGGATCCCCCACTAAATCTTACCAGCAGAAACACGTGCAACGACTTGCATCAACACATAAATTGGCGACACACAACACATCAGAGATAATGCTCTTGAAAAAGCCTGATAACCAAAATACAACGGAAGCTACAGCCTATCCTCCACAGAGTGAGCCGAGCGGGTGACGGCGCGGCGCGGCAGTTCAGAAGTGAATTTTCTAGTCTCGCCGACGACTTTCAATTTATTGCTTGAAAATCTTGGTCGATAATTCAGTCCAATACGCAATAAAGCATCAAACGAAAAAGCATAAAAAGTCGTCGGCAAACACCAGAAAAATTCATTTGTGATCTGCTTGAGACGCAAGGTGCGGTCTCCCACCCGGCTTACTTTCTGGAGGATAGGCTGGCTGTATGTATATTCCGGTTGGAAGTAAACATGGGTACGTTGCTGGTCTTCCCAGTTTGGATGGGAATCACTATAACGTCGGCATGGATCGCGAAGAGACTTCGCGTTCACTGTTGAAAGTTGGCGCAAACTCGGTGCCATGTGCTATAACATAGGTGCACCGAGTTGGCGCCAACCTTCAACAATGCACGCGAAGTCTCTTCCCGATCCATGCCGATGTTATGTGCATAAGCATGGAAAAGTTATTCCTGACGCGGAATCCAAACCGAATTTCAGTTCTGAATCTTAATGGCATCGTACGTACAGAAAACCATTCATCGCATTTTCCCTTCTGGATGTACACTCCTATTCGAGGCACATCCAGAGTTCGCGTAATAATTTTAATCTGATGAATTGACGGGGCTGCAACGGTAGATCACCCCGCGTGAATCGAAACCCCATTCTCCAGTGAGGCCACCAACCCCACACGGCCAGCGGCCTGGTCCATGTGTCAGACTAGAATGAAAACGGGAACCACACGGCAACGGAAGACGGCGATGGTGCGGTTTCGTATTTCCACCAAACATATGTATGTACTGTAGCGATAGCTGGCCGGGTTTCAAGTTTTTCGTTAATCAGCAAGGCTCAGAAAAATGAAAACATATTACATGTAGTATAAAAGGCCTGAATCAATATACATGTAATATAAATTGGCCAATGTAAATTACTTGCGAATTATCTCGACCAATGTATGTTACATGTGATATATCGGACCCTCGTTGGCAGGCCAATTGTCGCACGTAATATGTCTTTGATGGTGAAAACATAATACTTGTAACGCAAGAGACGGTTACAATATACTTGTAATACATCTGGGTCAATGTAAGTTACGTGTGAATTATCTCTACTCAAGTAAATTACATGTAGTATAAGTATAACATAATTCGAATATCTCCCGCGTCTGAGTGCCGATGCTGAATACCTTCTTCAAACCTACACAGCATACGGGTTGCCTCATACCTTAGCAATGAGCGCAGGCCCATGGCTTGACCATCGACAGGGTTGTCACTCGCCCTCGCCGAGTCGATAATCTCTCGCTTCCCATGGCTCGTTTAAATTGTGGGGAGGATTAGAGTGAGCGACATGCAATATTTTAAAGCAAGATGCCTGCTGCTTGAGTCATGAAGCAGCGAGCTTTAAGCTCCTGGGATGTCCAAGAGAGCTTGAAGCTTGCTGATCCGTACCTGAAGCAAAAGCCTGGAACTTCCAGCTCCAACCCTCAAAGCATCGAGCTTCAACTTGCAGCACTAATTGAGTTACATGAAATATAAGTGTATGTTACATGCCATGTAAGTGCATGTTTCATGTAATATAAGTCTAGGTTACATGCGAGATAAAGGTAATATACTTGAATGTCTCAAGTATCTTGCACTTTATATTACATGTAACATGTTTTCATTTTTCTTAGGGGGGAAGGATTTTGTTTCTTTTAATTTTTATGTCATTCCTGTGTGTATCTATAGCTAATACTTTAGGCACATTTGTATTAAAGGCAGTGTCCACGATAGATTTCACTCTCGATATCTCCACGGTTTACAGACGGTCTGGTGCCCTATATAGCAAGGCATGCTTCTAAAGGACTCGAGAGCCGCATTTTTGGACCAAAATAGGCCCTTCCTTGTTTACGTTGGTTGATTTTTGAGCGTGGAGCAATTTACCGCTATAGAGGATAATGCCAATCAATGCAATCAAGCGATCAGCTCAATTATCAGCTCTTCCTTGACTTGATCATTTCTGTAACCTGAGTGTTCATTTGTTCACATCATGGGGGCGTACCGGGATTAGTGGGCGCAACGGGAACTGTCAGAGCCGTTTTTATCGAAATCTGGCCCGTTTTCGCTGCTTTCGTCGACCCTATCCCCTCCAGCGTCCGCCAGCTTAGTGTTTCACACGGAAACCTCGAGGTCCAGATTCATCGTGGACACTGCCTTTAAAGACAGGGTTCTCGACAGAAACAATTTTTAAGCTCTCTTCATAAAAATGTTGGCCTTGCGAAAAGAAAAGGAAAAATAAGTGAAAGAAGTAAAAATTTGCAGGAAAAACCACAAAAACAAGCTAAGACGGCTAGTGACACGTGTCGGCTGCCCACCCCCTAATTAACGAGGTTTCACGATGGCTTGCTTATCCAGTTTTTAATTTGCTCTTAAAGTTACCAGTAGTCTCTAAAATGCTCAGTAATTACCTCGGAAGAAAATAGAAGACGGCAAAAGAGGCATTTATAGAACTCTCGATAATTGGGGGCGGAAGGACACCAAGCAACAACTTGTTCCTGAGCGTTTTTTCTCCAATTTTTTACATATTTTTACTTTTGTGATGACCGAATCTACCTTTCCATGAGGATAGCACAACAACCGATTTTATCGAGAACCCTGCATTTAAGTCTTTGGGTGGGGGAAATTTAACGCTTGTACGTATCCAGTGCTTTTTTTCAAAAATTGAGAAACTGGGTACGCCTCTGCTGAGGACGAAATCGACGGAAAATTTTTAATTTTTTCGCAAATTTTTTATTTTCTCTTCCATGTATTCTGGAGAACAAAAAAACCGGAAACTCTAAAACGGTGAGTTGTTCCCACACAAACAATTCCAATACGCATAAAGTCTTTGCTATAGAGACAAGCAGGAAGGACCCAGAAAAATGAGAGAAACAAAAAAACATAACCCAGACGAAAATTATCGGCTGTCACATTATCAATTGATGACAAAATTTGAATCGAGCAAGAAATGGCTACGGTATGCTCGCGGCGGAAGTGCCTAGAGAAATAAACGCATCTGCGAAAACGAATTGTATTGTTAGTATCTCTTGGGCATACACAGTAAAAAATCGCAGTACTCCGCCCCGAGCTGTAGGTTCCAAGAAGTTATCAAACTGTGCAAAGTGGATTCACTTGACCGCGTCAGTTGTGGGCGGTTGGAAAAGTTTACTGTTAATTTTTTCGAGAACTGGGTCCTTGCAAAAACTCTGCAATAATTTGAAGAGGATTAGATTCCTGACTTCAACCGACATACATTTGGTGAAAGGCAGTGGTCGCGATGAGAAAAGTTGGGGAAAAAAAAACAAAAAAAAACAAGCTCAACCCAAAAACGGGTACAAGACCACGAAGGGTACGCGGCAAGAAACCAGCTAACAATAGAGCTATTAAGATCCCAAGTTGCCAATTCGTGCACGCGTGCATAGCTCCGCCCAAAGAGATCGGAGTCTCATGCTGAGCAGTCAAAAATCATTGACCTTAACAGCCATAATTAAGGGCAATTTTAACTAATAAAGACAGTTGAACAATGAAAGCAAGCCCTTTATGCAATCTTTAACTCGACGAGGACAGAAATATTCGAGCAGGTCAGTCTGAAAGCTGTTGTCCATTGGTTGAATTCTATTTTCAAGCCAGCTGATGTTCTTGATACTAAAGATCATCGATGCCAATGTTAGGCACCGTCCATACGTCGCGAAAACGCCCGCTCTCGGTGTCCTGCGCTCCTCAGCGCTTTCCAACGCTGACGGGTGCCCGTACAGGAAGAAAGACATCGGCAAATGCATCTTGCCTCGTGTTGTTTCGATTAAAAACGCTTGACCTGGTGATCACTCACTCGGATCGATTCGTTCCCTGCTCATTTATCACGGTTTGGTAGGCCTATGAGACACGAGGACATTGGTTTTGGGTAGATTTGAATTTCTTTGCTCAATAAATTTAGCAAATGGCTCGAAAGTGGCTGCTTTTCTCCCGAAATGAGCGTAAGCGAGAGAGAGGGGGTAAGCGCGCGAGAGCGAGTGTTAGAGCTCGTGAGCGGCAAGCCCATTGTGAGTCCTCAATGAACATCGATTTTGCGTTATCGCGCGCCCTCGTAACGTATGAACTCTGCCTTATAGAGTGATCTCGTCCACCATCAAAAGACAAGAAAGTTCAGGCTTAAAAGTTTGCCCGAAGCAGCGGTTTGTTCGCAACTTTTTTTCTAGATCCTACTACTCTAAACCCAGAAAACGACTTAGAGATGAAAAGAAGACAAGGATATTTTATAGCGACCACTGCCTTTGAAATAGCCTTGCCCTTCTTCAACAACCACGAGTTGACCAAAGCGATGCCGCACTGGCGCAGATTTCAGAGGAAAGCGTACTCACCTAAGACGTGAGTGGCGGCTCTGAGCACGAAGACAAAAACAGCTGATACTTAAGGTAGGATTCATGATGAAAACGGTTGTTGAGCTTCCCTTTCTCTATGATCTGGTTCTCATTCGTGATAAAGATTAAGAGTTTAGAGGAAAAACTCACAAAATTGAGCTAAAACGGGTTATCAGTGTTGATTCTCCAGACATAAAAGGACTTTGAATGTTATGTAAGATTAGTAACACCTTTAAATCATGCGAATGACAGACATGAGAAGGAAAAGGCCGTATATTTTTACTAAACTTGTGAAGTGGACCATTCGTAAGATGAAAAGAGCCCTACTGAAAATTTCTCAACAAATTCGAACTTTTTCCGAGTTTTTCGACGCATCCGTGAAGCAAACTTGAATGTCTGATTCTTATAGTCATTTTTGAGGTTCTAATAGCGCTACAACAAATTTTATTTTTTGGAAATCAAAAAAGTTATAGAAAATAGGAGTGAAGTCTTCAATCTAAATAATAATAATTTCAAGCACATCTAAAAAGAGAACTGAAAATAGGAGCACATTACTTCCAGAAAAAGAGTGTGGCATCATTTTTCATTTTTCAATGTTTTCGTATGATTAGGCCTGCCTGCTAAACGGGAATGGAGAAATGGCCGCAATAAATCTCCAATTTACTGAAAAAAAAACTCACCATAAACCGTCACCGATTGCTTTCGGATATGTCCAGCTGCTAGTTTACTCCGAGTTGTTTTATGACCGACTAAGAACTTCGAAAAACTCCAATTAAACTAGACAAAAAACTTTCGAAGTACCGGGAAAAAACGCAACTGTCAAATTACCGGAAAACACATGCAGAGTTTACGACAGGAACGGTTGTTGTGTTCACGAGATGGTAGAACCGGGTATCACAAAAGTGAAGATAAATGAAAAAATGGGAGACGGCAACGCGCAGGAACACGTTAGCATGGCTGGTTTTAAAATATGACTTTTTCGCCACCTTTCACTCGGTTGTAAAAGTAATATGAAGTCTTTTGAGGTATTAAGCGGCTACTTTAAAAGCAGCGTTCACGATGATCATCCTCGGTGACTTTCCACAGCGAAATGATAGGCTAGAAGGATCTAAAGCTCTCAAAGTCGAGGGAACGATAGAAAACGAGCCAGGATTGGCAAATTATTGGCCGCAAACAAGCGTTTTGGTGTTCCAGAACCGCCCGTGCTCCAGGTCCGCCCCCCTCGATGTGAATGAATGAACACTCTGATTAAAGGCAGCATACACGCTCGCAAGCATAGTCGATATAACAGCATAGATAGGTCCGCACGGCCCGTACTATGTCGTCAACGACGTTTGAAGCGCTGAAAACTGTCCAGGATGACAATATTTGACAATGTTTGAGCAATCTTGCCTTCCACGCCCGTATTTTCACACCCCTTCGAGTAACAGAATGAGAATCGATACTCGAGAAAACATGTGATAACTTAGAATGATAGCACTATAAAAAGGGAGTGCAGTAGAGAAAAAACTCGATTTACCTCAATATAACATGTTTGTGCACTGATAAAATCTTCCATTTCAAGAGGTCAGCCAAAGCAGAGCGGCATTCTCGAAAGTGGACGAGAGTCAATAGGTATGCAGACATGTTATACTCAAGTAAACCAAGCTATTTCTTTCGTGCACTCCCATTTGATAGTGCTATCACTCTCAATTATCGCACGTTTTCACAAGTATCGATTCTCATTCTGTTACTCGAAGGGGTGTGAAAATACGGGCGTGGAAGGCAAGATTGCTCAAACATTGTCAAATATTGTCATCCTGGACAGTTTTCAGCGCTTCAAACGTCGTTGACGACATAGTACGGGCCGTGCGGACCTATCTATGCTGTTATCTCGACTATGCTTGCGAGCGTGTATGCTGCCTTTAAAGGCAGGGTTCGCGATAAAAACGACTTTCGAACGCTCTTCATAAGATTGTTGATTTGGCCATCACAAAAGTAAAAATAAGTGAAAAAACCCTGAAATTCGCGGGAAAAGCGCTCAAAAACAAAGAATAACAGCTAATTACCGGTGTCGGCCGGCCCCCTAATTAACGCGATTTTCATTAATACTTGCTTATACCACATTTATTTTGCTGTCAAAGTAATAAGTAGTCTTCATACAGGTTCAGAGATTACTTTAGAAGCAAAATAAAAGTTGAAAAAGCAGGCTTTTACCCAAATCTCGATAATTGGGGGCGGGAGGACACCAAGCCATAACTTGCTCCTGAGCGTTTTTTCTCTAATTTTTTACTCATTTTCACTTTTGTGATGGCTAGATCTACGATTCCATGGGTATAGCACAACAACCGATTTTATCGAGAACCCTGCCTTTAAAGGAATGATCAAGTCAAAGATGTGTTGATAAGTGAGCTGATCGCCCGATTGCACTGATGAGCATCATCCTTCATGGCGGCCACGCTCAAAAATCAACGTAAACATGGGAGGGCCTATTTTGGCTCAAAAACGCGGCTTTTGCGTTCTTTTTGAGCACGCCTCGCTGAAAAAAGCATTAGACCTTCCGTAAACCGTGGAGATATCTAAAGTGAAATTTATCGTGAACACTGCCTTTAAGAATGAAGTAAAAGTCGACAAAACCAGCATTCTCTGAAGTCCCGCTAGCTGGGGGCCCGCATACACCTGCAATTAACCGTCCTAACTCGTCCCTGAGCGCTCTTCTCCGACTTTTCATTTATTTTTACTTCTGGAATGTCCAGATCAACGATCCCATTAGAATAGCTTAACAACTGCTTTTACCGCGAACCCCGTCTTCAACTTGATTTCAACTTTGAGCCAACGTTCGGCTCGTCGCCGTTACTATAAAAAAAACCAGCGCATGACTCGATCCGCGTCGTTTTCGAACTGCTTCCGCTAGTAGATGAGCGAAAACCAGGGTAACAATTGCCCTTAACTCTGTCAATAGTTAGGAACTTTTAACATGAGTGGACGACTAACCACAACAAACTGGTTTCCAACTAAAATAGTTGAATCAAAGTTGATCCCACTTCAAACTGCCAAGTATCAAGCCAACCGAAAAGTGCTGAGGATTCAGCATTACACTTTTTTGATTTGCACAGCCATTTTTCCGGAGGTTCACTTCATGTGGGCGCAATTTTTTTTCAGAACAAGCAGAGCTACAAAGGAGAAAACATGAAGGTGTTAATCACCAAATACTACTATGAGAATTTCTGATTTTCCCAGTGTAAGCATATCACACCATTCGCTGCAAGCGACTGAATAGGCATAGAATAAATGATTGAGGGGTTTCATTACTCTAGTGGCGAGAGGAGACGAGAGAAATCGATCTCGCCCCTCAACAATTGCCAACAATTTCAATTTGCTCCGCCAGGAATGGGACTCGAGCTAAAAATCAGTTTCCATTTTTTCGGAAGCGTTAATGTGTTCAACCGAAGAGAGAGGTGGTCAGGAAGCCTGATGTCTAGCGCTTAGCAAATAGAAATGTGAGTTGCTGGCGCAGTTAATTTGCCGAAACTTGCTCTGACTAAGGTCACATGCCTTCGAACTATGTAATTGTTAAGCAAACAAGACGTAACCTCGCGTTGGAATTCGACTCACGACGAAAATTCGAGAGGTTGAGCTCATGAATTTTGCAGACATATCAGCCAGTTGTCTGTTTTTATTCTGCTTGATTTAATAATGTATTTAGAAAGTACAAGCACATTCCAGCTCATCATCAATTGCCGCAAAGCAGGTGTAAAAAGGAATGTAGAAAGATAGCTTCTCGCTCCGATGTTGACTGTCACTGTGAAAAAGGATTGATGAAGGAGTTGGCTAAAGATTTTGGTAGAGCTGGCTTTCTGGCAAAATCGTCAGCGTGGAGTTTTACTGCAGCCCTCCCTCCAAATAATCTCCTTGTTTTTCCAATCAACATACATATGTTCATCTTGCACAAGCCGGAGTAACGCAGTTCGTGTTTCCATTATGAATTCGGACGAGAAAGTATGAAATTTTAACCAGTATTAAACTGGGAAATTCACCCTTGGAGCGAAATGACTAGCTCTCCAGAGTGGAAGTTTCATCACGATGATTGAGTGTGAGGATGCTTAACATATACATAATCTACATAACCGCGTGATAGGAGTTTATCTCGCTCAGACATGAACTCATCTTCCTAAAGTGGGGGAAATATAGTATAAGCGGATCACAGGCAAAGTAATATGTGTCGTGAAATGAGCAGCAGATACATGAAATGAGTAGTGTCAATAGTCTTTCACCGAAAATGTTGCCTTTCTCGTAAAAAAAACTACTTTTTCTGTTGAAGGGCACTGGAATCTGGTCTCTCGTTTCCGGAGCTCGACTCAATATATGAGCTCTGTACACCACAATGGTGAAGTTCGGCGCTTCAAAAATGTTTCGTTCTGAAGTAAGAGTGGTTAGAAGTGCGAAAAAGAAACCTCTGTACCAATTTTCTGGTACTCCGTTCACCAAATGATACATAGAAGTTACTGGTCAACAAAAGATCTAGTATTGATGGGAGGAAGTGGAAAAATCAAGACATGATTACGTGAAGAAAAGACATGATTACGTGAAGAAAAGCTTTTCAGCACATACCGATCAACTTTTCTATTTTCAGAAATCACCCGAAAAAAGGTGAACTTGATTAGATTAAGAAATTACATCAAAACGTCAACTCTTCCATTCTTGAGAGTCGACTGAGGAAGAGTTGTGAGCCTGAAGAGCCATTCTAATGTGAGATGTGATTTTTCTCAAACGTATGTATAAGGTGCTAAAGCTTTCATATTCCATGGGAAACGGTGGAAGGAAATTCATTGCCAACAATGTTTTCAAACAGCAAGGACGTGAAACTCCGTAAAATTGTTCGGAAATGGTTCCGATACGTGTGGGAGAGATCGAAGAATTTTCATGCCCACATCGAAATTTCGCCACTCAAGATTTCCAACCCCTTGGGGAAATGCAGGGAACGTTTCGCAATCATGTCAGATTCACTAAAACATGCGTATCTCCGTTTTTTTTTGTGAGAGTATTTTTTTGTCAGAAGTCGGAGGGCGGCTTCCTTCACAGCCCCATTTTCGGAAGGGGTTACATTTGTTCAGATATCATCCTCTGAAACGACAGGAAGGCGCTACCAGCAAAAAAGGCTGGCGATGTTTCTAATCATAGCAGGTTTTCAAGAGAGGCATTTTGAAGAGTTTTGACTCAAGAATGAAATCGCATGCAATTCTTCTCCTAGACAATCACATTTATGAAATCCACGCTGTTGAGGGTATGCCAACACCAGCGTTAAATTGTCTTTTGCAGCTTTCGAAAGTTTTCCCGAGAATTTGGAGGACTCAAGTTAGAGATTAGTTGTGGGATTCGTAAGGTGTTGAGTAACCTTGTCAAAGGACAAAATAGTCTAGTTGCCACCAGTCAGCCTCACGGGACCTTCAATCGATGAGTGTGAGTGAGGGAATGTTTACCAATAACATGCAGCATCAGACATTCACGAAATTGTCCTCGTCTCAGATTTCGTGAGGCAAACATCAAGTGGATTGTGGATGTGTTCAAAGAGTGCCAAAAACCGGCAGTGCGCCATTCAGCAGCGCAGCGAGTCTAAAAAGCGGAACCATCGGCCCTCGTCGATGGCCTGAAAGCGAAATTCAGGCCGCGCCCATCACGAGAATGAACTCGTATTCCATGGTCTCCAATAGGCCGTTAAATATTTAACGAAGATATTGAGAGTGCTGCCCGGGAAGCAAGCCAAATTGTGGGAATGATCAGTAGTGAGTATAAAGCCTAGGTGCTCTGAGAACATCGCCATGCACTTTTTCTGATGTAGTAAGTCGATTACAAAATGCCTTCTCTATCGTGGGCCAAAGAACGAAAGTTGGAGCATGTCGCAACAGAATACCTGTCCGCTGGCAAACAAAAATTCCCTTCGCAGCAGGAAGACCATTGTGATACAAGCATATATTAAGTATGAAAGCAGCAGAATTTACGACTTTCGCACATACACATCTATGTATGGAGGTAGAGGACCGCAACAATGTTGAATCGATGAAGGACCTGTTTCAAAAGATTCAAACTTCGGCATTTATTGGGAACGACAGCCAGCGTCTCTAGGATTGGATGAATGTACATGGTCTAGAGCTTGGCGTGCTGGTACATAATACTCAGAAAGTAACCTTGGTACTGATGAGTTTGTGTCTGTATATTCAACACTGTAATACGTGCGACAACATAAATCACAACTCGCCCAAAATCAAGGCTGTAAGAGAATTCAAAGAGTTTAGATTATTTTCAAATTAAAACTATTTAAAAAACTGACCGAATTCATGCACAAATGAATGTTCAAGCCCTAAAAGGGTGATAGTATAAACGAGGTGATATTTTCACAAAGCGTTGTGCTTCTCAAACAGAAACTTCGACGTTTCTTGAGCGATCTCTCAAATAAGCCGCATTTGACATTGCTTCGAGCTTTACTTTTTTGTGTTTTTTTCCACGCTCCACTTTCAGTCAGTAGTTTTATCGAACTTGAACCACTAGTTATTTCATTTTTAATGCCTGAATTGAGTAATTCTCGAATGAATGAACGTGCGAAAGCAAAACCGAGATTTCAAACTTTTGAATTCTTAGGCTGTTCAACAGCGGAATAGGTTTTAACCTGTTAACGCGAGATTTATGTGAAAATAACAGCGACCGTTCAAATACTCTTCTCAGCACAAATCTTTCTGTCTCAAGTGTAGCTGTACAAATTCAGGGTTCACGTTAAAGACAGCCTTCAAGAGTTTACAGGAAATCGGAAAATTCGGGACCCGCTGCAGCAACAATGTTGTGAAAACGAACAATAAATATACCTAAATGTGAATGTTGTATGCTCGCTCCGCCCACTGTCTCGACAGCCATCGAGAAACTGGGCGGGGTAGGGCATCCCGACTTCCTGTGAAAACTCGATGCCTAGTTGCATCGTTAACACTGTCTCAAAGGCACAGGACAACCAAAAAATTGAATTTCAGATTCCATGTTTTCTTGGAGAGAGTCACACGCTGACCACAATGGTATCACTGAAATCTTCCAAGACCCCTATAAGCAGAGTTATGGCACTTCAAAGATGCCTAGATTTTGAGGGTGAAAAATATTGTGGACGAGTTGTCTCGGGCATGTATTTCTCTTCATTCGTGATCGTTGCGAGAGAGCGAGCCAGGATAAGGAAACAGTCCGGCGATGGACAGAAGAACGACGAATTGTTGTACTTCATCCATCTATCGAGCCGCTATCGAGTTCGAAAATCTGTTAGGTGGTCGGGCCTGTGGTGGTGAGCGAAGGGGGTCGGGCCTCTGGTGGTCGCCTACATCTCGCTTATTTGGAGGGATCGAGATCTCGCATTTGGCACGTGTTATCCAGGAGGGGTCTTCTACACAATTACATGAAAATCTCAAAATTCATATCTGAAGGTGTACTGTGCCTTTAAAGGCAACATACACATTCTGTAAATCAACTCGCGGGGTGAATTATGGCACTACTGTGCATCATAAACATTTTCTCGTATAGCAGTGAATATTGTAACGACATCGGAGATTTAATATATTTAAGTTTCACACTCCTTCACTCTGGTTGCTTTCCATTGCCGTCGGTTTACAAGTGCAGGTCGTTGAAGATGAATATCTTTTCTTTATCAGGCACAAAAAACACATTGGTGGCTGATTGGTGGGTATCTGTCCTCCGGTTCTATAAGAGTCACTAGCATGCTGTTCTAGCTTCCAGAGGAACTCGGTTTACTTCTTCGCATACTCAAAGTCGATGATTCGTAACGTTTCCAACACCTCTTGAGGGCAAGGCAATTTCCTCAATGTACAAACATTTACAGTCGGCTCGGATCGCACTGATACTTTGGGTTCCTTGTTGTTCGTAGGCGCAGACTCGGTGCGCATATGTTGTAACATAACGACTTTGCGTTAAAGGCATCGTACGCGCAAAAACCGTATATCATTTTTTCATGTTCTTGCGCAGGCGACTCTCTGACATACAGATTAAGAGTGGAAAGCCTTCACAAAACCATCAACTTCCGCGAAAAAAACTCGTTTCAAAACGTCTCGATTTATCCATTTCCCACCCCTCCGTCAATTTCGGTGTGTCTGGTGCAATACGTAGAAAGTTTTTTTCATGAACGTCGGATGTGTTTTTTGCGCTAAACTTATTAAGTGGGTGAATTTCTCTTGCCTTTCGTTCACTGGAGCTTATTCTAAAAAAAGAAGTAACCATAGGGCTAGTTTGGATGTTAGATATCCCCGAATTAAAAATTTCAAATGCTGAATCATCTGCGCCTGTGATGGCGCTTCTGTTCCTCGTGCTAGATGGTTGGTGAAAACTGGTGGCGGTTCGTCATTTTGAACCACACCAACTTCGGAACCATATGTTTTTGACGCGCAAAACTTTACCGGTGAGGTCCACCAGACTCATTCTTGAGATTGAGCCTGAAAAATGGAAATTGGTTTCCAGCGCGAACGATGCCTTCAACGCACATCAAGGATGCAAAGTGCATATCAGTACAATCCGTGCCGACTGTTCATAAGTAACGGTGACAAGGCAGAGTGTTTTTGAAATTGCATATTGATAGGCATCAAGTGAATAATGTAATATGTGCTACGTTTAGAAAAATGAAACATGCTATCCTACAAATGGACTCTGAGTATCCTAAAATGCCGAAGGTTTCCTGATTGCTTCAAGATTCTCCAAAGTGAACCTTTTCATTACCCACTGCTACGTATGTAGGTAAGCGATTCGTCAAGAATTCTCCGCTGAGGGCGAGGGAGTGGGGCTAACGATCACTGACGTAATTAATGGATGATGCGCGTTTAATGAATTGCATATTTGTTTCATTACACGAAATGAATATTCAACTGTAACTCTATGTGAGGGTAAGAGCACTTGTAGCGCAAAAATATCGTAATCGCTCTCTGGCATTGGTTCCTCAATAGAATTTCGCACACAGGCAATTTGATAAAACATATAACCAGTGTTGAAGACAATCTCTGTTCCACGAATAGTACAGAGGGGTCGTCAGCATACAGTGTCACCTGTGCAAGTGAAACATGAAAACCTTCTTGTTAACTCGCAAAAAGGTGCAAGTTTGAGTGAAAGATTTGGCCACAACCTTTAGTGGGCGGAAGCATTCCGCCCATCAATGCTGCACCGCCGTTACACCTCGGAGAAACCAAAGATCCCGCTTCCTTAGCTGAGCATGGCCAGAATAAGCTCTCACTCCAAAAATCACCAACTTACTATGAAAAATCAGAAAGTTTGGTTGATGAAGTCTCGCAAAATAATATCAAGAACGCACAATGACTTTGCTAACATGAAAACAGGTGAAATGTGGGCGACGAAATTACATAGAATCTCTTACGAACATCTGGTTCCTGAGTGAAATGCTCGAACTTATCCGAAAACGTTCACATGCACATTTTTCGGATTTATCACGGCATATATGAAAGTATAAATATGAAAGCCATCCAGTCCCGTATCAGCCTTAGTCTTGACAGAAGTCTGGGACGTGGTGCGTAAGCGCTTTCAAAACACCTTCGAAAAATGCACAGCGTTGCTCAGCAACATCGAGTTGAGGTACACTGGCTGCCAGCTTGCTAGTGTGAGTGACTTCATTTTGCTTCAAGTTCCTTTAGTTGCAAGCATGAGCTCTAGTATTGAACTGAAATGGTGCTTATCAGCATAAACTTCCCTCACGAGAACGTCGTTGAGGTCCTCAACAAGATTGAGCACAGGTCTGCAATCAGGTTACGTCAGGATAGGAACCTTACGTGACCTTAACCACTCTCTTACTATTTATATGAACAATGAAGACGTCTTGCTGGAGGAAGTGGTGTTTGATACTGCTTACTGTACATATATTTACATAGGAATGAATCTTCGGCTCGCACTTACGGACGACTTGTGTTGCGACACGCATATGTAGCAAGCGAAATCACGCTGAGACCGTAGCTTCGTTAGGGTGGAGACAGAGGTCCTAGAGGTGAAGGTTTTTTAGGATACCCAAGTGGGAAATGAAGAAGCTTCCCTCTGCACCTACGACTCGAAAACTCAACGTTTTTTTGACGTTTAGCACCAGAGGGCAATTCGGATACGCTTTTTTCGGATATACCCACAAGTACTTTTAATATCACACCTGTTTAGTGTGTTTCGGGAGATTGCAGGCAAGGCGTCGAATAAACCGTTGGAAATGGTTTTGCGATTTAAAATTCTTGAGTAAGTGACATTGTTTTCTGCTTCTTGTACCGTAAACTGGGATTGGAGCTCTCTACATACCGAGGAAGGAGTTGTCTCGTCTTTTGTGGCTCTAAATCCACTCGGGACCACATCGCTTGCACTGAGTAGCATGGCGTGCCAAACTGCGAGAACGGGCAACTCCTCCCTATGTGTTTAGAGAGCCCCTATCCCAATGGGTGCGTGGGAAGGCTCGTCCGAGAGCGGCACACGCTATGGCCGCCTGCCATGCAACCAGAGGTCGGATTCATCAGTGCGTAGACCCTGGGTTTTCCAATTCGGGAAAGGAGGGATCGCAGCCCAGTCATTTCGCGATCTCAACGAACTTTTTAGCGAAGGAACAATTACTGATAAAGCAGTACGGAATTGTTTTATCCGCTTTCATTCAGGTGACATCAGTTTGGAGAATAAAGAAGGAAGAGGTTGGCTGTCGGATTTTGATGATCAAGCGTTTCTGCCAGCCGTGGATGAAGACGAAAGCCTGGCGACGCGAATGCTACAATACCGGCCATAACTTCTGTCCCAAAGCGCGTCGGCGACGCGAAATCGCGTCGAAAACGCCATTTCCGTTCGGAGTGGACTTTTTGAGAACCTGAAAAAACCATTCGATTCCTCTCGATGAGGAGATTGCGAGTATATGTTCTAACTTAAGAAAAACTCAAGTCTTCACATAGTTATGGCCTATTTTCCCTAAAAGAAGTCAAAATCTTTGGAAGTGGTTATTTTACGAATCTGGAAACACCGTTCGCTTCCTCTCGTCGTCCTGATTCCAAAAATATTATTATCTTAAGAAAAATGTTACATCTTGACATAGTTATGGCATATTTCGCCCACCCAAAGAGTAGGAATGCTCTATTAACGGCGAAACTTGAACGTGAGCATCACCAGTATATTTGTATCGTAATTCTGACTTCTAAGCTGTCTCTGTACCTTTAAAAGTTTGAGATTTGACTCTTAATCTTTCTTTGTTCTAAATGAACTCGGTTTTGGCAATGGTCTCCCTTCAATTTCTCGGTTCTCCGCGCTCTCCACGCTATTGCTCTTCTCTCTCTGACGCACTCCTCGCTGCCTGTACTGCCTCGCTTGAAGACAGTCCCCCAAAACCGAATAGAATTCGAGGAACGGAGACGGACTGGAGAGTCAGTGTTATGAAAGCCCGGTATCTGAAAGGCCAAAGGTTGAAATGGGAGAGGAGTAAACATCATGAGTGTTCTCTGAGATATTGCTATAGCGAGACGGAACGCTGGTCGGCGGAAAGCAGTTATCTGAAGAGGTGGTCCGTATTGAATCAGCATCAAGAGAGAATCGGAACAGGAGTTAGCGTTATGGGTGGTGTGGCCCTGGTTTACTAAATCCTATTCTCACACTACGGTGAGTAATTCAGTGGCTATAGACCACCCAGCCAGCGCGCGGTCGCGGCGCGCACAGCATTGATTCGTTTCCCACTCATCATTGAGCACTGTTCCGGGAATGCGGATGTAAAATCATGTCATAAAAGAAAAGTATCGCATCCTCGTTCAATGAGAGAAATGCATTTTCACCTAATTGAGAAAAATTCTCCGTATTAACTCAATTTAAAAAGAAATATTCAACAGTGCCATTCTGAAAATTCTCTGTTGTCGGTCAGTGATTCGCGGCTATAGACCGCAGCCAGTGCGCGCGGCCGCGGCGCGCGCAGCATTTATTCGTTTCCCAGGCGAAGTGTGTGACTCATCATTGAGAAATCTTCCGAGAATGCATGCAAGGAAAGTATCGAATCCACGTTTCATAAGAAAAAAATGCATTCTCACCCAGTTGAGAAAAATCCTCCGTATTAACTCAATTTAAAAAGAAATATCCAACAGTGCCATTCCGAAAATTTTCTGTTGTCTGTCAGTGATTCCGCGGCTATAGACCACCCAGCCAGTGCGCGCGGCCGCGGCGCGCGCAGCATTTATTCGTTTCCCAGGCGAAGTGTGTGATTCATCATTGAGCAGTCTTCCGGGAATGCATACAAGCAAATCCATATAAAATTTTCAATCTCACCTTCTGCATGAATTGCACTTTATCCGCGGACTTCACGCGGTCATCCAGTGCTTTGCCCAGCTCGTCCGTTTGATCTTCGTAGATCATTTCTTCTAGTTTTCTCACAAACTTTAGCGGATTTTGTAATGTCTGTTGGAGTATTTTTTCTACCTTGGTACAATTGTGATTTTTGCTGATAAAACGTGGATTCAATACTTTACTGGTAGTGAATGATGGCCGAAGAGTGCAGAAAGATGAGTCACACCCTTCCTCGGGAGACGAATAAATGCTGCGCGCGCCGCAGCCGCGCGCGCTGGCTGGGTGGTCTATAGCCGCGGAATCACTGACCGACAACAGAGAATTTTCAGAATGGCACTGTTGGATATTTCTTTTTAAATTGAGCTTATACGGAGGATTTTTCTCAACTGGGTGAGAATGCATTTCTCTCATTAAACGAGGATGCGATACTTTTCTTTTATGACATGATTTTACATCCGCATTTCCGGAAGAGTGCTCAATGATGAGTGGGAAACGAATCAATGCTGTGCGCGCCGCGACCGCGCGCTGGCTGGGTGGTCTATACAGGTATCGTGGCCAATGTCTCACCGTCGACTGCGTACCACGCGCTGCGCGACCGCACGTGCGTCGGAAGCAGACGAGTTTTGGCCGCCGCGCGACGAGTTTCGGCCGCCGCGCGCGCGGTACGCAGTCGACGGTGAGACATTGGCCGTTTTATGGCCTGTACTCACCGTAGTGTGAGAATAGGATTTAGTAAACCAGGGACACACCACCCATAACGCTAACTCCTGTTCCGATTCTCTCTTGATGCTGATTCAATACGGACCACCTCTTCAGAGAACTGATTTCCGCCGACCAGCGTTCCGTCTCGCTATAGCAATATCTCAGAGAACACCCATGATGTTTACTCCTCTCCCATTTCAACCTTTGGCCTTTCAGATACCGGGCTTTCATAACACTGACTCTCCAGTCCGTCTCCGTTCCTCGAATTCTATTCGGTTTTGGGGGACTGTCTTCAAGCGAGGCAGTACAGGCAGCGAGGAGTGCGTCAGAGAGAGAAGAGCAATAGCGTGGAGAGCGCGGAGAACAGAGAAATTGGAGGGAGACCATCGCCAAAACCGAGTTCATATAGAACAAAGAAAGTTTAAGAGTCAAATCTCAATTTTTTAAAGGTACAGAGACAGCTTAGAAGTCAGAATTACGATACAAATATACTGGTGATGCTCACGTTCAAGTTTCGCCGTTAATAGAGCATTCCTACTCTTTGGGTGGGCGAAATATGCCATAACTATGTCGAGATGTAACATTTTTCTAAACATGATAATATTTTTGGAATCAGGACGACTAGAGGAAGCGAACGGTATTTCCAGATTCGTAAAATAACCACTTCCAAAGATTTTGACTTCTTTTAGGGAAAGTAGGCCATAACTATGTGAAGACTTGAGTTTTTCTCAAGTTCGGACATATACTCGCAATCTCCTCATCGAGAGGAATCGAGTGGTTTTTTCAGGTTCTCAAAAAGTCCACTCCGAACGGAAATGGCGTTTTCGACGCGATTTCGCGTCGCCGACGCGCTTTGGGACAGAAGTTACGGCCGGTATTGTAGCTGAAGGCTTTGATTTTAATCAATGCACGATCGTTTTACGCCTAAAGAAACTTGGAAAGGTATGGAAATTGGCTGGATGGGTGCCCCGCAAGCTCTCCGACAACAACAAAGCTGACCGCTTTAGAATTTTCCCCGATTTACTGCAGCGAAACGAACAAACATCATTTTTTAAGAATCTTGTCTTTGGCGATGAGTCATGGCTTCTCTTCAAAAACGTTAAAGAAAAGAAGATCTGCGTTTCGCCGGGTGTTTCTCCCGAAGTAATACCAAATGACGTGCATTGCAAGAAGGCTATCTGGTGTGTGTGCAGGGTCAAGCAATACTGGAAATTTTCCGAAGTGGCGGGTTGCAACCTGACCTCAGAATGCAGAGGATCGCATCACCAGACTTTTTCGACTTGTTTCTGCTTGGTTTTAACACCTAAATGACAGCGCGCTCCACGACCAATCAACTCGGTGAAATTTCAAGCTGAATTTTTGTCATAAACTATCATGTCAAAATATTATCTGCATACCAGCTATTAAAGTTGTATTAAGCATGAGTGTAGAAGCAACAATTAGAAGGAATCCCTTTCCCTTCGAGTGTAAAGAAAAAAAATCAGTTCTTGGCGTGGGTGCGCAGTGTGGACACACGGTCCACTAAGTGTTAAAGGCAGTGGTCGCGCTCAAATGTGCTCGTCTTCTTTTCCTCTCTGAACCCTCTTCTGGGTATAGAGTAGTAGAACCTATAAGAAAAAATCGCTAAAAAACCGCTGTTCTAGGCCAAATTTGAAGCCTGAACTTCCTTGTCTTTTGAAGGTGGACGAGCCCACCCCACACCATTGGCATCGATGATCTCTAGTATCATGAACATCGGCTGGCTTGAAACTGAATTTCAATCAGTGAACCTTCGGATTTATGTACAAATCTAGTCAAAAACATTGACTGAAGAGCTTGATCTCATTGTTAGACTGTTTTATTAGATAAATTTGCATTTATTTGTTCCTCTGAGTGTCGATGAGTTTCGACTGCTTGGCAAGAGACTGTGATCTTTCTGTGCACGTGTGCACGAACTGGAAGTTTAGGGTCTTAATAACTCTAATTCTAGCCCGTTTTTCGCCGCGCTACCTTCATATTTTTGAGCTGTTTTTGATCTTAGCTGATTTTTGTAGTTTTTTCGATTTTTCATCGTGACCACTGCTTTTAAGTCAGCTTTACCACAGAATGTTTTTTGCACAACCCGAAGTTGTTCAGAACTGTCTGTCAACCGTTGGCGACCTAAATGCTCGTGAATAATCCAAATGTCTAATTAGCAAAAAAACCGATTCTTCTTGGCGTTTCAGCCCAGGTGGCTTTGCCCTGAGGGGCCATAGCTTAGATTTTCAGAAAAATAGACCCAGTAAGGAAATAGAAAAAAAGCGAAGCCGTTCCTATATAAAGAAATAGAAAAAATCACTCGTTGAAAAAAGCGGTGTAAAAAATTGCCATTTTTTCAATTGGCTTTCGCGGCCTTAGTTTTGACTTCTGGAAGGCGGCAGTCCCGAAGAAGGTGCATCTACTGTGTATTTGTCGGGAAATGCGTAAGCTGGATCTTTTCAGAAAATCGCTTCCGCAAGAGGAATAACGATTCAGAAAATAAATTCAATAAAAATTTAAGCACAACATTTCTCGACAATCAACAAAGATATGCACCTTCTGGCCATCTACCGCCTTCCAGAAGTGAAAACTAAGACCGAAAAAAAATCATTTGGAAAAAGACGGCCTTTTTACACGACTTTTAACTACGGGCAATTTTTTTATATTCTCACTCTAGATGAGTGACTTTGCTTTCTCTGTTTCCTTACTAGATCTATCTTACCGAACCGCTGATCTACGGCCCATCAGAGCGATTCGAGGTCGCAAAGCTCCTGCACGTGTGGAGGGGTCATGACAAAGAACGCACAGTGTCCAATGGATTGCTTGACCGTGTGTGTGTGTGTGGGGGGAGGGACAGAAGCTGAAACATTCATTAAGAAATCACTTCAAATTACATTTGTTATTGGTTTACCCACGCAGATGAGAGGCAACAATGGAGCATCCCTGACAGAAACGGCAAGCGGCAATTCAACATCAACAGCGATGTCTATCTGGCTCAGCTTGATCGCCTTTACGCTGCAATTGAGGAGAAAAGACCGCGCAAAAATCAAATCGTGTTCCATCACGATAACGTCCGTCCACATGTTGAGTGTCGTTTAACCGAATCCATCGCCAATAAGGGATGGGACTTGGATGACTTGGTGGCTGATGTCAAAGCGTGGATTGCCTCCAAGAATCGTGATTTGTCCGCACGTGGAATCGGCCGACTGGCAAGCAAATGGGAAGCAGTTCTTAAAGTGGACGGTGACTATGCTCTCGAATGATCATTTAAACATGGTTTGATTGAATATTGTTATTGTTTTTGTTGCATAAAAATATTTTTAAAAAACTTTCCATATTTATGCATCAATCCAGTAAGTCTACCTCGGCGTCTTGAAGCGCAGCTGTGAATAATTTGGGCAATATGGTGTCTCCTTGCCGCACTCCTTTCTCGATTAGATTCTTCAACTTTTTTTTGAACAGATGAATGGTGGTGGAAGTATCCGCAAAACAGTGTTCGAGCAAGTGAATGTAAGGGGAAGAGAGTCCACCGTGCACCAAGACATTGAGGACAGTATTGGTCTCCTCAGAGTCGAACGCTTTTTTGTAGTCCAGGAAAACGAGAACCACAGAGAGATGATACTCACGACTCTTTTCGATGAGCTGAGTGACCGACCGCCTTCATATGGTTCATACAGGAGAAGCCTTCACGGAAACCGGTCAGCTCCAGTGGTTGATAATCATCCAATACTCGTTCTATACGGTTGAATAGTATTTTAGTGAAGGTCCCGTATACAGCAGAGAGAAGCCAAATGGGCCGGTAATGGCAATATAATCCTTATTGAACAGCAACACTGTCTTAGAGTCTCTCCATAAATCCGGAGTTTTTTCCAAGAAGTAAGTAATGGCTGAAATATCTAGCAAGTGGAGAGTGGGGAGCCCTACCTCCATCGGAGGCAGTCCCCTTCGTCATGCTTTTATTTGCCACAGCATTTCCGATCCCAGGAGAGAAGAACGGTTTTCTAGTGGCGTTGGACATCTTGAGACAGGTGAGGATGAGCGGTAGATCTTGAGTGAGGTCTTCCACCGTCCTTCTGGATGTCAGCACTACTCCGAATCTGACATTAAGGGCACACATTACAGCTTTCTGATCACTGATCAAGCGCTCGCAACGCTTTATACTAATCCGTTTTTCAGCCGATTCTAGCAACTTCGTTCTTCTATAGGCCTGCAACGATTACGATTCGACAGGACTCTTTGATGGTGACCTTCGCAAGGTGAGTGGCATCAGGATCTTGTTTACCAGCTCTTATTTTATTCGAAGAGTGCAGCCGCGAGGCTATTGAACCTTGGGATGAATGCCGTTCTAGCTTGAAGCAAAACTTCCGCTCTATTAGGCCTTTGGCTAGATTCTCGTCGTCGTCCATAGAATCTTTATGAAGGTTGCATGCTTGGAACTTGATAGCAACTTCCAATACCTCAACGTCAAAGATGGGGATTTGAACGTTTCCGGCTTTTGAGTGTCACGTTTGAAGGCAGTGCTAGCGATAAAATATGCCTGTCTTATTTTCCTCCTTAAACCATTTTCTGTGTTCAGAGTAGAGAGGATTTTCAAAGGCACTGTTCGCGAAACACTTCATCCTCGAATTTTTCATGAGAAACACCTCTCGTGGCTCTCAGATGCAGAGCAGCGTAGAAGAAACGGGACGAAAAGCTAACCAGGAGCCGCAAAATGGCTTAGAAATGTGGGCACCAGGGGTGTGCGGAAAATTCTTCTCGGTAACTTTTTACCGAAATTCTTTTTCGGTAAATACGGTAAAAACGGAAAATTCGGTAAAAATTCTGACTTCGACTTTCTGGTGCCTATCCCATTGGGTAGCACAAATGACCAATAATATTTATGTATCACTTTGAAAAGTGCATGAGGATAGTGCAAATAATGAGTGAGTTTTTAATATTAAAATGGGCTCAACGGCTGAACCCAATCAGCGGAACGTTGATTTTGAGAAAATGTAACATTTCAAAATTTCCTGTCATGAAGGCCTTCCTGTAGTCACTCAAAATCAGGCCAGCTGAGGAAAACATACTTCCCGCCTCAACTGTGCCAGAAGGCGCGTAAAAGAACAAATTTGTCAGTGAGGAAAGGTGCGGGTACGATGATTTAACAATTGAGTCGTTCCAGAACTGTAGTGGATTCAGTGTTGTGTCGGGGGCTTCGAAAAGAACTTTTCCAGTCCTTGGAATATCCGCTTCAAGACTCTGCTGCCTTGAAACCCGTTGACATTTTTGAATAAAATATGTATTTCTCGGAGTAGTATCTCGATAGGAAAAACCACGAGACTCAAAAGGTGAAGAGATCGTATGTATGAACATTCAAAAAGTAAGCCTGAGGCTTAAAGGCAGTGGTCGCGATCAAATATGCTTGTCGTCTTTTTCTCTGCAAATCCTTTCCTGGGTCTCGAGTAGTAGGACCTATACGAAAAAATCGCGGAAAAACCACTGTTTTGGGCCGACTTTGAAACCTGAACTTTCTTGTCTTTTGATGGTGGACGAGCCCTCTCCACATCATCGGCATCGATGACCTCTTATATCAAGAACATGAGCTAGCTTGAAATTGAATGTCAATCAATGAACCTTCGAATTTATGTACACATCTAGTCAAAAACATTGACTGAAGTGATGCTTTCATTATGCAACTGTTTTTATTCGTTAAATTTGCATTTATTTCGTCCTCTGAATGTCGATGATCTTTGACTGCTCGGCATGAGACTGCGATCTGTTTCGTCATCGCTGTGTACGTGTGCACGAACTAGCTTCTTTGGGCCCTAGAAACTCTATTTGTGGACCGTTTTTCACCGCGCTACCTTCATAGTTTTTCAGCTGTTTTCGATCTAAGCTGATTTTTGTAGTTTTTTTCGATAACGTTTTTCATCGTGATCGCTGCCTTTAAAAAGAGTAACAAAAAGAAGGATGAAGAAAGATATCGCGCCAAATACATGCCTTAACAGTAGCAAACGCGTGAAATGCGAGTAAGAAGTAGGCCGGTTACGCAAAAAAAACACCCAATTTTTTTCGGTAAAAATTTCGGTAAATTTCGAGAAAAATTCGGTAAATCGGTAAATCAAAATTTTTCGAAAAACACCGGTAAATCCGGAAAATCGGTAAATCGGTAAACGGAAAATGCACACCCCTGGTGGGCACACCCCGCCGCACTGGGCAAGTCCGGCCCCTTTTCGCCCCTAGAATTGAGCAAAGAAAAATTTGAGAAAAAAAACTGTTCTGAGCCAAACTCCAAGCCTGAACTTTACTATCTTTTGATGTTGGAGGAGCCCTCTACACATCATCGGCATCGATGATCTCTAATATCAAGAACGTCAGCTGGCTTGAAAGTTGAATTCAATCAATAAACAATATCCTTCGAAATGACCTGCTCAAATATTTCTGTCCTCGTAGAATGAAACATCGAATGAAGGGATTGCTTTCACTGTTTAACTGTTTTCATTAGTTGAAATTGAATTCTTTTCTGGCTGTGAACGTCAATGATTTTTCACTGCTCAACATGAGACTGCGATCTTTTCGGGCGGAGCTGTGTACGTGTGCACGATTTGGTAACTTAGGAGCTTAATAACTTTATTCTTAGCTTGTTTCTTGCCGCGTAACCTTGGTGATCCTTTAGCCGGTTGCGAATAAAGCTGATCTTTTCGTTTTTTTTTCACAACTTTTTTCATCGCGATCACTGCCTCTTAGGATCTCTTTCTTAAGCGATATCTTTGCACGTATAAGCCGATGACCCGAGCCGGTGTCGACTGAAGACCTTTTAGGAATGGAGTTATGGCCCCTCAAAAATTGAGCTGGGGAAGCATGGCGGACGGGTATTCCGGGGCTTGTAACTTCCGCCTTTTCTAGCCCATGTATGCAAGCCGACCTGAGTAAAGAAAGGAGTGGAGAATGAAGGGAGGAACGGGTCTATTGAGCGGAAACCACCGCTCATCTCACGATCTCGAGTTTTCATTTGTTTACATCGGAGGGCGGGCATTGCCTTTTGGGGTTTGCATTGCGCTCAAAGTGACAACTTTGGGCCCTTTTGGGAATGGCTCGTTTTCATGGATTCTTTCAACGACAACGTTACAGTGTGCCCCTCCACTACCCATTACTAGTGAAAACTAGTGAAAACTAAAACACATTTAAAACACATCGTGAACACTGCCTTTAAGATGTGACCTATCTCCGAGAAATTCGGGCTTTCCCAAGTCCATTGCCGATTCGGTGGCTTTTCGAGTATGGAGTTTCTGTGGTGACGAGACGGCACGACGAGAGGAAGCTAGCAGTAGTTTTTCATTCTCACTTCGAAAAGCAGGTCCATGCGGTCCTAATCTGCAATCATCGTCGTTCATGCTCGTACCGACGATAGCATTGAAGTCACTAACAACTAGCTTAGTAGCTTCTTTCCTTATGAACAGCGTTTTCCAAAGCTCATAAAGCTCTTCACGACTTTCTTGCTCGGCGCCGGAGGCTGAAGCGTATCCGTTGATTATAGACCCAACTCCTTGCTCTTTGGTTCCTGAACGCAGAACGCCGAGACGTGGACTATGATTCTATGAGAATCTACCATGTGATGGACCGACAACTCGATGAGGAATCCAACTCCGCCAACGCTCTTGTTGTAAACTTTGGTTCCGATGACGACAAGCTCGTTGTGATCGGTCGCTCTGATGGATTCCGCCCTGCCTTCCCTGCCGCAGGAGTATTTTCCGATGCAGGTGTGCGGCAGTAGTACGCACAGAAGTAAAGACAGTGTTGACGTCGTAGGATGTGGATTTTTTCAAAGTTCCGTTTTCGATGACGTCCTGTTGCTCCGAGACCAAACGGTTCTTCACCGATAGAGGCTTCCTCCGACGTCGTAGTAGAGCATATCCGGTGCGCGGAGTACGCAGGCGCAGATTCACTTGTCTAGTCGTTTTTGTTTCGATCTGGTTACTCTGGCTTGTTCCCCGATAAGGATACAAGGATAGGCACCCGTACACAAAAATGCATACTGCGTGACCGATTTGCTCCGTTGGCCCCCAACAAGTGGTAGTCAGCCTAACACCGCGATGAAGTGGTGCATGGAAGGGACTTGGCAAAATCTACGAAAAGAATACTTCGAACAAACCTCGTGTTCGCGGTCGGCGCCCCAATTAAACCGTGGACTGATTTTGAACAAAAATCCCAACTCGCATTGGGGGAAATTACCCTACAATTCGGAGAGGAGTTTACTTCGTTTTGTGAGCATGGAGGGAGGGTACAGACTGCGGTAGGGCGTAGGAGAGAAGGAGAAGCAACATATCCATACATCCGCACCCGATGAACCCAAGTAAATTTCACATCTGAAACAGAGGGTAGGCAGGCAGTGCAATAGTCCCGATTTTTGAGATCCGGAGGCTTTTTTCTGCTCGAAAGTTGTCCAAGAGGCGCTGATCACGGAAATCAGATACGTTTTTCGTGTTAAAAAGAGTTCCGCAAGTTACGGTAGATACTTATAAGGCCTTTCAGCGACTGCAACTTACACTAGTTTTCCGAAAAAAAGACGCCAGAAAAAAATGTAGATTGAGTTTGAGCAGAGCAACGGTTTCAAAAACTCACTTCATCCGCTGTTCCCTTCTGAAAAGGCTCTTGTTTTGCGCTAAATCGCAATATCTGCTTGTACAGAATTTATTGTAACTATATAATGTTGGGTATTTGTTCCGGGTCTAATGACTTTCAAAGTGGTAAATGCTAAATACCCTTATACTCAGAGTAACCTAGAGCATGCATGTATATGGAGGGAACATCAAATTGGACGTCAAACACACACCCATTTTTCCTGAAAACTTTGTGCAAGTATAAATCCCTTGTGAGGAAATACGCAGTTCTGTGCAAAACAAAACTATCATATCCCCTATGGAAAATACGACATACTCTAAACTCCAGTAACACAATAATCATAAGCGCGTTAAGTTAAAGGCAGAGTTCACGACAAAAAAGTTGCCCGTTTATTGGCTAAAACATAAGCTTTGGGTTCTCCCAAAAAAAGTAAGAACGGAAGTGAGATGAAAAACTGTCGGGAAGTGGGTGAGAATCCAGTGGGCCAGCCAACCGATTAGGCCACCCCGCCCACGTACTAAAACAGTTGTCCTGCGGTCGTTTTATCGTAAGAACAGGCACCGAATTTTCGGGTTTTTTTTTGCATTCGTCATTGCAAAAGGGTTTGAAACATCCCAACATGTACATTGATCCATCTTATTCTCCAAAAAAATTTGGAACAGGAAACAGAAAGCGAAGCCACTTACCTATAAATTTTGATGCGCGAAGCCATTTCCGCGACGTCAGGTTCGATGCGTTGTACGCAGTCTCCCGAAACACACAAACATGCATAATTATTTCTTCCAGAAATTTCCTTTAACAGTTTTTCTCCGGTATTTGAGAGTTCTGTGGGAACTTTTCCCTAGTTATCTCTTCTTAGTGGACTTACCTACCAAAACGTCGAAAACTAGAGTACGGTTTTTATCGTGAACACTGCCTTTAAGATTGTGAAAGAAATGAGAAGTTTGAAGCCAAGAACTCACTAGGTCTCTTGAATACCTTTCTCTAAAAAGTTCTCCCATGAAGAAACTGATTAATACTGAAGACATGGAATCACACACATATAATTGTGTTAAAAGCACACTTTTGAAAACTGTGATATAACTGCATGCATGCAGCAGGCATTCGAGGCTCCACTATGAATAATTTGTTGCATTTCATATGCTTTTTTATGCAGAAACAGGTGTCATTCTGTCGTGTAACACACAATTTATGCCATAGATCGCTTGTTGATTCACCAACATGATACAAATACCCCATATCTTCTCTCTAGGAAACCGTGCGGCTCTTGGCGAGATTTGTAACTGCTAGTTTTTAGGAGAAAGAAGTGTGAGAGGATGAGATAGAAGTGAATACAAAGAAAACGATTGTGTCCAACATCTTTACTTTTTCAGTCTTGTTCTCTCCTTTTTATGTTTCACTTTCGAAGAAGTTATGGTCAACAGTCTCATTTGGGATTTTCGTGTTCCCTCTTGAGGACAGTGTTCACGATGAATTTCGATTCCTATCCATCAATATTGAAAGGTCTAGCACCTCGTGTAACAGTTACGCTGAGAAAAAAAAACAAAATAAATATTGGGAAGCGTCCTTTTAGACCAAAATGGGGCCAACTTCACCCAAAGATAGAAATGAAAGATTCGATCAATATGTATGTAATACCTCTCAATGTATATAACTGAACTAATTAGGTAGATCATCACCCCCCTTTCAGCAAGTACTTACAATACCGCTCATAACATGTGTCCCAAAACGCGTCGGCGACGCGAAAGCGCGTCGGAAACGTCGTTTTCGTTCAGAGTGAACGATTTCGGAATCTGAAAACACCGTTCGATTCGTCTCGTCGCGCTGATTCCAAAAATGTATTGAGGCTGGAGAAAAAACAAACTTTCGACCTAGTTTTGACCTACTTTCTCAGAAAAGAGCCAAATTCTTTCAAAGTAGATGTTTTCGAAATTTTGAAATTTCAATGCATTCGTATTGCCATGCTGATTTCAAAAATGTATGCATAGTCAATATCAGTCCGATTCTTGACCTACTCTCAGCTTTTTCAGATTCAATGAATTGAAACTTTTTTCAAAGCGGTTATTTTGAAAATATAATAGCACCATTCGATTCGCAGCGTCATTCCGATTCAAAAAATGTGTTAAAATGCGGGATAAACTTAATATCAAGCCTTATTATCGTCTATTTACGACTGAACTTTCTGATGACCTCGCTAATTACCTTCTAAACTGGCGCTGCCTACAAAAAGTGCAACCTTGGGCAAATCTGGCGGAGACAACCGTGACATTTCGCACCTTTACCTCTAGTCATTAATAACACATGCATTTGGCACAGTTTCGAATGCATTTCAAAACTACTGCAAGGCTGTTTTTCTCTTCTGCTTCTAATGCTAATTCCGCTGACAGCGGACTCAAGTGTTTAAAAAATTGCTTAAATCGACTAAAGACATCGATATGAGCACAGTGATCCATTTTTAATGTTTTTAGGCAAGGTTTCGTCATTTTCCATTTGCTGAAGTACCTAGGGCGACCAATACACGGGCGACTCTCCGCTAATTGTGCAGTCATCGACTAGCCGTGTTACGGTAAGGCGCTGCTCACGCAAGCAAAATAAAAACGATTTTGACCGGAGCACTTCAAAAATCTGATTTGAAATCGTATTTACTTCTGAAATCAGGAATTCCAATTTTTTTTCAAACTTTTAAAATTTGCAGTTTATTTCGATTTTTCGAAACTTTCCATTTATTTTAACTCTTGAAAATAACTCTGATATAAACTCGTATTTATTCTTGAAATTAAAACGACGACTTTTTTCAGATTTCAAAATTTTCAATTTATTTCACTCTCAAAAAATTTCAGTTTATTTCAATTGTTGAAAAAGAAAAATCGTATTTACTTCTGAAATTAGGAACTCCGACTTTAACCAGATTTCAGAAATTTCCAGTTCCTTTCAATTTTTCAACATTTTCAATTCATTTGAATTTTTGAAAAATCTGAATCCAATTCGAATTTTAAAAAAGGTTTATAGAAACTCCGGGAATTTTTGTTTTAATTCAATTTTTTTCAACATTTTAACTTTATTCAATTCAATTCAACTTAAGAATTGAGGCCCTGCTGAGAAACTCCGTACTTAAACTTCCCTTCAAAGTCAGACACTTTTAATGCAATATTGAGATTTGGCCGTTAGCGTCTCGCGTCAGATCACGGGCCCCTAACATGCGGTACAATTACTGGCCGCGCAACTCCTCAGCTGGGCCACCTCGCCACACACACACAGCACCGATCAATCGAGATAGAGTGTCAACTTTCAATTATTTTATGAAACTCTCTTATCGAGTCCAAATGCAACAAGCATTGAAGATGTTTCGCAAAATTTCAGAAGTTTAGGTACGAGGGTTTGTCTACAGATTTGGAACCTTGGCAGAGCTCGACTAGTGTGACCCGGCGCCCCTCACATGCTGGCTGATTTACCAACGCGAGCTGGCTTTCTCCGCCGCCACTGACCATCACAATACCGACTGGATGGTCCACACAAGACGTAAATATTGAAAAATCTCCCCTAAATATACGTTCTCACTCACTCAGCGTCAAAATGTTAATGAATTCCAGAAATCGTAAACCTTTAAGAATTAAAAAAATTGATTTTACAGATTTTTTGTTTTTTATCAAAAATCTATTTCTCATTTAATGTTTTCAATATGTTTTTTTTCTCTGGATTTCCCATAATTTTCACTTTTTTATTTTTTCGAATCTGGTATCTTTATAATAGTTTTTTTAAGTTTAATCTTTCCAATTATTGATTGCTATTTTCTTGTATACTTATTTATTATTTTATTAAAGTCTCTTATCGATCCAAAATGCATCCAGAATTGCAGAAATTTCAAGATTTTAGAAGTTCTAGGGCTTTTACGAGGGTTTGTCTACAGGTATGGAACCTTGCCAACGCTGGTCCGGTGCGTGACCCTGCACCCCTCACATGCTGGCTGATTTACCAACGCGAGCTGGCTCTCTCCGCCGCCACTGACCAGCACAAAGTCGACGGGATTGACCACACAAGTCTGAAATACTGAAAAGTCTTCATTAAATATGCGTTCCTACTCTTTCAGCGGTCAAAATATTAACGAATTACAAGAATTACGAGTTTCTCAAATATCGAAAATTCCTATTCATTTCAAACTTCAAAAATTTCCAAATTTTTTTTTTCAACTTTAAGAAAAATTATGATGTGAAGTTGAATTTACTTCTGAAATTGAAAATTCCATTTTTTTTCAAAAATTTTCAATTCATTTCAAATTTCAAAAGTTTCCAGTTCATTCAAAGTTTCAAGATTTCGAATTCTCGAAAACATTCTGATTTCAAATCGTAATTGCTTCTGAAATTGAAAAAAAATTCGATTTCTTTTTCACAATTAAAAAAAAAACTTCCAATTCATTTCAAAATTCTGAAACTTCCAGATTATTTCAATTTTTAAAATTTCGATTTTAATTCAATTTTCGAAAAATTCTGATTTCCATTCGTATCCATCTTCGAGACTAAGAATTACGGTTTTTAAAATATCAAACATTCCATTTTTTCCCAACAGACGGAAGAAAACAGTGAGTCCGTACTAACAAAATCTGCGTCGAATCATTCAGCGTCTAGAGCAGAGATGAAACTTGTGAAAATCGTCATTTTTCCAGAACCTGAATGGCGAAATTTCACACGAATCATCATTCCAGTCCTTGTTCCAGAATAAACACGGAATTTCTGGAGTTTGAGGATCATGTGTGAGTTTGTTCGCACACAAGTATCTCTCGGAAAGATGCCCGTGCTGTGGTACACCTCCCACACCATCAGCCCTATAGGTTGACCCGTCCTACACGAGCACCGTGCATACACCAGTGACCCTGTCACCCCGCCTCTCGTCCAGAGCGCCAGTGGACCTCCATCGCGCCTGCGACGTATATCCCGCGCCAACACTGAAGCCACAGAACATATGTGGGGATAATGTTGTATATGAACAGAGGTCATGTACGAACCATGTGAGGAGATTTGAACCTCTACATATGCATTCTTTTCCATATTTTCAGCTGAGAATAGTTTTTTTTTTCGTAGTGTCATTGCTGAGTACTCGAACAATCACTGCTTAGTATACCAACAAGGAAATAACAGGCTTTTATTCTAGCTACTTTAGAGAGAAAACTCAAAAGATGAGAAATAGAATTTCAAGAATTATTAGGCATTTATTTACAGTGATAGCAACGGTGTACATATTAATCAGGAAACAATCATTCAAAGAAATCTGTAAGGGAAGAGATTCACTCGTGTATGATACAAACACAAAAACCTACGAAACACGAAGCACCCTTTATCTGCCCTCCACAATGTTCCTACCCCCCTGCTCTAGGACCAGCTCCATCTTTCTGTTCACTCCTCCTGGGAGCGCCCGAAGAGGCACTCTCGGGTGGGCG
The DNA here is from genome assembly GCA_029168955.1 of Aplectana chamaeleonis. Lineage (NCBI taxonomy): Eukaryota > Metazoa > Nematoda > Chromadorea > Rhabditida > Cosmocercidae > Aplectana > Aplectana chamaeleonis. The sequence continues at coordinate 128,224 of JAPDOI010001074.1, read as the reverse complement.
TGTCCGAGTAGGGCGGGTCGACTCCGCCCCTCGGCGCGGACGAGATTGCCTTCAGAGTGCCTGTTTCACGAGTGCTTAGATTTGATTGCGTCCTCACTGTATTTCTACACTATTCACCTGTATTCCACTGAACTGCAAGGTACTAGATGCTGACAGACAGTTGTATTGAACCCCAATAGCAATCCTCCCGTTAAATGTTGACCGCAAATGCATTGATTTGCTAACTCATGAGAGTTTTCATGTTTCATTGTTAACATGAAACTTTTCTTGACCAGCAATATGATGCTATACGTTTCCTTTTTTCTCCGCAAAGGTAATTTTATGAAAGGTGAGTCCTTTTCTGGGATTTCCTTCTCTCTTTTTATTTAAAAGATATAAATGTTCCATGAATCATGATAAGATCTCTATTCGCGTATTGCAGTAACTCTAAATGTTGCTTACGCTTTAAATCACTTCACTTCCCAATACGCGGCCCCCGAAGAAAAATATTTTTTTAAAAAACACTCAAGTGTTATTTGTTTCTTCCATTCCTTGTTTCACATTTGACTTTATCTATTCCAATTATCCTGCCCCTTTGAAAAGATTTTTGAAGCCTCTTGACGAATTTTCATTCCCAAGTAAATTAATTGTTACTGAAAAAAACCATAGATATACCTTATGCTGGTGAAATATTTTCAACGAATTTCCTAAATTATTCGAGTGTTTACTGATTCCTCGTTAGCATTTTTAGTCACAAATAGAAAAAAAGTCGGACGAGTTTTCAAAAATTAATTCTGTGTTAGTTTTATTAGGCAGTAACTTTCCTGAAGACCTTTACATATAATTTGTATGAAGGAATTTAGTGAGTGGTAGTGATCAAAATAAGAACTCGGACCTATTTTAGAAACTTCTGCTTGATCAGATCAATTCCTAGCCTGTCTGATAAAGTTGCTATTGTAATATGAAAACTGTCTGTGATTTATGAATTCGGATTTTTTTCAAGAAAAAGCGTAGGTGAACAGTCACATGAAATCAGAAAGAGGAGTTCGTTCTAAATTTGACGTCTACTCCCTTTTTTATAAATTTTCGCTATCATGAAAAGCGCATCTGATTTTCAGGCAAAATAAAATGATTTTTTTTAAATTTCTTGCAATTTGTTTCTACCTTATTTCATTTTTTAAATGTATTATATATTTATTTTCACTATAAAAAAATTATTCTTAAACGAGACGAACGCTTAATAAAGGAGGAGAAGGAGAAAGTTTTGATATTTATTAACAATTTTTATTCTTATTTACACTGTTTTCAATTATGCCTATTTTAATTCCGTAAATATTCTCAGCCTTCACCATTCATTCTAATAATTTTGGCGCATATGGGTCGATATCGCCTCCACTAGACCGCTAATGATCCGGCATAGCCAGTGGACATAACAGATCTGAAGACAAGCGACCCAGGATCGTAAACATGTTCCAATGGCATTTGCCAATGGCCATGCGGACGGCACGGCCGGTGGAGTGAGAAATAGGTATCGGCTGATGTCAACGAGGATTTATTAGTTTGAATCCATAGGCTCAGACCATGTTTAAGTAGAAAGACGGCATTTCTCTTCCAGCGAATGACAGAAATCAGTCATAGAAGGCAACGAGATTTTTTGTTGCTGAAGGAAAATCCAATTGTTTGAAAACTCAAATTAAAATGGACATCAATGAATAAAAAACATGAAAAAGACCAGCGACGGCACAAAAATTCGAGATTCACATTGCTGAAGTGGTGTTTGTTTTTTAATGCATTTTTGGCATTAAAAAATGTAGAAAACATGCTATTTAATGTTTAAAAAATTCTATCTGATAATGTGACAATTTTATTGAACAGTAAAGTTGAAATCTCATCACCGTTTTCTAACTTCGTTCGAAATCTTGATAAATTTTTCACATAAATCTCTAGTTCTTCAGAAAAATTAGTTAAGAATTTGCTTTTTCCCTAAAACAATTTGGAGAGTAATCCTATGGCGAGAAAATGCTGATTCCGCTTCAGCAAGTACTCGCTAATATTACTAAAAAAAACTGTGCAATAAATTACTTAACATACGAGGGGTGCGAGTTAGTGCTAAAAAATTAAAAAAACTGTGCGCAGTGGAAATGGAAAAAAATACGAATTTGTGTCCAGCTTCGGCTTTCCACTTTATGAGCTACAAAAGCGAGATTGAAAAGTGAATTTATCGAACTCTTCCGACAATTATGAGTTTAGGAAAAAAATTGTGTCAGTGGCTTTGGCAAATTCTCAATTTTTTTTCACTCCTTGGAATTAAGGTTGTACCCAAATTTGAAATTTTGCTAATCAAATTGCTCCACAATGAATAATAGGCTGCATTTACATTTTACAAAATTTGAGCTCGACCACCTTGCATGAGTTACCCAAGGCTTCAACACATTTTTTTAAGAAATGAACAATGCAAAAAAATAATTGGAAGCTAGACCCATATTCAAATCCAGTAGTTCGTAGTAGAAATGGGGTTAACGCATTAATAGCATCGTATTGCTGGTCAAGAAAGGTTTCATGTTGACATGGAAACATGAAAACTCTAATGAGTTAGCAAACCAGTGCTTTTGGGATCAGCGTTTATCGAAAGGGTTGTCATTGGGGTTGAATAGAATGGTTTATCAGCAGCATAGTAGCTCACGATTCAGTGGAATACAGACGGATAGCGCAGAATTACAGTAAGGAAGTGATCAAATCGAAGCACTCGTGAAAGAGGCACTCTGGAGGCGATCTCGTCCGCACCGAGGGGCGGAGTCGGGCCCGCCTCTCTGGCTCCGCCCGCAGCAGAGTGCCTGTTGTCTACCCCCCCTCCTCCTACATATTTAGCGCACACGTCCGGAGTCAGCGTAGACCAGAACTGGATGATCGCCACCTTGAGATCGTCCAGATTTCGAACCCCTTTCTCTCTAAAACAAATAGGAGTTATAAATGTGATCAGTTGCTCGATTGCAATTTTGAAACAGCACCTTACTGCTGATTTCATTCTTTCCCAAACGAGCTCGATGGGGTTCAGATCTGGACTTTCAGCTGGCCACTGGTGGACCGTCACCCTCATTTTTTTTCAGTTCATCCTTCGTATGGTTGCTCGTGTGAGGCGGTGCATTATCTTGCACCAGCCTAGCAAAGCCTGAAATCAGAATGAATCGATGAATGAGAGTTTAAATACGGGCCATAAACCGGCCCATGTCCCCCCCCCGCCTCCGTACCACGCGCTGCGCGACCGCACGCGCGTCGGCAGCGAATGAGTTTTGGCCGCCGCGCGACGAGTTTTGGCCGCCGCGCGACGTTTCGGCCGCCGCGCGGCGGCCAAAACTCGTTCGCTGCCGACGCGCGTGCGGTCGCGCAGCGCGTGGTACGCAGTCGACGGTGAGACATTGGCCGTTTTATGGCCTGTATGTAAATTTATTACAAAAATATTTAAATAATTGAGTTAATAAATTAAGTCAACGAATCATCTAATTCATTAAGCGTCTAATTAAATAAATAAATGCCCTGATTAAAAAATAGTCATATGATAGAATGAATAAATAAATAAATAAGCAAATTAATGAATTAATTGATCAATGAACAAGTAATTAAATAAGTGACTAAATAAATACATAATCAAATAAATAAACAAATGAATGAAAAAAATATTTTTAAATATGATACTTCAAAGTTTACTTACCGTTGTACGCCTTGGTTGCAAAAGGTACATAAGCATCCTTGATAATAAATACTAAGCTGGAAGGAATAGTGATATGCAAAAGGTTTGCTGTTATATTCTTCCCGTCTACGTCTACGTCTGATGTGGTGCCGACCACTGCCGTTCAAGGAGAGGTCGTCTGCGGGGCGACAAGAAGGGTTAGATGGGGGGGAAGAAATTACTCTGGGAAGGTAAGTCTCTATCTTCATTATTGTTGGATTGTAAAAACGTTTGTATTTTCCAGATTCTCTTTGTGGGACGCAAAGAGATTTGTGAGATCAAGGTGCTCCAAGTCACCACCGATGGTTTAATTGAAGAGGATGCGCTAGAGATTGTGCCGGGGAATAGCGAGGGGAGCTCAATAACTCTTCCGAGGGAGAGAGCTCCTTCCCCAACCCCCTATGAGAAAGAGGTGATAAGGAGGCTGACCGCTCTGGAGGAGAGAGCGCTCGGAAATACCGAGTTGCTCCGAAAGCTAGAGCGCAAGGCCTTGCTATCCGAAGGCATCCACGAAAGGGCGCTGGCGCAAATGAAGGAGGTGCTGAGGAGGACTCCAGCCGCAGCTCTGGAAGGTTTGTGATTTCGGAAAAACCTTTCGATTGAATTGTTCTACGATTCAACAAATATTTTTTCAGATGAGCTAATATTCAGATGGGCTTCCGCCGAAAGGGTTGCCGATCTGAGAAAGATGACCGGCGACCCTTTAAAATTCATTCGAAAACTGGAAGAAATTGTTTACGAGGATGAGGGTGACGAGCTGGATAAGGCCCTGGATGACCGACTAGAGTCAGCAGATAAGGTCCACTTCCTGAAGAAGGTAAGAAAGTTGTTTGAAACACTTTCCACGACATTTTCTGAAATATCGTTTATTTTCAGTGCTTGTTCAAGTTCTTTGAAATCCCGGAACACCTTCGCGAACAGCTCTGGAAGAGAGCTAAAGACACTCTGAACAGCAGAGCGCGTCGACTAAGGAAAGCGTTCAGAGAGCGGAATGCTGCTGCTGATCTCCCCGGGACGAGCGGCGTCGAAAACGACGCCTTTGAGTGGGATGATGAGGTAGGTTTGTGAAGTAGGTTGTGTATTTTTTAATACTATTGTGCACATGTTGTTAATATTTGAAAGAAAACTGGTTCTCGTCAATTCTGTGGATGCTGATATTCCGAAGTTGTTAACAATTTCTTACCTGAAGTCATGTATTTTGGCAATGATAGACCAATTTTTTAAAACAAATTAAAAATCATTTTGGAAATTTCGACAACTGCAAAATTAGCGTCTTCGAGCACGGTCAGCCCGAACTTTGAGCATGATCTGGAACGAATAATGGATGTATTCTACAGTTTTACTTGGTGTGGAACGTCTTCATCCTTTTATTAGACGCGTACCAGTTTTCCTACACTGAATACTGTGAAAGAAAAAAACCATTGTGTAACTATTCCGATTCCCCCTAATATATCATCGTAAATCAAGCTTCTAACCGTGAGGCAGTGCTTCTACATTTTAGTTTCCAGATTCTGATTTTTCGCTCTTCTGACTCGCTCTTCTGTATTGTACATGTGTAATTGTTGTCTGTATAAACAATGCTTGTAAATGATTAGTTTTTCATTCCTCGTAGTGTAGATAATTCATTGGCTGCCATCTTGTATTTCTGATTTCTCTGAATAAAAGCTTATTCAATGTCCCTCAGAAGAGTATCCTGAACGTATGCGATAGTTGCGAATCCGAAAGTTAGGCAAACGCTAGCTCGAAAACGTTACGAAAAAAAACTCTTCTCAGCTGAAAATATGGAGAAGAATGCATATGTAGAGGTTCAAATCTCCTAACATGGTTCGTACATGACCTCTGTTCATATAAAACATTATCCCCACATATGTTCTGTGGCTTCAGTGTTGCCGCGGGATAGACGTCGCAGGCGCGATAGAGGTCCACTGGCGCTCTGGACGAGACAGGGTCACTGGTGTATGCACGGTGCGCGTGTAGGACGGGTCAACCTATAGGGCTGATGGTGTGGGAGGTGTACCACAGCACGGGCATCTTTCCGAGAGATACTTGTGTGCGAACAAACTCACACATGATCCTCAAACTCCAGAAATTCCGTGTTTATTCTGGAACAAGGACTGGAATGATGATTCGTGTGAAATTTCGCCATTCAGGTTCTGGAAAAAATGACGATTTTCACAAGTTTCATCTCTGCTCTAGACGCTGAATGATTCGACGCAGATTTTGTTAGTACGGACTCACTGTTTTCTTCCGTCTGTTGGGAAAAAATGGAATGTTTGATATTTTAAAAACCGTAATTCTTAGTCTCGAAGATGGATACGAATGGAAATCAGAATTTTTCGAAAATTGAATTAAAATCGAAATTTTAAAAATTGAAATAATCTGGAAGTTTTAGAATTTTGAAATGAATTGGAAGTTTTTTTAATTGTGAAAAAGAAATCGAATTTTTTTTCAATTTCAGAAGCAATTACGATTTGAAATCAGAATGTTTTCGAGAATTCGAAATCTTGAAACTTTGAATGAACTGGAAACTTTGAAATTTGAAATGAATTGAAAATTTTGAAAAAAAATGGAATTTTCAATTTCAGAAGTAAATTCAACTTCACATCATAATTTTTCTTAAAATTGAAAAAAAAATTGGAAATTTTTGAAGTTTGAAATGAATAGGAATTTTCGATATTTGAGAAACTCGTAATTCTTGTAATTCGTTAATATTTTGACCGCTGAAAGAGTAGGAACGCATATTTAATGAAGACTTTTCAGTATTTCAGACTTGTGTGGTCAATCCCGTCGACGTTGTGCTGGTCAGTGGCGGCGGAGAGAGCCAGCTCGCGTTGGTAAATCAGCCAGCATGTGAGGGGTGCAGGGTCACGCACCGGACCAGCGTTGGCAAGGTTCCATACCTGTAGACAAACCCTCGTAAAAGCCCTAGAACTTCTAAAATCTTGAAATTTCTGCAATTCTGGATGCATTTTGGATCGATAAGAGACTTTAATAAATAAGTATACAAGAAAATAGCAATCAATAATTGAAAAGATTAAACTTGAAAAAACTATTATAAAGATACCAGATTCAAAAAAATAAAAAAAGTGAAAATTATGGGAATTCCAGAGAAAAAAAACAAAATATTGAAAACATTAAATGAGAAATAGATTTTTGATAAAAAACAAAAAATCTGTAAAATCAATTTTTTTAATTCCTAAAGGTTTACGATTTCTGGAATTCTTTAACATTTTGACGCTGAGTGAGTGAGAACGTATATTTAGGGGAGATTTTTCAATATTTACGTCTTGTGTGGACCATCCAGTCGGTATTGTGATGGTCAGTGGCGGCGGAGAAAGCCAGCTCGCGTTGGTAAATCAGCCAGCATGTGAGGGGCGCCGGGTCACACTAGTCGAGCTCTGCCAAGGTTCCAAATCTGTAGACAAACCCTCGTACCTAAACTTCTGAAATTTTGCGAAACATCTTCAATGCTTGTTGCATTTGGACTCGATAAGAGAGTTTCATAAAATAATTGAAAGTTGACACTCTATCTCGATTGATCGGTGCTGTGTGTGTGTGGCGAGGTGGCCCAGCTGAGGAGTTGCGCGGCCAGTAATTGTACCGCATGTTAGGGGCCCGTGATCTGACGCGAGACGCTAACGGCCAAATCTCAATATTGCATTAAAAGTGTCTGACTTTGAAGGGAAGTTTAAGTACGGAGTTTCTCAGCAGGGCCTCAATTCTTAAGTTGAATTGAATTGAATAAAGTTAAAATGTTGAAAAAATTGAATTAAAACAAAAATTCCCGGAGTTTCTATAAACCTTTTTAAAATTCAGGTGGATTCAGATTTTTCAAAAATTCAAATGAATTGAAAATGTTGAAAAATTGAAAGGAACTGGAAATTTCTGAAATCTGGTTAAAGTCGGAGTTCCTAATTTCAGAATAAATACGATTTTTCTTTTTCAACAATTGAAATAAACTGAAATTTTTTGAGAGTGAAATAAATTGAAAATTTTGAAATCTGAAAAAAGTCGTCGTTTTAATTTCAAGAATAAATACGAGTTTATATCAGAGTTATTTTCAAGAGTTAAAATAAATGGAAAGTTTCGAAAAATCGAAATAAACTGCAAATTTTAAAAGTTTGAAAAAAAATTGGAATTCCTGATTTCAGAAGTAAATACGATTTCAAATCAGATTTTTGAAGTGCTCCGGTCAAAATCGTTTTTATTTTGCTTGCGTGAGCAGCGCCTTACCGTAACACGGCTAGTCGATGACTGCACAATTAGCGGAGAGTCGCCCTTGTATTGGTCGCCCTAGGTACTTCAGCAAATGGAAAATGACGAAACCTTGCCTAAAAACATTAAAAATGGATCACTGTGCTCATATCGATGTCTTTAGTCGATTTAAGCAATTTTTTAAACACTTGAGTCCGCTGTCAGCGAAACATCGAACGGTGTTTTCAGATTCCGAAATCGTTCACTCTGAACGAAAACGACGTTTCCGACGCGCTTTCGCGTCGCCGACGCGTTTTGGGACACATGTTATGAGCGGTATTGTACTCCTTTCGAGGCAGCTATGATACGGTGCTTCTCTCAGCATCGGCTTTTGATTTTTAGGCGGGATTCCTGGATGATGGGGTTGAGTGTCTAGATTCCGAAGGTGCCGCTTCAGGACCCTTCGTGCAGTCTGGCAGATTTTTTTTGTATGCTTCACTCATCACCCAACCTTTACCTTTAATTAAAGAAGCTGTAAGAATTTCCTACTGGGAACGCTTCCATCAACAGTTATCTTCATCATTCTAGTTCTTCCCGAATCATTAGCGTGTTGGTTGCTCTCCAACTTTCCTATAGCCCATTGACAATTTTCTTGGATTTCAAACATCAACAAGGTCCAAACACTTGTTTTGTGATGGAGACTAGGCATCTACACATTTCAAATGTGAAATTCGACATCCAAAAGAAATAAAGCAGAACGTAAAAGTAGGCGACTGCGGTTGATTTTTGAATAGATCGGGATAGCGCTCCGTACTCAGATATTCGTGGGGAAGTTCCCGAGAACGACAGCAGAACTTCGCTCGGAACAACTGGGGAACTTCCCCCGAATTAGGGGTAGGCGAAGGGGACGTCTCGACAGTAGAGTAATAGGGGAAGTTCCCACAGCAGGAGTTCTCTTGTTCTCCCGACTGCAGATCTTCCCATTGTTCAATGATTGATCAATAATTAGCTTGCTAGAACTCGCTGTTTTCGACAATCTCCTGTTCTTGAAAACCTGCGATCGGTCCAAAAATACTCACCTCTGACTAGAGGTTATAGAGAAGCTTATTAGCTTCCCTGAAATCCAGACAGAGATGCCTTACGTTGTCCTTGAGTGGCAGATCTACCCCCTCAAATTGCGAAATGCGAGGCCACCTCGCGACTCACCGTATACGCTGCGGCTTTGTTTTCGCGTTTATCATGTTTGGGGGGCGGCATGGAAACAACTGTGAAGCGAACTTCCCTTGTTCTCCCCCGAGTTGACTGTTTTGAACGCCTTATCGTTGTGTATAATTCGAAGGGAGAGGGGCGAGACGTCCCCCTCCGGGGGGACGTCTCGCTCCTCTCCCCTCGACCGAGTGATGACGACCAAATCAGGTCTATTGTCCTCGGGAACTTCCCCACAAATTTCTCAGTATTTTACGCAATTTCGTCTGCAGAGTGCATAATTCGAAAGATAGGGAATTGAAGCAAAACTTTCCCAGTGCATTTCGCCAAAATTCATTTTTCTTGCGCTATTTTCTTTCTTCCCCTCCTCGATAGGAAATTGTTTTCCCACCTCATGCAGCCGTTGTGCATTTTTTAGGGTCTATTGAATGTAAACAAAAACGTTTCAATGAAAACGACTTAACAGCACGTACTGTAGCAGAGCCGAATATCAAACAAACCCAGGAAAATTCACTTAAGGGCTTTGAAGGTACACATTTTCTGATGAATCATTACCGGATTTCCTATTTTCACTCCCACACCTACAGAAAATTCCTTGCAAATAACATAGAGCTGCCATCGTGCACATGTTGTACAAACCGTTATTTCAACAGAATTATAAAAAAATTCTCTTCGATCAAAAAGCACGCATTTTGATAGTTCCCCAGGCGTTTTTGCTGATGTGTGTTCTGAGAAGTCGAAAATTTCACAATAAAAAGGAATCAAAGTTACGTCCCGGCACACCTGAGCGCTTGAATTCAGTATAAGGTTGTTCGCTGATGAACCGAGATGGTGTATAACACAAAAAATGCCGTTTTCAATTTATGTGCATCGCTAGAGCGTTCTAGAATTTTCAAGAGTTTTTTTTTGAAGAAAGTTATAAGGTTCCAAACTCGAGCTTTTTTTGCACATTACGTCGCCAGGATCTTCAATGGAGACAAACTTTTCTGATGTAAAATTCAATCAACGTTTATCGGTGTAGCAAGAGGCAGTCGATGCACCCGTTTGTGCACTAAACAGGTACTGTGTTTCGCCTACAGAAAATTGATTAGAGGCAGTGTTCACGATAATCTTCAATTTCGAGATTATTCGCTATATCGATTATGTGGCCCCCGGTTAGAACTAAAATGACGTAGAAATTGAGAAAAACGCACCAGAAGTACGCGAAATCCTTAAGTATCACCCCGCCTCTTAAGTATCACAGGAACTGTTTGTTGTGACAATGAAATCTTTTGCAAACCCGTCCTTTGCAATTCTCTACTCTCTATTGCTCCGTTATTTCCTTAGGGCTCTTACCAATCCTGCTTTGCATAAAATATTCTTTTAATTTCAATTGACCCATTTTTCCACCGGTGACAAACACCATGAACATGTTCATCCAACCGGACAACTAGTCCATGTTATAGAATAATGTCACCGAAATACGACGTTTTAGTGCGTTTCTTGCCGTTTCTTCGTAATTTTGCTAACACTTGGAGGCCAACGCATTGTTTTGTGTGAAAAACTCGGGGACGAAAATCATCGCGAACACTGCCTTTAACATAGGATTTGAAAAAAGGCTATTTTATCACTCTCACGTCATTAAATTGCTTTCTTAGTGCATGAAAACCTCTTTTTTATTCACTGTAACTATTAAGAGGTTCAAACTTTCTCGGGGAGTTTCCATCCGCTTTTATTGACAGCGGTATTTAAAGCCATTACAGCTTGTTTTTTTGGATTTTGAAGCCGCATTCGACTCTCCTCAACTTGACCGATTGCTCAACGCTCTGCGAGCCGATGGAGTCCCAGAAAAGTATGTTCGACTAATCGTGGACATAAACAAAGGAATAACAGCAGCAGTTCCAGCCTACGAGGTGAAAACAGAGGTAAGGCACGGAGCTGTGCAGGACCTTTTCTGTTCAATCTCGATTGATGACAACAAGCGAAGAGTTGCAGAACAGTTTCTTGCGGACGTGATACTGACACTATCAGGACGCTCCCTTGTCAACCTGGAGTACGCCGATGACATTGTGTTATTCACACAAAACAAAAACTGCAAAGGATTGTGAACCTCGTTTCGAAGTATGCCGCAGTCTATGGACTCCGTCTTCGTCCCGGCAAATGCAAGCAGATGTGGGTCTCTCACAGGCCTTCAACGGGAGTTTGTGTGGAGGCACAACGTATCGAACTGGTGGACGATTTCTGTTATTTGGGCTGTTTGCTGAAGAACGATGGTAGTTATGCAGCGGATATTCGACAACGATGTGCGAAAGCTACGTCTGCATTCAATTCTCTAACCAAGTGTTTGTGGTCTACCCCCATCGCGGATGAAGTTAAGTTACGCGTCTACTTATCCGCTATCATGATTTAACGATCGGAGACGTGGGCAGCACCGAAGACGCAGATGGAAAGGTTAAATTGCACAGAGAGGAAGCTGTTCAGATGTTTGCTTAGATATTCCTGGCCGCGGATGAGCCACAACGAAGATCTCTACAATGGAATCGACGCATTACATCAACGTTTGACACGAGGGAGGTGCCAACATTTCCCAACGCCATCTCAAGCGGCGACGGAGGATCGTCTTTTCTTGTATGGGTGCATTTTAAGAAGACCGCCAGATCGTCTCGTCCAACACACTCCAAGGATGCTTCTGAGCAGGGCTGGGCACGCGTCCCGGTTAACCATAGGGGAGGGCATATTGAAGGTTCCAGAGAAGGCAAAGGCGCGTGCCTTTACCGGACACCAAAAAAAAATCGAAGTGCATGTTTTGTCGAATTTCAGGAGCAAAACAATACATGATTCTCCTCTGGTTTGTCATATCTTCTTCTCCGTTTTTTTATGACAAACATTTACAGAATTCAAATTATTGATAGAGATGCAGGTTTTAGTCTCGAAAATTCATAGTTGCTGTCTAAGCTTTCCATTGACAAGTCTATGAGGAAAGATCATACATGTGTTTGATTGTTTTGATGAAGGAATAAACACTACTCTGTTATCTTGTAGCAAGTAAGGATTGATGTGATTTAATGTTTCTTTGGTGCAACGTTCGGTGATTACGCGGGTGGTAACCGATTAGAAGCGAAGCTATTAGAAGCGAGATCGTTAACGTTCAGAAAAAGGATTAGCGAATGGCTGTATTATGGCAGACTAAAAATACAGATATCACGGTCAATATAAAAACTAGCCAACGGAATTTCGTCTATGAGAATGACTTATGAAGAGAGCCGACTGTAAAAATTGAAGACTGCAAAATTCAGTGAAAGAAGCAAATAATCGTATCTTCCTACTTGAGAAGTACCCTGTACATAAAAACCCGAATCTTATCCAGCTGGAATGCCGCAATTCCTTAGAGACGGGGTTCGCCGTGCGATATGGTGTTTGTCCGCAGCTACACAGCGCACACTGGAGTGGACGCGCGCACAATATTTATAAAAAATGTGTTTTATTACAGAACGGGGAGGAGAAAAGAAATGAAAGTGAAGTAAAATAAGGCAGAAATAGGATGCTTTCGATTTAACCATTTCAGGAATGTAATGTAAATAAACTAAATTGGAGCAGGGTGAATTTTTCGGACTTGACAAGGTTCCTTCAAATGAACTTTGTTGATTAAAAACAGCATTAATCATGAGAACTAAGAGCATTGGTAGAAAGAGGAGATTCTGGCAAACATTTATGTAACAGAAGCTTTGATATTCAACGTGATTTAAGGACCTTAAAACTCGTCCCGGTTTTGTCCCGGTTTTCGGGGTAAAACCGGGACGAGATTTAAGGTCCTTAACTCACATTAAAAAACAATCTTGTTGAAGCTTAATTGTTTGCCAGATTCTCCTCTTTCCCACAATATCGTTTGCTCGCATGTTTAATGCTACTTTTGATCAACTAGGTTCGTTTGAATTAAACTTGTCAAGTCTAAATACTTACCCCTGCTTCAACTTTGTTTGTTTACATTAAATTTTTAAAATTGGTACATCCAGAACAGATAATTTTCATCATCTTCCATTTCCTTCAGTTTCGATCCTTTTCTCTTCCCCGTTCTGTAATAAAATACGTTTGTTTATTAATATTGTGTGCGCCTCCACTCCCGTGTGCACTGTGTAGCTGCGTACACACACCATATCGCACGGCGAGCCGAGTCTCTAAGGGATTGCGGCATTCTACGTGGATAAAAATCGGGTTTTCCACTCCCTACGCATGTCATCAATCCCTACGTGGTTCCACAACACAAAAGAATTCTGAAAATTTCTTCATCAGAACGATCAAACACGGATTAATCCTTCATACATAGGTTCATGAGAACATTTGATAAAAAACAATAATTACTGCAATAAAAGTAGCTCTGTTGTTGTTTGCAATTGCTGAATTGTAATGAATAAAAAATTGTTTTATCTTTTGTCACAACCTACCTTCTTACTAAAAATTTTCTTCGTAAGATTGTTTGGAGGTTTAAAAATTACACTACCTTTTTTGTTGACATTTTCGAAATTTTCTTTATTCAGTGTTTTTTTATACTCTGGTTTATCAAAATAAGGGAGTCAAGATCATGGCTGTTGTGCTCGACTTCTCGGAAAACAGGCGATTTCGATTTCCCATAGGGGGGGGGTGCCTGAAAATTACCGAGCTAAGGGGTATTCAAAATCGCCATGCCGGGACGTGTGCCCAGCCCTGCTTCTAATTCGTGTCTGGAAACGGCCCGGGGCCGACAGTTTTGGACGGATGTGGTGGAGGAGGATTTGAAATTACTCGGCATTGAAAGGCGATTCAGACGCGATGTTTTACTTCGCAGGAAGTGGATATGCGACCAATGAATGGGTTTGTTCGAATTGTGGCTGAAAAAAAGCTTAACTTCGAATTGTTATAACTTTCTATTCAAGACTTATCTGAAAATTCTGCTAGAGCATCTCTGACACGAGAGTCAGAGATGCAAGGATTTGAAAAAAAGACTGCATTTTTGTGTTCCGAACCATCTCGATTCTTACGTGAACATCCCCATATGCAGCACTGTCACTAAGCTTATGCACAGACGCATCACAATGATCAAGCTCTTTTTTTTCGATGAGCTGATGCTCTGCGCCACAAATTGTAGTCGGAATCGTTTTCCCACATGAAGTCCGTCCGAATGGAACTGTCGGCCCATTCGGTCGGCGTGAGTGTCGAACGGCCGTTGCGAGGACATTTCTCGGACGAACCTTCCCAAGGCTGAAAACAGCTGACTGGGATTTAATTCACTATTCGTCTAATTTCTTCGCTAAGGCCTAGCGCATACTTCCCGCGACGCCGACGCGACATCGTGTCTGTCGTATATATCGACCGAAAATCATTATGGGTACTATGCACTGTCGCTGGCGCGCGTCGCGGGAAGTATACACTAGGTCTAACCGATTCACAGGTCTGAAAATGCTTCCGCGACAGCCGCTCGACATGCACGCCGCCCGCGTGGGCGGACAATTTGAGCGGACGCTCTTATATACCTTTGCGGTTTCGCTGATCATCAGAATCTCCCATATGATACCACTGAACAACGGAAAAAATGATCCTGTGAAACGCATGATTTTGGAGGTCGAGCCGGCTTCACGTATACTCCTTCCGTGAATTCTTGTCTATCGATTGGACGGAATGGAATCATCTTTGGCGACCCATGCGGTTGGCAGGGCCTCGATCGCGAAGGACAATCGACGGTACCGTCCATTCACTAGATTAGAATTTCAGAGGCGACCATGAGTAGTTTGCCTGCAGTTATGTACACACTTGCGTAGACAGCGTCCAACTTTGCGAGGTAGCGCGAAAATCAATGGTCATTCTTGGCACACGATTTCCTTGCCGCTGACGTGAGCTCAAGCTAAGGCAGCGTTCATACGTGGCCAGTGCGTGCGGTCCCGCTATGTGCGCCTCTCAACGCTCCTCAACGCTGGAGTAGCCCGTTCCCTTTAATTAAACACTGGCAAACACCCCCACCGTCGGCGCAAAGGCTGATCATTTCCTTAGGTTTGCGTGTTCTGAGGTGGGGTTGTGGGGTGCAAGGGCAACAGTTTTGCAACAGGTTTAGGGTCTTCGGAGCAATGACAACCCAGCGCGCGGGGTGTCCGAGTCAGTATGATGAGCGCAGAGGACGATAAGAAAGGCGCAGCCAGGCGACCTGGCACTCTTTCGGCCGGCCAAACTCAGAAAAATGAAAACAAGTTACTTGTAACATAAAAGGCCGAAAACAAGTTACTTGTAACATATCTGATCCGATGTAAGTTACTTGCGACTTATCTCAGGTCATTTAAGTTACATGTAACATATAGGCGGGATAGTGCGTGCACTGCGCCTCCGATATGTTACATGTATCTTAAATGGCCTGAGATAAGTCGCATGTAACTTACATCGGCTCGGATATGTTACAAGTAACTTGTTTTCAATTTCTGAGAGGATACTGTGGGCAGTGCGCCTCCGATATGATACATGTAACTTAAATAACACATTGTAAGTCGCAAGTAACTTAAATCGACCGAGAAGATATTCCCAAGGGGGATGTACGACGCACTCGCGGGGCACGACTGGCGTTGCTGTTGGTTCAATTACCCAAGTTTGAGGTACTTGACCCCAAACCAGCAGGGAAGGCCCCGCACAATTTTTTTTTGCTTAGTGTGTGGTCTGAGACGCGCGCTCTACGTCGCTTGTTTTCTGCGTCACGTGATGGCCACCCAGAGTGAAAATATATATGTGAGTTACGTATAACATAAGTGTAACTTACATGCAATATAAATATAAGTTACATGTAATATAAATGTATGTTACATGTAATATAAATGTAAGTTACTTGAGACATTCACGTAAGTTACATTTACATTACAAGTAACTTGTTTTGATTTTTCTGAGAAGTACAAACTGGCTATCTCTGCGTTTCCCCGGAGAGGGATCATTTATTTTGGCTGTAGAGTATAGGAATGGAAGTAATCCTAGTTTGGGAGGCAGGGGGCACTCAGCATTCCAAACAGGAGTGACGGATGCAGCTTTGAGATGTCTGAGGCTCAAAATAGAGTCTCTAGGATGGCAATGTCTGAAAACGCGATCAGTTATCTGATGTGAATGAATTTCGACCCCCCCCCCCAAAAAGGTTGGCACCCAGGAATGAATCCCTGGATTATTAGATTCCTAAATTTTTTCCGCTGAAAGGCGTTGTAGTATAGTGTACACGGACGAAATTTTCGAAAAATTTTCGAAAGATTTTTCGAATTTTTCTTCGTTCGTTTTCGTTCGTTCAAAAATTCGTCGAACGAAAATTTTTCGATTTCCGTTCGTTCGAAAAGATTTGAAACGAAAAATTTTCGATTTTCGTTCGTTCGACATTTTTTTCGAAATTGTACAACTATACGATGTAGGCTGTGCTTTTTCCATGGAGTGGTACAGGAGAATCGGTTAGCAAGTTGTTTACTTACTAATTCCCAAATAGATCCAGAAGGCCGTATTATAACAGTCGTAGATGCGAACAGGACTTTTTCAAAAAAATCCGGTTGTGAAAATGGTGAAAACATTCTCAAAGTCACACTTCTAGCTAAATGGGTTTCTCCAAGCAAAATCATTTGACCGAAACGCTTCAACAAAAGAACATCAGGTGAGTAGAGTGGGGGAGTCTAGAAGGAATTGAACATATTTTTCGAGGACGATTTCCGTGGATACAATTTTCAATTCCCCGAAACGAACCGTTGTGTTAGTCCACATGGAAAGGCCCTAGGCTTTTCGAAGGAGAATTTCTACTTGGTTGAGAATGTTTATGCGTTAGTAGTTGCACTTGCCACTGCTTTTTCACTGGCTTACGTTTCTGAACAGCAGAATTAAACCTTTTGTGTGATGTACTAACATCATGTCATTTTTCAATAGGAAGTATTGAGTGCCTTTTTTTGGTACTAGAATAGAACCGAAGAAAGAGAAGTCATTTTTAAAATCACAAAGTTCTTATATGAAGAATAACAAAACGGTTTTATTTCGCGAGTAAAAGTTTCAGCCACGGGAATCGGTTCTTGAGAAATATTGATACTGTTTCGTGGACTCATCCACTCCACTTCCCTATTCCTCTTTATTTTTTTGTAGGAACGTTTCTGTAAGCACCAAATCACATTTGCTTGGAGATCCCCTTTCAGATAAAACTTACTTTGCTTTCTTTTTATCGCAAGTGTAATCAGCAGCGTTAGCAAAAATTTCAATAATTTTGTTGAAGAAATTGCGCAGTGCTTTAAAAAGTGAGTGTTTGGTAGAACAGCGTCAGCATCCACATAGGCGAAGCGTTCGTGGCTATCTACCAGAATATACATCAAAACCCCAATCATCCTAGAGATGCCAGTCGATGGCACAGTAGTAGCGTCTTTTTCTTTGTATCTCCGGCGCAAGAGGTGGAGTGGAGAGCGCAGCGGGCTCGAGGGAAAGTGGGCGCGGCATGCCTGGCTGTCAATGTTACCGCAACCCAGGTTTAGTGTCTCCTACTATAGGGGGTTGAGCAGTAAGCTCGAAACTTGCTGCTTCCTTCATTGTACTGGCGTAAGCAAGCGAGAACAAGCGCCCGCGAGGGCGAGCAAGAGGGAGCGCTCGTGAGCGGCAAGCAAAACGTGTGCCCTTGATGCGCATCGATTTTGCGTAATCGCACGCTCTCGCGACGTATGGACGCTGCCTAACTGAAGGCTTTCGCGATGAAAAAGCTGGTTGAAGCATACCTATCTCAGAAGACGTTCCAAATAATGGGTGGGGATAGTTTCTTTACTAGTAGGTCAGCGTTAAGCAATGTTCCTCAAGGTGGCGTCTTATCACCTATTCTGTTTAGGCTCCATACAACGGATCTGCCGAAAATTTTTGAGCTTTTTGGTGTGGAATGTTAGCGATTTTTCGATGATGTTAAAATTTATCGAGTAGTTAAAAACATAGCCGACCATGGTGAAATGCAAGCTGCCTTGAACAGCATTTCGAATTGTTCTCAGGTTTTGAAGTTACCCCTGGCTCCTAGAGTATATCAAACGAATAAAAATTTTCGAATATTCGAATAAACGATTAATTCGAAAAATTGACTCTATCGAATATTCGAATAAACGAATTATTCGGAAAATTGACTCCTCCGAGTATTCGAATAAACGAATTATTCGAAAAATCAACCACTCCGAATATTCGAATAAACGAATTATTCGAAAAATGGACTTCTCCGAATATTCGAATAAACGAATTATTCGAAAATTTGGCTTTTTGAATAATCGAATAAACGAATTATTCGAAAATTTGGCTTTTCCGAATAATCGAATTATTCGAATGATTCGAATACGAATAATCCGAATATCCGGCTTAAATCACGAGTATTTGAATAAGAATTACGGACCGAGTACGCATAATCGAATCCCCGTTCGCGGCACTACCAAATTTCTTGACCTTTTTTGTATGGTATTGTATAGATCAACGCTATGCCAATGTACTTCCACGAAACAGACATTTCACATTATATTATAAGAGTATTCAAAACAAAATTCATCTCTGTCTATGAGTACTAGTTCATCGATACGATCAAAGTCTCTGGATTTTCGAAACAATATCTACCATCAATATCCGAATTTCTCATCAATTTGGGGTGCTATCTAAGGCTTCGTTTATAGCAGACGACCAGCGGCAAAGCGTCAAGGCGTCGGAGCATCATGGGGCAGCGCTGAAATGCTGGCGCAATCAACGTGTGCGAGGACGGCACGTGGTTAACGATGATACCGATAACATTAGTGACAGCCGCTACTGCTGCTATGCCTCCACCGTCAGCGTCAGGGCGCCTGCAATGGTCGCTGGGGAGTCAGATCAATAACCAATGTTAAAGATGCAAACCCCCAGCGTCACTTTACGGTCACTTGACGCCAGGTTGTCTGCTATGGACGGAACCTAAGCGGGGGGGGGGCACTGTTGTATCGCACCTGGCCACGCCCATTTTTCCGTGCTGCAATTTGGCAGGGGAGGGAAACCCCGGGAGAAGCTCAAATTTAGTGCCATACGGTAAAATGGGCGGGGCCAAGTGCATCCAGCAATAGCGGACCCCCACCGCTAAGATAGCACCCAGTTTGGTTGGAGACAATTCACCTCTGCCCCGCAAAAATGGACATGCACCGGAGACTCTGCTTCCTATATCCTGGAATTATTCGTTTATTCGGCCGAAGATTCGAAGATTGGGCCGTTGGGATATTCGAATAAACGAATTATTCGAGAAACTGACTTTTCCGAATATTCGAATAAACGAATTATTCGAAAAATTGACTTCTTCGAATATTCGAATAAACGAATTATTTGGAAATCGGCTTTTCCGAATATTCGAATAAACGAATTATTCGAAATATTGACTTTCCCGAATAATCGAATTATTCGAATATTCGATTATTCGTTTATTCGGCCGAATATTCGTTTTCCGAATATTCGTTGACATACTCTACTGGCTCCCCAGAAAACGGTTCGTATGAGAATTGGAGAGTCTAGTCTTTCCTTGACCTACAGACTTGCTGAACATAGATCCTCAGACAGTCGGGACTTACTACGTCGGCGCAATAACGTTAGTACGCCAGGGCAAACCTGGCGTACTAACGCTCGTTGTGAGCAGGAATTGCTGGCAACGGCAGCATATCCTGCCAACGTATGCTGGCGTTATAACGCTCGTTATCGACAGCCTGTTCTGCAAACGGAGAATGAGTTTGAACCGTCACCCTCTTTACCGGTGTTGGGTATGATCCTTGTCACGGCCAGCAGCATGGAGGCCTACCTCGCCGCGGTTCGCAACAACGACATCATCTTCGCCACGGTTCACAACGAGGGCGCTCCCCTCGCGATGGGCCATGCGGATGATCCCCTCAGCGTTCGAAATCAACGTCCGAAAAGTGACACAAGCTCACCTCCTTGGACCGGTCTCAAACGGCCAACTGCCCCCTCAGAGAGACTGACGGCCTTATATACCCTCCACCGTCGTTCAAGAGGATGCTGCAATATTCATTCGTATCAGACAAATCAATGGAGGAGAGTGTCAGCAGACACTAGGGGAGGGATGGCAATAGCACGCGTGCCACGATAAACGCTAGCACAAGCAGCAGGAGCTCCTGGTCTTTGGCAGCATATCCTGCTGTTACCAGCAGCTACAGCACGAGTGCTGCCAATCTTTTTGTGCCGGCGTACTAAGCCCTGACTGTCTGAGTTACGGTATGTAAACTGCGTCAAAGAACTTGGCTTTCACTATGCCCATAGGCTGGATTTCTCTCAACACTGGGAAATCCTGGAGAGAAAAGCTATCGCACAGACATTCCTCATTTTCGAAGGGTTGGCGCTGCCTGATGAGCACCTACTTGTAAGAGCCTATAAGACCTACGTCAGACCCATTGCTGAATGCGGAGCCTCTGTCTCTTGTCCATACAGGAACAAAGACATTGTTTTTGAGAAAATTTAGGAAAATTTGATTCGGAGAGTGTTTGTTGGGACCTGCTCTCATTCTAATGATAGGATGCCAAGTTCCAAAACCAGGAATCAGAGGCTCAAGTTGCATATTCTGCAGTCTCGCAGGCAGCTGAGTGATGATTGTATGATCTTCAAAATGCTGGCTGGTATGATTAGGGTCAGAGCGTCTAAACTCTATCGCATTGCATATTCTAGGACACGGGGTGCTCAGTGAAGATCTCTCATAATATTCCGGTAACGACTTTCCGATCTTCAAGCTTTATTTATCGAGCGGGGGGCACCTTTTTATCTCTAAGAGTTTCTACCCAATCCACTTGATTTCCGGACATTCAAGCGACACGCAGGGTAGAAGCGTTTATATTTCTAACTCACGGAACGTTGGCTTTTAGTACTCGACTCTCGTTTGTTATTTGCTTTGTTTTTCTTGAATGGCACAAAAGACGGTCCGCCAATAGTCCTCTAATTGGCCCGCTAGTACCGTAGTGGACGTCCGCGACGCGTTCTCGGCAGACCCGGGCGTGCACTCGGTGCACCCTGCCACGGGTCTGCCGAGAACGCATCGTGGACGCACACTACGGTACTAGCGGGTCAATTGGAGGACTATTGGCGGACCGTGTTTTGTGCCATTCAAGATAAACAGAGTATATAACGCTTGCCTTACACGACGTACACTAAATAAATAAATAAATAAATGACACGCCAATAAGCAACGAACAAGTGCCGTTTACCCTTGCAGTTAGCTACCCGGGGAGGGGTGGCTGGGTCAGTAGTATAGTTGTACACGAACAAAATTTTCGAAAAATTTTCGAAAGATTTTTCGAAATTTTTTTCGTTCGCTCGAAATTTCGTCGAACGAATTTTTTTCAAATTTCGTTCGTTCGAAATTTTTTCGAACGAAAATTTTTCGATTTTCGTTCGCTCGACATTTTTTCGAAATTGTACAACTATAGTCAGTAGCTATTTCTCAAAACTCTTCTCCTTTCAGTGAACTGTTTTGTTGAGTTTTGTCAGGATTCGCTGGAGAAGCTCACTCACTTTTTTGTGGTGAACTTATGGTGTTTTTTCGTGACATGTTTGAGCATGTTCGACCAAGCCGGTGTCATAGGCAGAAAGCGAAGGAATCCGGGCTCAGCCTCAAATACATAAATCCCGCCTTTTGTGTAAGCTTAGCAATTGTTAAGTTCTCAGAAAGAATGGGAGTTTTGGCAAAACGAGATTTCATACGTTCCGACAGAGGGTAAAGGCAAACCTTCATGTAAATACTATTATCAATACCAACAAAAGCAAATCGATCGAAATACTATTTCATGAGTTCTGAAAAATCGTCATCAACCTGATTCCATGGAACGATGATATGATGTCATGTGATTTAAAGCTACGCTCCAAATACACACAATTAAGCAACTGAATAATTGAACACATAGAATATACAGTTGATGCACGTACCCTTTTTTCGTCAACAAGAAACACAACTGCATATCACAAAAGCTTGACATTAACATAGGCAGTTAGATACATTGCAATGCTACGAAAGGCAGAATGATTATGGAGCAATGAAAGCGTTTAGAGTTTCTCCAGAAGTACTGAGCAAACCATTAATTGTGGAAGTTCTCAGAAACTCGTGAATTCTCCTGCTCCGATCCTTCTGGTGTCTTCAGCAACGGATCCACTAAGCCTTGCTCCTTCTCACTAGCTTTTTGTGTGGATGCAGCCTCTCGTTGCTTCTTTCTAAAAGTTATTACTCTTAAGTTGTATAAGGTTGTAAGAGAAGACCTTGTTTGAGAGTATTTAAAATTATTGTGGTCAGAAATGGGAACACGACTCAGCACTATGAGCTACGATTAACTACATGTTGGTTGAGCACTAGTACGCTCCGATACTATGCAACCGTTCTAACAACTCAGGCGATTCTTGACCCCGAGCCACAGCTAACAAG
This sequence comes from Aplectana chamaeleonis, assembly GCA_029168955.1. Taxonomy (NCBI): domain Eukaryota; kingdom Metazoa; phylum Nematoda; class Chromadorea; order Rhabditida; family Cosmocercidae; genus Aplectana; species Aplectana chamaeleonis. Next base: position 105,737 of record JAPDOI010001074.1, on the reverse strand, counting down.
CTTCAGAGCCTCCTGACAGTTTGGCTCGTTCTCCCAATCTCCAGGCCACTGCTGTTGCTGTTCGTGCGGAATGGAGAAGCCAGGACAGCAAAACGTCGTACCGGAAAACAACAGCGGTGGCCATGACAGCAATCGAAGTCGGCTCGCAGACTGGGAAAACGAGCTTAACTGTCAGGCGGTCCGGGGCCCAGAATCGCATGAGAATCTGTAATGTCAATATGCTTAGAATCCCGCATAGAACTCGTGTGGGACTCATTAGATATGAGGCAGTGATCCCGATGGAAAAGTTGCTTAAAAACCAACGAAAGCTGCTTAGTTCGGAAACAGCCGAAAACTCTTAAGGTTCTGTGACAACAAAGCAGCTAGAATCAGAGTTATTTGGACCCTAATCCGTGCACAGCTGCACAACTCCATCCCAAAATTCCTAATCTCATGCTGAGTACAGTCAATGTTAATCAAGGTGCTCAGAAAGACATGAAGAATTCACGATGGAAAAGGTTTCCTTTTTCGACAAAAACGTAAGCTTTGAGTCTCTCCAAGAAGAGTAAGAACGAAAGTCAAACGAAAAACGACAAGAAAGTGGGTGAAAATATCGTCGACCAGCCAACCCATTGGAGCACACCGGCCCATGGTCAAGCAGCCAGTTGACAAGAGCCACGAAATACTCACGACCCACCCCCCTCGGTGTTCGGTCCGTGCCCGAAAATTTCTAAAATTGTGACGATCCCCCAGAGACGATCGATCCTACATCAAGAACATGAAAAATCTGCCAAGTTTTATCGCTCATAGCAGAATCATGGTGGAAACGCAGAGGTCATCCGATTGATCTTGCCGCGGCGAGAACTTACCTCGTCATGGGCTTCGCGGCGAACTATATACTCAACCCAAGGTCGAAGTCTTTGTTTGGTCGGACTATTAGGATCCAGTTCATAGTACAGAGAAGCGCAGCTAACCCTCACGGGGTATAACTCGTCCTGATTCCGCGACCTCATCGTGGATTTTGGGCGGTGGGCTGAAACTTACCGATGGAAGAATCTCGGAGAATGCTAGGGAATGGCACATTTTTGAGTATATATTTCATGCTATACCTTGACTTTACGCATGCGCGATGAGCTGTATCATGAACACAAGGTCGTAATTATTATATATATATATATATATATATATATATATATATATATATATATATATATATATATATATATATATATATATATATATATATATATATATATATATATATATATATATATTTATATATTTATTACATGATCGATGACCATGTTGAAAAAAAAAACGTTCCTACGGAAATATCAGCAACCAACAAATTCCAGTAAACCACATGAAAAACAAATTTAGAAAATAAACGACGGGTAGTTTAGAAGAGAAACAGCCTAATAGTGAAAAAATGAAATTACTTTTGTAAAACGCTTATTCATGGTCAGCGAAGCGAACAGCGGTTAGCTGCTCCGCTCCGAGGAACTCAGAAAACAGTCCACTATCTTGATGAAGCTTTTCATGTCACGAGAGGTAGGAAACTTTTTGCTCAATTTCAAGTAGTCAGACCCAGCTCTATTAACGAAGAAGTTGTGTCGAACAGCAGTCTTTGCAGTGCTAATGGCGATTTTTTGCTCTCCGCCTCGCGTTCTTGAGTCTCTCACTGCGAAAAAATCTTCCTTATCGAGACCGCAATATTCATTTAAAATTTTGTGGACCATAACAAGATCATTCCTTCTCCTTCTATACGACAAGGATCTAAGGTTGAACTCCTTGTTTCTAGTCTTACTGTCAGGAATGAGATTGTACACAAAGCCTAGTTTTCTGATGAATAACTTTCTAGTGAAGCTGTTCTGTACACTTTCCAATTTGAGAATGAATTTGCGTTTGTAAGGACAGAAAATGGTAGTGCCATACTCAAGAATTGGTCTTACATATGTTTTGGAAGCCTTCAATAGAACAGAAGTATCTCTTGTCGTGAGAGCTCGGAACAAGTTATGCATTACCCTCATTGCTTTTCTAGCAATTTGCTCACAATGGTGGTCAAAGTTCAGGTCTTTAGTTACAAGGAACCCAAGATCTTGAATGTTCTGCACAACACTTAGGTGACAATTTCCTATACTATAACTATAGATTGGATTACGTTTCCCAAGATGGAGCATTTCGGTTTTCTCCTGAGACAGGGGTAACTTCCACTCTAGGGACCAGCGATCTAGAGCAGCGATTGCATTCTGCAGCTTCATACTACTCTCTGAGGATGTTATCGGACAATATATTTTGATATCATCGGCGAACGCAATGTAGCTCACATCAAAGGATGAAACCAGTCTCGGTATGTCGTAGGTGTAAATGTTGAACAACAATGGAGAAAGCACACATCCCTGGGGAACTCCACTGAGAACTTTTCTCGGCTCAGAGTAGGCTTGGTTCACTAGTACGCTAAAAGTTCGCTCACTTAAAAATGAATCTACCCAGGACACAAAACGTGGATGAATCCCGACCGAAGTTAGTTTTGCCTTCAACCTTATATGGCATACCCTATCAAAAGCTCTAGAGAAATCCAAGTATGCGACGTCTACCGAGCCCCCACTATCTGTCGCCACCGTCCAATCATTAAGCGCCTTCAGCATAGCTGTCTCTGTTGACTTTTTCTTTTGAAAACCGTGCTGACAAGGAGATATGATATCATGATTGTTGAGACGATCAACTAATCGGTTTTTTACCACTTTTTCAAAAAGTCTGGCGAATATTGAGGTAACACTAACAGGTCGATAATTTCCCGGCTGATTATAAGGAGGTTTTTTTGGGAGAGGTGTTATAAGAGAGCATTTCCATCTTCGGGGAACTTCGGCATTCATGAAACTCAGATTAAAGATGTGTTCTAACGGATTCACTACATACGCTGCTGTTTCTTTGACGAACTGTAAAGGAATACCGTCCGGAGTCTCAGAAAAAGACTGGGGCCATTTCGAAAGCATTGAATAAAGTTCATCGGCGTAAAACCACACTGAATCAGGCATTTCGGTATTTTTGCTTCATCGATAACGTCGTTTTCAAGTTTTATTTCAAAGAAGAACCCGGAAAATACGGATTCCCTTCCGCTCGGGCGAAAAAAAATCGAGAATGAATTAAAGTGATACAGCAATAATGTGAAGCGTCGAGGCCCCGCGCCTTTCTCGCAATAGTGTCCGGGCCTCGCGCACTTCATGAGCCAGAGGGCCGGTGCTGCGCAGAGCCATAAGACGTTCCGAGAGAGAAATTATGAGGGGCGGGGGTGAAACATTTGAATTGATGTTGCGTAATTTCAGCGCTTGCGGCGCGACTCTTGAATTAGGACGCGGTAACTTCATCGCTATACATACTTAATTTATAATTAATCCAGAGGTTTGAGAGGCTGCGGGAAAAGGCTGTGTGCAAATTTTCGCCGAGTACCATTACCTCAAAGCCTTGTCCCCTTGTGGTTCGAACAAAAATCTTGCAGTTTGTCAACGTGGTTTGCCAACGTCCACCACTTTACTTCGTCTGAACTCTTGCACATCAGCCGGGTTGGGAAGTGAAACTGTGACAATTTATGGGGAGTTCTATGTGAAATTCAGCTTTTTTTGGAACTAAAATTTCGATTTTCAATGAGTCGTCGTACGTCCTATCGTATTTTTTTAGACGACGTACAGCGAACTTCCGCCAATTTTCCGTAATTAAAAACAGTTTATTGGACTTTGAACTGGTTATTCAAGTTGTAAACAGTTGCAATTTCGTTTTAATTCGCAGCAACGACTTTTCTACAAATTCTACAACGCTTTTTTTCAAAAAAGTATGATATTTTTTCCACACGAAAATATTACGATTCCCCTCCAACTTTTCGATTCTCTCCGAAATCTTTGCGACCCCCTCTCGTTGGTAAGCTATCCACACCTGCTGGACCTTGCCCCGCTCACGCCATACAACAGTTACCCTGGGCTCGTCTCACCAGAGTACCAGGTAACGAATTTTTGAATATTCTTCTTCGCGAAAGGTTCTCAAAACGCAGCATGTACAAGGGCGAATCTTATTTTTAAAACAGTTTTTTTCGGAGCAAGAAACAGAAAACAAAGTCACTTACCTAGGAAGTTTGAAACGCGAAATCATTTCCGAGAGTTAGGTTTGACGTCTTGTCTGCAGTTTTCCGAAACAACCAAATTGGCATAATTAAATATTTTTTCAGAAACTTTTTAAACAGTTCTTCTCCGGTATTAGAGCGTCCTGTGATAACTTTTCTCTATCAACTTCTACTCAGTGGACTTACCTAAACAAAAACATCGGAAACTAGAATATGATTTCTTATCATGAACACTGCCTCTAATTAACAAAACAATACTATGGGAAAATTACCACGAGAATATATTGGCTATAGGCAAGGTCTGCGACAAAAATGTTGTTGTGATATCCTCAAAAGAAGGTAGATCTGGCCATCACAAACGTGAAAATGAGTGGGAAGCAGGAGAAAAAACGAGTAGGAAAAAGTTATGACGGCAATTAAGGGTGTCAGACCGCCCCCGATTAACGAGATTATCAAAACATGCTTGTTTTGCCTTTTTTTGTGGCAAGGTTTGAACACTTTTTGACTTTTCTGAAATTTGGGCTAGACATGTTAACTTGCAGTAGGTGAACCTCATCTTGGGACGTTTTGTGAGCTATGAGTCATTACTGCTGGAAGAAATGGCGGTGAGTAAACTATTGCGGTGTTCACAACATGATAGAGCCGTGAAAATTTCGATGTTGCTAGGGCGTGTGGGTGGTGGTCTCGCGCGGTGAAGAAAGCGCATACACCGGCTCTTAAAGGCAGGGTGCGCGCTCAAACGACTTCCTCTCTGCCATAACTTGTTCCTAATTTTCCTGCCTTTAACGTGGACGACGGGCACACTTTTGTGACCAAGTGAAAGGCTGAAATGACTGAAATAACTTGGAGAAGGCCGCTTTTTCTGCGGTTTTCGCATGCCCCTGGAAAAACCTTTAGGCTTCGCTCCGATTTAACGGAAAATCACGGAATTGAAATTCTGCCCATACTAGGTTTTTCAACAACAAAATGAAAGAGGGCAAAACAAAGAATTCGAAAAGAAAATTCTTTACTTGGGGGCGGGCGGACACCTGAAACTACATATTCGTCCTAACTAGTTCCTGCGCTTTCTCCGACTTTTCAATTATTTTCACAGTTGTGATGACCACACCTACCTTCTCATGACGACAGCACAACAGCCGCTCTTTATGGCAAAGCCTGCTTTTAACTCATGGGGACAAGGATGTCCAAACAAGCCCGACCGATAGTTTTTAGGTATTGAAGGAGTCCCAACTAAAGCCAGCTGATGTTCTTAACGCTACAAAAACCCTTGTCGATCTTGAGGAGCCGGCCGAGGATCGCTTGTCTCGAACAGTGTGTTTTTGGCTGTGAAAGACTCGACGGTCGCTGCGGCGAGCGCACGCGTGTTGAGCTATCAGACCTGAACTGGAATTTCAAAATCTAACCTTATATCCGCTTCATTTTAACACTTGATGAAGTGGAAGTTTCAATATTCTCACTCTTTGAGCTTGAGCAGACACAATAAAGATGTAATAACTTTTTGTTGGCTGGAGCCTTGTATTACAAAGTTGAAACTCACTTTTTCAAGAAAAACACGACAGCCCACGCGACAATCACAGATACGAGGAAACCGACTACACAAGCTGACCACCAAGGAATGGGCGCCTTCCACTCTCGATCTTGAGCCTGAAAAAATGGTGTTGGCTACATAGCTTTCTGAATGATTACCAACTTTGCATGATGGTCACAAATTTGGAAACCAAGAACTTGTTTGTACGAAGTGCGCGTGCAAGTTAAATTATGAACAACTTCTCGTGCAAATCCGTGTGCGTGACATTCATTCTAATTTTTTTCATATTTTGACCGCTTTTCCTAATTATTAAATCATGACATCCCCGAAACTCTTGAAAAGAAAAAGGGTTTTTTCTCGTCATAATTTGGAAATCCTATCAAAAGGAAAGAATCGGAAATAACGCTACACATTCTGCAAATCCGAACCTCAATAGAAAACAAACGAAAATCTTATGGAGAATATCTAACCTCTCGATTTTTCACGGCTTGCGTCGTCACTTCGTATACTGAGATCAGTGAGGATGTCGACTCTTTGGATTTCTTTGATGATGATTTGTCATCCTCGGAACTTCGTAAAGCCGGCGAAAAGAAGTCCCCACCTTCCAAACTGCGTGTCTGCTCAGCATAAGAACCAACCCTCGTTCTCAGATAAGAATTGGTCGATCGTGACGAAGTAGTCGTCCTATCAGCAACAACTGGTCTCGTTCTTGGTGATGTGGAAGGCGTCGGTTCGCTTTGTTCCACATCCGGGAGAGGTCGAATTCTTTCAATGGGAAGACGAGTGGTAGTCGCAGTAGTTGTGCTACTACTGGAGGAGGTCGTAGTTGTAGTAGGGATGGTTGTGGTAGTACGGGGGGTTGAGGTCGTTTTTACCTTTGTCGTTGTTTTTTCTGTTGTTGCGGGTGTTGGAGGTGCAGTTGTCGAAGTTGTAGTTGTGGAGACAGTGGTAGTAGTCGTGGGTGCTACATATCGAGTTGTTCTAGGAACTGTCGTAGAGGTGGATGGTCGAATTGAGGATGTCACTGGAGGGATATGTCTGGTAGTTGCTCTTTCTGTCTGTGTTGCCCTCTCTGTGGTCAAAAAAATTGGAGTACTTTGTGCTTCTGTGAAAGGCGACGTATCCAAGCGTGTTGTAGAAGGTGTCATTTGTCCCGGAACGTACACTGGTTTTAGCATGTTTCGATCCACGACCATTATTTGTTGTATTTTGAAATCTTCAAGCCTTATCGCAGTGGTTGTCGCTTCTGTAGAGGAAGGAGAGGAGCTGGCGCCGGAGGTTGTAGGTGAAGTAGGTGATCTGAAACGGAGCAGTCTTGAGATTTGGTCATCAATATTAAGAGATTTTTTACCTGTTCTATACGGCTGAAAGTACCGCACTTACATTTCTGCTCATTATTTTTACCTTTCAATATAGTTCCTGCTATTAATACTCACAATATCGAAATTGACATCAAACGAGTTACACCAGTGAAAAAGTCCCTGTAGAATTTCTGAAAGTTGGGCTCCGCAAAAAAAGGCTAAGGATTTGGCATTGCTCTGAATTGTAGTGAAATTGTTCTATTGGATTTGACTTCCTGATTTGATCTCCTAAATGAAGTGGGATTGTTGAATTGACTTGGCTGTTGTTGGTATACGTAGGCAGCATAATCATTAAATGTAGTAAATTTTTTTCAAATGGATTTGGCAGGCGCTCTTTCAAAGCCACTGTTCGCGATAAAAATCGCTTCTCCGTTTTTTTGCCTATCTTGAAACCGGTCCCATTCTGATTCCAATGATGCTTCTGGATTCGTACAAGACCTTCTGGGAATGGAGTTATGGTCCCTTGAAAATTGAGCTAGGGAAAATGGTGGACGAGTTGTCCGAGGCTTGTAACTTCCGTCTTTTGCAGCCAATGTATGCGAGCTGACCTGAGTAAAGAGAGAAGTTGAGAATGAAGGGAAGAACGGGGCTCTTGATTGGTAACCATCGCTCAACTCACGATTTCGAGTGTTCCTTTGTTCACGTCGAGGGGCGGAAAGGGGCGGGACTCGCCCACAGCGGCGGGGTTTGCCCACTTTTCTAAGTCGTTTTGCGGCTCCTGGGTAGCCTTTCGTCTCATTTCTTCGACGCTGTTCTGCTTCTGAGAGCCACGAGAAGCGTTTGTCATGAAAAATTCGAGGATGAAGTTTATCGCGAAATCCCTTAATTATCAGAGTCAAATCACGCGTCAGAAGGTCCTCTGGCGAGCAAATAAAGATAAAAAGGGAAAAATCTACTTCTTAATTAACAATGCTGAACGAAATGTGGCCTTATGGGTTAGAAATAAGGTTTTCAAATGTTATTCTGCCTTTTCAGTGTAGCTCCCACTAACCACTAAGCTAGGTACTCCTTCCTCACCGATTGGAAAAAAAATCACGAAAACGAAATTTAACACAATTTATTAGCTACTGACGCTATGTCTACGTGTTCTCAACGCTTTCACGGTTCCCGTTGTAGGTAAAAGTTCTTGTTGCTAGACTTGTTCTTGTTCTCATTTGATTCAATATACGCTCCAAGCGAAACCCTTTCTGACGCGTGATTTGACTCTGATAATTAATAGAGCGCCTGCCAGATCCATTTGAAAAAACAATTTCACTACATTTAATAATTGTATTTTCTACATATGACAAAGACAAAAGATCAATTCAACAATTCCACTTCTTTTACAAAATCAATCGGAACTCAAATCCCATAAAACAATTCCACGACAATTTAGAGCAATGCCGAATCCGTAACCTTTTTTTGCGGAGCCCAACTTTCAGAAATTTCAAAACTTTTTCCAAGAGTTCACCTTCTACAGTATCGTCAATCTCTAAAATTCATTTTTTGTTTTAGAAAACATAATGGTAGAAATGAAGAAACACCCGTTCCGCTGCTAAAAATGCAAGATAAAAGTTGCAACGTGGCTTCCTACAGATAATATACAAAGCATATACTTTTTGAATTTGAAAGGCGAGAAAATGAAGAAGTGAGTTCCAAAATGACCCGATTATACAGGGTCAGAGCACTAGCCTAGACGAGGGAGGCACCCACCATTCGAGACAGAAATGAAATGAACCACGGATTGGTAAGGCTACCAGTCGAAGTATTTCCATAGAGCTCTTATGAAAACAATGATTGTTAGCAGTATCAGGCATCTTTAATCAGAGTTTTTCATCATTTCTATGAGTAAATCTTAGGTGGCCTCACCTCGTCTAGGATAGACCCAGGGTCAGTCGCTCTAGCCAAACTTCACCGGTTCTTGCTGATGTGGCTCGTCTGCGCCGGCCCATACTCAGAAAAATGAAAACATATTACATGTAATATAAAAGGCCTGAATTAATATACATGTAATATAAATTGGCCAATGTATATTATTTGCAATTTACAGTTGACCGCAATGTTAATAGGACATGGTGCGGTTGCGGACTCGCACTAAATTACGGTAGAATCTGGCACTTTGCCAGATTTCGTCATCGAATCAGCGCCAAACCGTCGTCTCTCTGTTCACGAGAATATCAGCTGTGGCGCTGATCGATGACGAAATCTGGCAAAGTGCCAGATTCTACTCGTGGTTTTAGTGCGAGTCCGCAACCGCACCATGTCCTATTAAAATTGCGGTCAACTTTATCTCTACCGATGTATGTTACATGTAATATATCGGTCCCTCGCTCGCCGGCCAAACGTCACACGTAATATGTTTTTGATGGTGAAAACGTAATACTTGTAATATAAGAGACGATTACAATATACATGTAATACATCTGCGTCAATGTAAGTTACATGTGAATCATCTCTACTCAAGTAAATTACATGTAGTATAAGTGTAACATAATTCGAATATCTCCAGCAACTGAGGACCCATGCTGAGCACCTTCTGCAAACCTGCACAGCATACGGGTTGCCTCATACCTTAGGCGTCGTTTATACTTCTGCCGCCGAGCAGCGTGGCGAAGTGCAATCCTACAATATCGATCGTGCCGCGCCGAGTGACCAACATTACAGAAATGCACTGTGCCGCGCCGCTAGGCGGCGGGAGTATGAACGACCCCCTAGCAATGAGCGCACGCCATTGGCTTGACAATCGACAGGGTGGTCACTCGCCCTCGCCGAGTCGTTAATCTCTCGCTCCCGATGGCTCGTTTAAATTGTGGGGAGGATTAGAGGGAGCGACATGCAATAATTTTAAGCAAGCTCAAGCCCACAGCTTCCTGTATGAAGCTGTGGGATCCAAGCTTGCTGCCTCAGTCATGGAGCAGCGAGCTTCACGTTCCTAGGATGTCCAAGAGAGCTTGAAGCTTGCTGATTCATGCGTGAAGCAGTAGCCTGGAACTTGCAGCTCCAACCCTTAGAGCATTGAGCTTCAACTTGCAGCTCTAATTAAGTTACAAGAAATATAAGTGCATGTTACATGTAATATAAGTGTAGGTTACGTGCGATATAGAGGTAATATACTTGAAGTCTCAAGTATGTATCTTACACTTTACATTACATGTAACAAGTTTTCATTTTTCTGAGTATGTCTGATTTGGAGGCATGACTTGCATACGGTGTCCTGGACATCAAACTGAGGTCATGCGCGCGTCCCGTGATGTCCTGCACACTCCTACTGAGGCCCAGCACACATTCCATAACGTCCTGCACATTCCTACTGGGATCCTGCACACTCCTACTGAGGTCCTGCACATCCCTACCGGGATCCTGCTTACGTTCCATGGTGTCCTGCACACTCCTACTGAGGTGCTGCACACATTTTACGACGTCCTGCACATCCCTACTGGAGTCCTGCACACCCCTACTGGGGTCCTGCACGCGTTCTATGATGTCTTGACCACTTTTACTGAGGTCCTGCACACACTCCATGACTTCCTGTTCATCCCTACTGGGGTCCTGCACACGTTTCATGATGTCTGCCACTTTACTAATTATGTGGATTACTTAATCATTGTCTGATGAGTGGACGGGCTGCGACGGTAGATCTTCCCTCGCCAGTCAAGCCCATTCTCGGTGAACGCCAACCCTGCACGGCCAGCCGCCTGATCATGCGTCGGACTAAAGCTAAACTCAAGCTATGCCTGCACGTTCCATGATGTTTCTGTTCAGACCCATACTGGTCTACCGGCCCTGCACGGACGTCCCATGAGTGTCCTGCACACTCCTAGTGATGTCGCGCAGACCCATATAGAATTTACACAGTGCTACCACTTCTCGTGGGGTCTTTGTTAACAGACACTTCAGCACACCGTGCGACGCGCTTCCTGTATCTGATGGTTGCGCATGGTGAGGACACACGCCGCGCTCAAAAACATCCATCCCGCACAACCGATCCTCTTCCAGATCCCGGGCGTTTAGAGTACACCACCCTAGAGAGCGAGGTGTTTACACGCGGAGTCTCTATGAGAACAATGACTGATAACAGGGGAGAACCCGTCATTTTTACAATTAATCGCCCATGAGAGGCCGGTTGCCGAGTTTGAACCGCCCGTTAGGGGCAAGAATGTCATTATGGTGAGTTCTGCCAATTATTTCGGCATTCCCGGGGCCGATTGCCTCCTAGTCACGAATTTTCAAGCGACTTGGTCCACGCTTTCCAAAAAATGGAATTGGACGGACGGAGGGTGAGGCGGAGGCGGTGGTGAGAGAACGTTTTGTCAATATTACTTTAAGAGGTCATAGCACTTTATAAAACGGGGACCAGTTAGGACAGAAATCTGCACACATATGTAAGTTCTTGCAGCGCATCGAGATTATGTACAGCTCATACACCTCCGGTGACGGTATGAATAGATGATCTTAGTGTAAAGCACGAGATCAAAGCCAAATCCTGGTGCGCACCACAATAACTGCATTATATTATCCATGGATAGGCACAGCGCCAGAGATGGCTTCAAGCTACCTCAGAAAGAAGCGCGCCCTCATGGAGTGGACGAACTTCTTCAGCTTCCCGTGATACCAAGGCCAGAACGGGTGTCGAGCACGGAAGGGTTGCCCACGCAGTTAGAAAAGTGGGTCCACGATCGTTTTACTCAAGGCAGCATATACGCTCAAAGGTATCAATTTCGCCCGGCAGTCCGATGCTAAATCCAGCGTAAGTTTTGACGGTCGTGTTTTCATCACCAGAAACTTTTCCTGCACACACTCCATGACTTCCTGTTCATCCCTACTGGGGTCCTGCACACGTTTCATGATGTCCTGCACACATTCCATGATGTCCCGCAGACCCATACTGGGGCCCTGCACAGGTCCCATGATGTCCTGCACACTCCTAGTGAGGTCGCGCATAGTTAACAGACACTTCAGCACACCGTGCGACGCCTTCTTATCGATGGTGCGCATGGTGAGAACACGCGCCGCGCTCAAAAACATCCATCCCGCACAACCGTCCTCTTCCGATCCGGACGTTTAGAGTACACCACCCTAGAGAGCGAGGTGTTTACATGGAGTCTCTATGAGAACAATGACTGATAACGAGAGAACCCGTCATTTTTACAATTAATCATGAGAGGCCGGTTGCCGAGTTTGAACCGCCCGTTAGGGGCCCAGAAGTCATTATGGTGAGTTCTGCCAATTATTTTCGGCATTCCCGGGGCCGATTGCCTCTAGTCACGAATTTTCAAGCGACTTGGTCCACGCTTTCCAAAAAAAGGAATTGGACGGACGGAGGGTGAGGCGGAGGCGGTGGTGGAGAACGTTTTTGTGTACTTTAAGAGGTCATAACTTTATAAAACGGGGACCAGTTAGGACAGAAATCTGCACACATATGTAAGTTCTTGCAGCGCATCGAATTATGTACAGCTCATACCTCCGGTGACGGTATGAATAGATGATCTTAGTGTAGGGCAAGAGATCAAAGCCAAATCCTGGTGCGCACCACAATAACTGCATTATATTATCCATGAATGAGCACAGCGCCAGAGATGGCTTCAAGCTACCTCAGAAGAGGCGCGCCCTCATGGAGTGGACGAACTTCTTCAGCTTCGTGATACCAAGGCAGAACGGGTGTCGAGCACGGAAGGGTTGCCACGCAGTTAGAAAAGTGGGTCCACGATCGTTTTCAAGACAGCATATACGCTCAAAAAAGGTATCAATTTCATGGCAGTCCGATGCTAAATCCAGCGTAAGTTTTGTGGTCGTGTGTTTTCATCCGCGAAACTTTTCCTACACTCCATGAACGAGGACCTTTAAGCACCTCACAAAACTTGAGGCTCTCCCTGCTGCGCTGGTTTGAATATAGAGCATTCGTATGCAGTTGTTCATTCCTGACGTGGCATATCCAGTCAAAGCCTCATAATCTCCGCAAAAAAGCCCTCAAAGCCACACAATAGATCGCATCAACATCTACTCAATGAAATGACGCCATGCTGATATTGTAATGCATAGCCACAAACGGCCAAGAGTTGACCGTTGACCGTAGACCACAGAATGTGCTGCACCTCATTGGGAGTACGTCAAGCGCCTGGTAAAGTGTGCAATACCCAAGTAGAAGCGTTCTACGCGCCTGGAAAGGTGTGTGTGGCCCTACTAGGAGCGCGCAAGGCGACGGGGAAGTGTGTGTGACACAGATGGAAATCCGCGGAGCGCCGGGGAAAGTGTGCGGGATACAAATGGGATTGCGTAAAGCGATGGGAAAGTGTGCGTGACATACGTACATATATATGTACATATGTACACACATAATGCCAAAGAGTGGAGGGTTGACCGCTGACTGCTGACCTTTGATCTCAGAATACGCAGGACTTCACTCCTAGTGAGCAGAGCGCCAATGTAAGCGTGCGGGGCCCAACTGAAGATGCGCTGAGCGTCGGGGAAAGTGTGAGGGATCAAACTGGGAGTGTACCGAGCGGCGGGTGAGTGTGCGCGACCAAACTAGGTGTGAGCAGACCGGCGCGGAAAGTGTGCGAGCCCTGAGTGGGAGTGTGCCAAGTGCCCGGAAAAATGTGAGGGATGCAACTATCCGGTGCGCCAAGCGACGACAGAAGCGTACGGGACCCAGCTGGAAGTGCACCAAGCGCGGAAGAAAGTGTGCGGGATACAAAAGGAAGTGGAATGAGCGCCAGGGTAGGTGTGTAGGACCTTGCTGGGAGTGCGCAGAGCGCCAGTGAACGGGTGCAAGTCTTCACTGAGCGTGCGTTATTGTCGTCGAATGTGAACAAGACTTCATTGAGTGTGTGCTAAGCGTCGTGTAGAGGATGCTGGACTTCAGTATGTGTTTGTGAACTCGTGCTTTTCGCAATCCGTCGTTTTCTATCACGCTCACAATAGCGCTCGAAAACATGCCGCTGAGTTGAATGTTGGAGTTCTGAAATGGAAGGGGTGGAGAGAAGTACATGCCTTAAAGGCAGTGGTCGCGATGAAAAAAGTTGTTGAGAAAACCATAAAAATCACATTGGTTCGCGAACAGCTGAAAGACCATGATGTCACGGGGCAAGAAACGGGCTATATTTAGAGCTATTAGGTTCTTAATTAGCTGATTCGTGCACACGTCCAAAAAGATCGGAGTCTCATGTGTGTGTAGGCGAAATTCATAGACATGCACAGGCAGAAATAAATGAAATTTCAGCTAATGAAAACAGTTGTACAATCTAAAGAAGCATTCCATTCAATGTTAACTGGATAAGGAAAGAAATAATCAAGAAGGCTAGTCCACAGGAAATTAGTCAGTGATTAAATCTTGATTTGGAGCCAGCTGATGTGTTTGATTTTAGAGATCATTGATGTCGATTATGTGGAGTAGGCTCGTCCATCATCACAAGATCGGAAAGCTGAGGCTGATATTTCGACCCAAAATAGAGTTTCTTTCGCAATTTCTTCAAATAGTTCCCACTATCTGAATCCAGAAAACTGTTCAGAGAAGAGAAATAGAAGCTAACACGAAGAATTACTCCCAACTGGGTGATAAATTTATTTTTCACATAAAACGAGAAATCGATTCTTTCTTGTATGACATGATTTTGAATCCGCGTTTCCGGAAAAGAGCTCAATGATGAGTCACACCCTTCGCCTGGGAAACTAATTGACGCGGTGCGCTTCACCGCCGCGCGCGCTGGCTGGGTGGTCTATAGCCACGGAATAACTCACCGATAGCGTAGTGTAAGAATAGGATTTAGTAAACCAGGAGGAACAAACCACCCGTAGCGCTAACTCCTGTTCCGATAGTCTCTTGATGTTGATTCAACCTGTGCAGATAACTGCTTTCTTTCCTGAGTCGACCAGTGTTATCGTACAGACAGACCACCAAAGCCGTTAGCTACTTTTCATCCCGTTTCGCTATAGCTGTATCTCAGAGAACACGCATGATGTTTACTCCTCTCCCATTTGAACATTTGATCTTTCAGATAGCGGGCTTTCGTATCGCTGACTCTCCATTCCGTCTCCGCTCCTCGAATTCAATTCACTTTGGGGGACTGTCTTCAAGCGAGGCAGTACAGCAGCGAGGAGTGCGTCAGAGAGGTGGGGAGCAATAGCGTGGAAAGAACGGAGAATCAAGAAGTTTAAGGAAGACCATCGTCAGAACCGAGTTTATGTAAAACTAAGAAAGATTACAAGTGAATTCTGACACTTTTCCAGGTACAGAGACGGCTTCGAATTTAGAATTATGACACAAATTTATTGGTGATGCTCACGCTCAAGTTTCGCCATTACTAAAGAAGTCTAACTCTTTGGGTGAGCGAAATATGCCATAACTAGGTCAAGAAGTGATATTTTCCCAAAATTGTAAAGATTTTTGGAATCAAGACAACGAGTGAAAGCGATTGGTGTTTCCAAATTTGAAAAATAATCATTCTCAAAAATTTTGACTTCTTTTAGGACAAATAGGTCATAGCTTTCTTACAGAAGTTTAGCAAGGAATAACTTCTCCAACACATCCTTGTAAAGTAAATCTAGTGCTATTTTTCAACATGGACTCTACACACCGGATTTTTTCCCTTTCTCAGCCTCAAGAGAGACCGTGCATTGACTTCGGTTTGCGCACAATATTCATCATTTCATTCGGTAATTCCGAGTGTATCAATGACAGTGGAGCAGACCATAGACTTAAAGAATGGGAATCCTCCTAAAACTTCTATTTCTCCGGACTGCTACCAGAGATACAGTGCTTAGATGGATTCTTCCTGGCATTCAAACTACCAAACAACAAAACCCCAACCAAATGCATTCTTTTCTGAAAATTATGTTTCACTTCCCTATTCTTCCAAATATATTTTCAACTCGTGTATAACAGATATAGTCCCACTCACTCTGTGACGATTAGTGTACTTGATGGTGAGGAAGTCGTGGTGGACGATGTCGTCACATCTGTTGCGGAAGTCAGTGCAGTTTCTGTGGAGTTTCCCACTTCATCAACGCAATCGTTTTGTCCTTTATAGCGTGCCGCACAGCCGGACTCCAGACAACAACACGTGTGCTGAACATTAAAGTATTCTTCTCACGGTGATTTAATATGATATACTCAGTTTTAAGCGGTGAAGGACACTCTGGATAGTGAATCAACTTCAGAATTCGTCAAAGGCCGCGCTTGAAGCCGTGCTTTCATTTGGTGTTCGACTATAAATATACATGAATTTTGAACGTTTTCCGATTTGAAATTTTTCGAATTGTTACGTTCCTGTAAGGAAGTTGAGAGAAATATCTCAACATCCACTGGTAGAGGCACGATCCACGAAATTTTTGGACCGTTTGGATTCTTTCGCATATTTGTGACCTTCTCCTTAGGGGTTTATACATCTGCGAAGTTTCGCGCCTTAGGTCATCTGGATTTTGGAGAAGTAGCCTTCTGATTAGTAATACCGAGAGGGCTCCGCAGGTGGGGCGAAAGTTGTTGCAGTTGCACAGAAAGGGGTGTTCACATGTTAGAGCCCCTCAGACTCGTTTCGTTTAGAGGTGTGCGTTTTTCGTTTTTTCGGTTTTTTTTCGTTTTTCGTCCTTTGTGGCGAAAAAAATCAATATCGAAAAAAACGAAAAAGTTAAAATTTTTTTCGGTTTTTTTTTTGGTCGGAAATTTGTGGTTCTGATGCGACTTGCAGTGGATTCTTTGCTGCCTATAAACGTCAGCAGCAAGGTTGCACTTGTCTTTCATTTGATCCCTTAAAGGCAGTGTTCACGATGAAAAAAGTTTTTGAAATTCCACTAGGATTGGGTAGTGGAGGGACACTCTGTAACGTTAACGTCGAAAGAACGCATGAAAACGAGCCAGGAAGAGCCCCAAAAGAGCCCGAAGTTGCAACTTCGAGCGCATTGAAAACCCCAAAAGCGCATCACACGCCCACCGACGTGAACAAATGAATGCTCGAGATCGTGAGATGAGCGATGATTTTCAATCATTAGCCCCGTTCTTCCCTTCATTCTCAGCTTCTCTCTTTACTCAGGTCAGCTCGCATAGATCGGCTGCAAAAGACGGAAGTTACAAGCCTCGGACAACTCGTCCACCATGTTTCCATAGCTCAATCTTTGAGGGACCATACCTGCGTTCACAGAAGGTCTTGTATGGTTTCAGAGACACCATTGGAATCAGCATGGGGCCGTTTTCAAGATAGGCTGAAAAACAGGAAAACGATTTTCATCGTGAACACTGCCTTTAAGGGAGGCTTGTTACCTTCTGGTGGCGATTTGGACAGTCACGTTGTCGTTGCTGTAGGTCTGTGACAGTATATAAATGGCCCGTGCTTGAAATAAGCCTAATGGCCAAGAAAAACGGCACTTTTATTGCTCAAGAAAAGGTAAGGTTACCATCAGGAAATTCTCGGGGCGTTCAGAAATTTTTTTTTCGTATTCGGCTCAAAACTTTCAATCGGGGGTTTATTTAGGGCGCTGAATCCGAATCTGGAGTCTATTCCGGGCCAGACAGGGTTACAGTAGGCATAATGCCTTTGAACAGGCGATACTTACCTTAAAATTTTGAAAATCAAAAAATGGACCTCGAATTCGTGTTCAGCGTCCCATATAACACCCGCAGTGAAATTTTGAGTCGAATTTGAGGCTTTACCCGAGGAGCTACACTATACCCACCGTAACCTACCGTAATTTATGGCAAATCTTTAGGGGCTGCAGATTTGTGTTAGGCAGGCCGAATACCCTCTATGTACAACTTTTGAGGCGATTTGAGCGTAGCATTCTCGAATTCGTAAAAAGTGGCGTTTGGGCAGCGAAATTCTCCCCATTTCAAAGCTTCGGACCAAATTAGATGGAATTTTTGCGAAATTTGACAAGTGGGCCTCAGATTCCCCCCAAATCGGGCGTATATGCATGAACAGTGAAATATTCCTAGAATGTTTTTACACTGAAAATGGAAATTAGGAGAAAATTTAAAATTCAGATTTAATTTAATTTTTCGGGGAAGAAAGATTGAAGATTTTTACGATTCCCACATTTTCGAAATAAATTCATATAATGAAGCTAGAAATACATGGAATTCAAAAAGAAATTCGGAAAGAAATTCAAAATTTGTGGTCTCAGTAAAAACTCACTTTCGATAATTTATTTATTTTTTTGAAAAATAGTTAGAAAAGGTTAGGAATTCTGTATTTTTGAAACAATTCCGGAACAAATTCATGCACTATACACGAAGAATATAGAACTCGAGGAGTATTTAAGCATGAGAATTGAAATTGGTCACTTTATAGAAATTTTAACTTTTGAATGAATTTTTTTTTGAACTGTTCATTTTCGGTGCATTTCCGTACACTGACTGATTCTGGACATGATTTCTTCGTGTGAGGAGAAAAAATAAAGATTGCAGAGCGAATTCCTTACATGGTTGTTGAAATGCGCTCTGATACCTACCTTTTTTGAATGTGAAATCAAATATTTAACCCAATTTCAATTCCCGATTTCCGTTTAACTTTAAATACCTGATTTCTTCTCGAAGTTTTGCAATTTATCTCAGAATAAGTCACTAATATCGAAGAACTGCGTGATTTCGCCACATTAAAATCCATAAATTGTTAGGAAAAACGATTTTTTATTAATTTTTATTAATTTTTTCGCTGTCAAAATGTTTCAGAAGAAACAAAGAGGATAACAAATGGCATATGAATGTGCTAAATACGAGAAAACGTCAAGAAATCCACTTATAACAACACTTAAACGCCAGCCCCATTTGGACACGAGGGACATTGGATGGCTACCGTAACCCAAAATCTTCCACTGAGTTCCATTTTGGAATTCTACGCATTTTTGATGCTGATTCCGAATTTCGCTTCCATTTTCCGACTGGACCACGTTGAAGCGAGTTATTCAAAAACGACGCCAAACGGCGCGCTCCGGCGTTTTAGCGCGCCCAATGACCAAAAGATAGGAGCGGTATTGTAATTTTAAAATATTGACAAATGGGCCTCAGATTCGTAATCAGCGCCCAAAACAACCCCCAGAAACAAGTTTTGAGATCAATCCGAGACAATTTTTTCGAAAGCCCTAAAAATTGTCATTCGTGTACCCCTTTCCTATTGGCAAAGCTATGGAAATGCCCACTTTTAGAAATCTTCTGTGAATCTCCCAGACATTTAGCTGATTCTGAGTATAGAATTTTGGAGCACTGTGCTCCCACTAGAACATATCAAAGTGGCATCTCGAAACTCCATCTTATGTGTGCAACCCTCCCTTGCCAGAATCATTTCGCGTAAAACCAAACGTATTGCCCTTGCACAACGGTTCCTTCTACTACATCACTTTCGATAAAAATTTATACTGACTGCGTCTAATTTTTTTTTATCAACAAACTAAAGCTACTACGGCGCATCTTTTGAGCATGGCCATAACTTTCAGGAATAATCCTCCGAAGAACCAAAAATATGAAACTCGACAGGCGGAAACATCATCAATCTGAATAATAACGCTAATCGATTTCGCATAGCTGATAACCTGCATCGGTACTTTGAAGGCAGCGTTCACGATAATCATTCTCAATGCCTGTTGGTCGTTAAATGATAGCCGAGAAGAACTCTATGCTCTTAGTGTCGAAAAAGCGGTTTAAAAAGAGCTAGGAATGGCAAAATAACGATAAAAACAGGCGCTCTGAGGTCACCGAAACGCCTCATGTCCGCTTTCCGCCCACTAGACCCTCGAGGTTGTGATAACATGAAGTAATCAAGTCAAGGAAGCACTGATAAGCGAGCTCAACCGCTTGAATGTATTTATAGGCGCTATCCTTCATAGCGGTCAATTCCTCCACGATCAAAAGTCAACGTAAGCAAAAGTGGCCCTCTTTCATCACAAGAACACGGTTTCACGTCACCAGACCTTCCGCAAACGGTTGAGACATCAAAAGTGAAATCTATTGTGAACACTGCTTCAAGGTCAGGAATTTCGTTTTCGTTTAAGATGTTCATGAAAAAGACGTCGAGAATTGCTCTTTGGAGGCCCATAATTTTCAAGCGGGAGCCAAACTAAATTTTTCTGCTCCCTCTATCGATCCATACAAAAAAACTGCGAATGAAAACATTTTTGGGCGAGCGGCATCATGTATAGTCCCATCCAGCAAAAGTGGCTGAACCTAACCTTTGTGTAGACACCACGACTCAATGCGTGTGGTTGCGTCGCGGCCATTAACGTTCAATAGCGCCGAGAGACTGATCTACTGGTCAGTGCTGACCTCGACGCGATCGCTCATACAGAATTTCAACATGACAGCGCATAAAATCCGTGCTATACATGGAGAACTATTGATGTTCTTCTCTGTGCAAAGTTTGTTCCATTTTGATCTGTGACTTGCCCCCGATTTTCAACTTCTACGAATTCGGATTATTTTCATAAACTTAAGAACGACATTCGAGCCCACAGTTTTGATCAAAAACTCGAAAAAACGTGGGCATGATTTTTCAGAGAACTACCGCAGTTTTAAACAAAAAGTTCACAATAAGATTTTCAGAGAGTGTTCAGCGCTGCAATTTTGTAAGGATTCAACACTGCAACAAGGGTAAAACTGCTCACACTAATACGTTGATTGCGTATGCTTTTGTTTTTCTAACAAAACACGATTCTGTCATTATTCGAAGCTTTCCGTTTACGTTGCCTTGTTTTTTCCAGTCAAAGACATGTAATTAAGAAAATAAGACGTTTCAAAAGACATTTTTTTTTCGTTTTTTTTTCGGAATTTTTCGAATTCAAAACCGAAAATTTTTTGGTTTTTCGGTTTTTTCGGTTTCAAAGTTTTCGCATATGCCTGGTTTCGTACTCGTTTCTGAACACCAGCTATCAACACGTAATTGCTTCTCGAACACACTCAAGACGTCATCAAACCCCTATTTTAAAAGGCTATTTCGCAGTTATTCAGCGGAGTTGGAGCGCGAAACTTTGCGCTTGTACAACACCTACGGTAGAAGGTTACATCTAAACAGAGAAGTCGCTTACCGAAAATTTAGCGATACATGCCCTTAGATGAATCTCTTGCTTATTTGACGTCAACAGTTTGATCACAATCGCATGTCTGCGCTCAGCTCACCGGACCCGCGAAATATCGTCTAACCAGGCAATTAATGTTAAAATGTCCATCGGCACGAGTGAGTCCGACTGAACCAGAAAGTTAGGGATAAGGTTGGTTATGATATACGGTCTGGATTAGTTAGCAGTTTTTAGTTGTGACTCTTTTTATGCAAACAATGCCTTCCACTCACCCTGATCATATTTTCAGCGTACGCTAAGTTCAATCAAAGCGAAAGACTCTTACACACAGGACAATTATGGGCTTTACTTTATATCTTGAAGGTTTTCAGCTTTCTTGGCAAAAGTCTCATTTGAACTTGCACTTGTCTCTATTCCCCATATACTATGCTGATAAAAACTCATCTTATGGGCTTTCATGTGATAGTGAGCAGCTCGTTTACGGATTTGATTATACACATAACTATCCGACTAGAAGTTTTCCTTTTTCTTTTACTGATTCCAAAATATAACTTCCCAGTACTTCTTATGTACACTTCCAGAGTTCCTTACTCATCACGTACCGCTGTTTCCGACGCGAAGCACTCATTATTACGACGTCCACGGCAAAGTTCTTCAGAGGCACAACCAGCTCGATAACAACGCTTAAAGTCGTAAAATTACTTTCCGCTGTGGGCGGCTACACTGAAAATGAAAAGAGATCATCGTCGTTCTTCATAGGTATGAAAAACCGCAGACAGGTTTGCCCGATCGTGCAAAATATATATTTTCATAGAGTATGCGCCTGTCATCAACATGTGACCTTGATTTTGCAGTGAGGTAATCATCGGACCAACAGAGTATTGAATAGAAGAGTGGTGAGGATGATGAGGAGCGTGAAAGGGACAGGCACACGACGGGAACGGGTCGAGTTTGTACGAAGTGGTGGGGCATAACGCCCTAATTACAGGCTACCATCAAAGTCCCTACGCACTTATGGTCAATCTATGGATTAATGACGAGGACGAATTAGAGTAAGATATTGAGGTGCTCGAAAACAACATTACAGAACTGATCTACTTTCCGGCATCATCACAAGAACTGGTATCTGTCCACCTGCAACTATTTGAAATACATATCAGCTCTACGAAAAAGTTTCAAAGTTTTTTTCCCAGTAATTTGAGAGCTTAACTCCGAGAAAATGGAGCAATGTAATTTGCTCAAGCTGATGGGCATCGTTAGCGACCAATCATAAACATCTTTTAATGAGTTTTGGGGTTCCGCATTGGAGAGTTCCCCCCTTTTCTGATGCTATCCATAAATTGTAGAAATTTTTGACTTCCTCGCAAGAAAGGAGATGCTGCTCGGCTAGGTCATGGCCAACTTCCTGGCAAAAGTGCTAATCTAAAAGAGCAATGTGTAGTCAAAGGGGTAAAACATCCCGCCGAAACTACTATCATGTTTCTTTGACAATTTTTCGCAACATACCTGGCGTTGACGTGCTGGTGGATCGTCTTTTCATGCATTTTTGCATATGAGAGCATTTAGGCTTCAATTTCTAGCTAAATTGCATCAATCGTTGTTGGTTATGCTCCCAATTGATGGTTTGTATAAGCTGGGGCAGCTAGTATTTAATTTCCAAAAATTTTGAATTTTTTCTATTTTTTTGCACGAATTTTTGACATGCTTAAAGATGTTCTTCAAAGCGTTTTCACTTATGGAACATCTACCTAGATGCCTACCATGGCAACTGAGGCAAAATAGTCTCCATGTATCTAGAGAGTGAAGGGGGCTGCGGAGGTCGATCGCCGCACCCGATTGAAACCCCGTTGGCCAGTGCTGTCGCCAACGCCGCACGCCCAGCCGCAATGATTGCGCCCGCTCCATCCAATAAATTAAATCTGATGAGGAAAATCCCCATCAGGGAGCTTTGAACCAAATCAGCCAATTTCTCATGCGTTTTCTCGTGAATAATGTACAGTCGGCATGACTTCTAGTGATACTTTGCGGTTCCCATTCAAGGTTGGCGCAAACTCGGTGCCAAACAAAAAAAAACATATTTTCATCGATATCGGGCCAACTTTCAATGGGGAACGCAAAGTCTCAATAGGATTCATGCCGTCTGTATGTAAAGTATATCCCTCTGTTGATGTCGCTGAGGGCCAATTGGAAACCACTGCGTCAATAACGTGTGATCAATAGCCGAATCTTATGCGGCGCAGAAGGCTGTCACAGTGGCTGCTGAGGCTCGAAGTGAGATCGGGAGCCTTGGAGGTCAGTTTGAGACGCACTGTATGTGCCACAAACTATTAGTGATGGCGTCACCGTCCACTTGGTACGCTAGTAGCGGTCAGCGGGTATAATCTCCTCTGCAGCTTACATGATTGCGGTCTCTATTCTCTGAGAGAATCCCCCACGATCTATCACGGATAGAATCTCCTCGGTTTCTGGTAGGGGACAAGATGATACTAGCATGGGGCTATTGCGGAACGATCGCGAGATTTCGCCAGTTCAAACTGAGAGCGTACCGCGTTCGTTCATCGATGCTCCCATCATGCTCCACCGCGGAACCACGACGAATCGAGCTCGGGGCTGTCGCGGAACGATCGCGAGATTCAATCAGTTCCTACATGAGGGCAAAACGCGTATATACATCTATGTATTTGGGGTGTTAAATAGCGTAAGAGCGATGAACTGAGCCCGGAACTAAAGCCCGACGATCGCGAGATTCGGCTAGCCTCCACCTCTGATCGTACCGCATCAATGCCCTCTCGGTGTTTCAGCCAAACGGTTGTTGACTATCAGATCAACACGAAGCTATAAGGTGATGCCTGTGCAATATTTCGCGGTGCTTTACAAATCTGCACAGCATGAGAGCGCGGAACCGGGGGGAAACGACCACGACACCATCGCGGATCACGAGTTCACCACAGTACTAGCGCGGTAAACTTGGTAAAGATCGCGGAACCATCACGGTACGAGCACGAGAAAGTCAACGGATAGGTCGATTGGGTAACTATCGCGGAAAGAGCACGGATCGCGGGACGAAAGGGAAACGATCACGGTACCATGGCGGATCGCGAGAGCATCACGGTGCTAGCACGTAAAATTTTCTCAGAGTTTTAGGCAGAGAAGGTAACACATGACTACGCCGCAGCAAGGTAGAGAGAGGAAGACTTTGCTTCTTGGGACTACAAGGTAGCAAAGAGACATATGCTTGGAATAAAAAGATATTTGCAATGGAAAACAGCAGAGTGGAGAGAAGACTGAACCACTGATTGATTTATATGTGGCGTCGGAATGAGAAGCAGTCTTTTGCAGATGGATATATTTTAGGAAGGGTGTGATTCCAAACCTATGGGGTGGATAAAATATGATAGACATTTTGTCGTAGAAGCGACTGAAGCGTTTTACTGCAATCGTTTGCCCAGAGGTATGTAGCCATAAGGCGCCATATTTGCATCAACTCACTTACATATGTGCATTGACATTTTAAGGGCAGCATAAAGATCGCAAATGTTGTCAAGAAGACAAAAAGTGAGTGAAAATAGAAGCGAAATCAATTTCGTCTCAAAAGCCGATTTCGGGCAATTCTTCGCATTTATCTCTCAGCATTAGCTTTACTGAGAATTCCTCCCGAAGTACCTTCCATCAGTGGAAGGTGCATCGAAAAGCCAAATTCATCATGTATGTTACAGGGTGCATTTTAAATATGGTGACAAGGTTTCAAACTTATTCCTTTTGACATATGTGCGTGCCTAATCGGTTTCTGTGATCATTTCTCTCTAATGAACCTCTCTGGCAAAACCTAAGAAATTTCGTAGCATGAAATCTTTTTGAAACCAATGGTTGGCAAACGCCTAAGAGCTCTTTAAGTTGTACGAAAAAAAAAATCGACTCGTAGTCATCATCGATGATCGTCCCTACTTCCCGTATGCGGCCCTGCTCCAAGGCGATCATTCTGAGGCAAAAGGTGTCTGCTTGGAAACGTGTGGTCTTGAGACCCCCTACCAAAAGAATGTGAGGGCAAGTTGCTGAATTCCATACGTGGGCTCCGTCTATTTCGGCACACCAACATCTTCGTTATTTTTTGCATTCCCTGAAGACATACAGGCGGCTAACTTGCTGGTCAAGTGCGAAAAATATCCTTCGTCGAATTTTGTACTTCTCATTGTTTTTCAAAAAAGTCGATAATCGATAGCTTCTATCGATTCTTGAGAAAAGTTGATAATGTGTGTAAACATCAATAGAAAACCTTCAGGAAGCATTTATGCTCCAAGTTTGACGCCTGTGCATCGTGAGGGAAACGAAAAAATTGGCAAACATCCACTTATCTTGAACACTGACCGGGTCCAAAAATGGTTATATGGGAAAAGTTCTACTATGAAAAATCGGGGAACCTTCAGGCTTTCGCTCGCCATTTCTTTCTCCAAAACTTTGTGCACCTCGAGAGAGGTTTGATGAAAAGAACAGAATATACAGGGTGATTAGCGACGCACATAACATCGGCATGGGTCGTGAAGAGACTTCGCGTCCACTTTCAAAGGTTGGCGCAAACTCGGTGCACCTACATATGTTATAGCACATGGCACCGAGTTTGCGCCAACCTTCAACAGTGAACGCGAAGTCTCTGAAAGGCAGTGTTCACGATGAGAATCGTCCCCTGCTTTTCCGCCTATCTTGAAGACGGTCCCATGCTGATTACAATGATGTTTTTTGAATCGTACAATACCTTCTAGGAACGGAGTTATGGGCTCTCAAAAATTGAACTAAGGAAACATGGTGGACGAGTTGTCTGAAGCTCGTAACTTCCGTCTTTTGCAGCCGATGTATGCGAGCTGACCTGAGTAAAGAGGGAAGTTGAGAATGAAGAGAAGAACGGGGCTAATGATCTGAAGCCATCGTTAGTCTCACAATCTCAAGCCTTCATTTGTTCGCGTCGTTGGGCGTGGAAAGTGCATCTGGGGTGTGACGAGCTGACGGGTGTCCAACTTTGGGGCCGTAGGGGACCGTTCCGAGCTCATTTTTCTTAGCTTTTTCAACGTTAGGGTTGCGCTAGGCCCCGCAGCTGCCGATCTCCACCAAAAAATCAGACTTTTTTTATCGTGGACACTGCCTTTAACGATCCATATTGACGTTATGTAAGTGTGGCAAAGATAGAAAACTTTGTCACCATATCTTAAAAGCGCTCTGTATATACATATGAGGCAAGGCGATGCAGATATAAGTGCAAAGGTGAAAGATTACAATGGCGGCAGTCACAGAATCCTCCCCCCCCCCAAGGGCTTCCCCAACCAAAACATTGTCAAAGCGGTGCAACAGTTGGAAACACATAACTTTGAAATTCTGGTTCTCCCACACGATAGAGTAACGATTGCATGACCAATTCAAATGTCGCAGGTCGAATTCTCATATCAAGATACCGGTTCTTCTGCATACAGAGAGGTGGGAGAAATAAACTGTGGTACTACTGCTCTTATCAGATTTGATGTGTGTGTATTCGTAGTTATTTTAGCGAGTTAAAGGCGCTACACTCGTAAAACGGCTCATTTCTCAACAGAATGATTCGTGCGGTACACAGCTATGTACATTGAGTTACGGAGGTTTTAGAAACAGTTAATTAGAAACGGGTTCCTATGCGGACAGAACAATGCTCGGAAAACCTACCCCCCCCCCACTTAGCTCGAATCCATTACGAAAATTTTTTAGATCATTCGGCTAATTTCGCGGCTTTTAGTGCTATATTATTTTAGTTGTATGTGAGGCTTAATACAAACCACAGAATGTACCCATGTAGTAGAGACGTCAATGTACGAACCTCTCTACAGCGCAGTTCTGAGGGCGATTAAGATGTGATGTGGTAGTAATTTTATCAGGAGCCCCATAAATACTTTTTCATTCCATTCACAACAAAATATGACCGATAGCTTCACGAATTCGCCTGCAAATCCGACACAACCTACTTCTTGAATGATTCCAGTTCTCACCCATACATCTCACAGCACAGAACAGATATTTCTATGCATAACGGATCATTTGCGTTCATGAACATACTTATGTAAGCACTTACACAAAGAGTTCACTGAAAAATGGCTTGCAAATTTGCATGCATTAGCGAAATGCTCACCTTTTCATGATCGATGCTATAGAAGCACATTTTCGAGGCACATTCGTCTTCTGTGTCTGCACATTTGAATGGCTGGAAACCAGTTCGTTAGCGAAAATAGGAATGAAACTGATAAAAAGCCGAAAGAACAAAATACCGTTTCATCGCCGTAGACTTGCAGAAAAGCTCCTAGAATCAAGGCTACCCCAAGCAAGTGCATCTGCAAAATTCAGCTTGAAAAATGAATGGAGATCAATGTTCACATCACGAATTGAAGAGAGGATGATTATCGAACTTGTACATACATGTACATAGTTGACATTTGTGTCACAAAATCAGATACAACTTGAGCGTGTTCAAACGCTAAATATTGATTCAAAGTATGTCTCGAAATGATGAATGGACAGGTTTCAATACGAGATCGGGGCATGCCAAAAGTGTAGTAGTGGGCAAACACAATGGAAAGTTTTTGCATTAGAGTGTGCTAATTGACAACTTTATCCAAAGTATTGCATCGTTCACAACGACATAGCTGACCTGAAAACACGAAAACGATCGCGTTAAAACAAAAAAGAACTGGATAACAATTGAGACTGCTATCGATTGAAAATGTGAGGAAAACGCGGCTCTTAAAGGCACAGTCCAGGCGCAGGGGTAATTTTTGATATTCCACCCAGGGCGCGGCCTGTAACAATCCTGCCGAATAAGGAATCTCAGTCCCCTCAAATAAGGGAGAAACTACAGGGTAAACGGCTCCGGCCCCCAATGCCCAAAAGCCAAATCAAGCACACAGCCACGAAAACGAAACCAGCAACTCTGCTTATGTACACGTTGTCATTGGGCATCGCCTCACATACAATTTTTTTCCGTTTGCAGAGATCTTGCCTTCCCATCCCCCCCCCCGTCGAGGCGAAACACTTGGTTTTATTTTGGAAGGATTGTGGGCGTAGGTTCGTTGGGGTGGAGACAGCGGTCCGAGAGGTGAAGGTTGTTTAGGATACCTGAGTGAGGAATGGTGAAGGTTCCCTATAGACTTGCAACTTCAAAATTTGAAGTTTTCTCAATCCTCTTTTTTGCATTCAGTATATTTTTCAATCAATAATTTTGAAACATTTTTTCGTTAGCTGACCTCCTTTTGAAATTCACTATTCTTAATGAAGTGATCTGCCTAGGTCATGAAAATTTCCTTTGAGCTGTCTTGGAGTCAAAATTTTTTTCGGAAAATTTTTCCAAGCAATTTTTGAAAAACTACCCGTTCTTCGCTCAAAAAAATTTTTGCCCTTTAAGACGAATCTCTGAACGGAGCTGTTTCTAAGGTCTCCATGGAATTTTGCGTCTAATAATGTTTTCATTAAGAGAAAAATGCGTTTCCAGTCTCTCAGCCGATTTCAATACATGAAGTAACATTTCTTTCACCAAAAGCAATCAGTTTTTCGTTCATAACTTTTTTATCCTGGAAGATAGCCCTTTGGTGAAGGTTGTTTTCGGATTTCCCATAAAATTCTGCATCAAATAGCGTTTTCATTTTTGAAAAATACGCACCACTTCTACCAGCCGATTTCAGTTTATAAAGTGCTTTTTTTGCATGAAATTATCGGTTTTTCGTCCATAACTTTTTTTTTGCGCTTGGAGATAGACCTCTGGTGAAGGTTGTTTTTGGAATTACGATAGAATTCTGGTTCGACTAGTGTTTCAATTTTGGAAAAATATTTTCTCGATCCTTCAGCCAAATTCATTTCACGAAACACCGGCTATTCGCCTATAACTCTTTAACCGTTGAAGATAGGTTCCGGTGAAGGTTGTTTTTGAAATCTGCGTAAAAATTCTGCGTCGAATGATATATCGGATTCCTAACTTTGCTTGCTCCATAAGTCAGCCAGGTCGGTGGAGCCGAGCCCCGTTGTAGGCTCCAGGAGAACTCTGCGTCTCCTACTTACACCATAGAGGCGAGAGCACCCTATGGAGATAACTATGGAGCTCGGCTCCACCGACCTGGCTGGCTTATGGAGCAAGCAAAGTTAGGAAACCGATATACCATTCGACGCAGAATTTTACGTAGATTTCAAAAATCAACTTTACAAAACCCTGTCCTCAACGGTTGAAGAGTTATAGGTCAAAAACTGGTGTTTCGTAAAATGAGTTAGGCTGAAGGATCGAGGAAATATTTTTCCAAACTGGAAACACCGGTCCACGCAGAATTCCATCGAGATTGAAAACAACCTTCACCAAAGATCTGTCTCCAAGCACAAAAAAAGTTATGGACGAAAAATCGATAACTTCAGGCGAAAAAAATGCACTTCATAAACTGAAATCGGCTGGTAGGAGGGGGACGTATTTTTCTAAACTGAAAGCGCTTGTCGATGCAGAATTTCATGGGAATTCCAAAAACAACCTTCACCAAAAGGCTATCTCTTAGGGTAAAAAAGTTATGGCCGAAAAACCGGCAGTGACATTCACCCAATCTTGAAAATGGCTTGCATGAGTGTTGGGTCACTTTCATTCTTTTTCGGGGCGTTTCACCGGTTGTCACCGGTTTTCCCAATGGTGAAGGTTTCCCACTTCACCTGCCCAGGGGTGAGGGTTGGTGGAGAACGTGGCTCCACCCAACGAAGCTATGATTGGGGGGCAGGGACAACTTTTTTCTTGCTTTTTGGAGCGAACTGAATTTTTGGTGCTCGGCAGGGCTGCTATACATGGTGGGCGGACTATAATATCAAAAAATTACCTCTGAGTTTGGATTGTGTCTTTGAAGGCAGTGTACACGATAAGTTGTGGGTGTTCAGCTTCTTATAGATTATGATAGATCAAGAGCTCACTATGACAACAGTGTTAGAAGAAACTGCAGAAAGGGACGAGAAAGCACTTCTCCCCGCCAAGGCAGGATCTCCTGTCTGAAGTCCCATTTTTGAGAATGTAAGGATTGACCGTGTAGAGGAATGAAGCCTTCCCATGTGATAAAGTGATCCTATCAAATCGACCAACTTATCGAGGCCTTTTTTTTGCTGACCGGATGCTTACATGTTGGAGCTTCTTCAGAAAGGAAAAGTCTTTGGGGCGGGGTCTCCGGAAAAGGGGTGGATTCTCATGGTTTTGGGAATGCCGCGCTTGGGCATCTTTGGACGGTTTTCGCGTTTCTTTCTTCGCGAACGGCTCCCCATCCAATTAGGCGTTAGCGCCTTGCCAGAAAATCGCCAACTTTTTCATCGTGAGCGCTGCCTCTAACTAGGGCTTGCCTTACATTTGCGGTGGGCTTTTATAAAGCCATGTGTTGATAGTTGTGGGTATGGGACACAGCATTGATAATCCGTTTTCCAAATCCCCTAAATGCCTCAGAGATTTACAGGAGGTTTCCAAAAGTGGGAATTTCCATAGCTTTGCGTAGATAAAAGGGGTACACGAATGGCAATTCTTAGCATGTTCAAAAAAGTTGTCTTGGATTGGGCTGAAAACTTGTTTCCAGGGGTTGTTTTGGGGGCTGATCACGAATCTGAGGCCCACTTGTCAATTTTCGTAAAAATTCCATCTAATTCGGTCCAAAGCTTCGAAATGGGGAGAATTTCGCTGAAAATACGCCACTTTTGATGATTTCGAGAATGCTACGATCAAATTGCCTCAAAAGTTGTAAATAGAGGGTATTCGGCCTGCCTAACACAAATCTACAACCCGTCTATCGATTTTCGATAGACAACGGTCGATTACGGTGGGTATACGGTAGCTCGGTCGAAGTCTTAAATTTGACTCAAAATTTCACTGTAGGTGTTATATGGAACGCTGAACACGAATTTGAGGTCCATTCTTCGATTTTCAAAATTTTAAGGTAAGTCACGCCAGTTAAAAGGCATTTTGCCTACCGTAACCCTAAGTCAGACGAGGAATAGACCCCAGATTCATGTTCAGCACCGAAACTAAGCTCCAGATGCAAGTTTTGAGCCAAATCCGAAAAAATTTTTCTCAACACCCCAAAAGTTCCCTGATGCACCCCTCACCTTTTTTTGAAGCAATGAAAATGCAATTTTCTTAATCCCCACAGTCATTAAGGGAATTTCAAGCACGGATTATTTATGTACTGTCAAAGACCTACAACAACGACAACATATTCTTCCGAATCTCCACGGAAAGTTCAAGTCAGTCCCTAGTAAGGGGAAAAATTGTGCGAACCACATTTCAGTAGATTGAAGGTCTTGAAACAATCATGAAAATCAATAGGAGTGGTAGAAAAATTTTTGGACGTTCGTGGCTTTTTTTTGTACGTGTAGGGAATGAGACCGACGTTATCAGAGCAAGGTAGAGCCAAGAAGAACTTTCAGAGATGTTCGAAGAATGGATGGATCACTGAAGACTAGCAGGCACAATCGGTGAAGGGGAATCGAAGCTGACGATATATGAGGTTGTGTACGAAAAACACGGAAATTTCTATGAATTTGTAGACTACTGATTTCGAAGACAGCGCTCCCGATAAATCTCGCTCCCAAGGATTCCGGTCAGAGGTAAAGTTCAATTTCGTAACCGTCCCCGAGTTCTCCTGCCTGTCTTAAAGAGAATTTAGCGCTGAACATAATGATGTCTCAAGAATTGCTTATATCCTACTACGAATTGAGTTATGATTCCTCCAAAACCGTGAATTCGAACGGCGATAAATTTTGTAGACGAGTTGCCCAGTTTTTTCATCAATCGCGAAAATCGCGCTAGAGCAGATCACAATAATAAGCTAGACCAATTACAAATGAAAGAGGACAAATTCTGATTGAAATCCATTGGTCGTCTCGTCTCTATTGAGATTGAAAACTTGTGGGAGGGAGTGGCCTTTTTTTTCTGGGGGTGTGGTCAACTTTTTCCTCAGTTCGCCTTGGTTATTGGAGCGAATTCGGGTTTCACGCTTGGCAGCGTTGCCATTCATGGCCACCAGACCATGATTTAAAAATTGCTACTGAGTAAGTATTGTGTCTTTAGGGCACATTATTGCATCGACCCTGTGGCGTACAATGCCTAGTAAGTAGAAGATGGAAAAAATTACTTGAAGCAAACTTTTGTCTCAGCGAGACATTATGCCTTACAAACATGACTACGCTCCATTTTCCTCTGAGCTCGCAAAGTATTCTCGTTGGAATAGTCGAAGTTTCAGGGAAGAATGGTTATCGACACGGTCAGCGAGCGAAGGTCTTTCTACTTATGGTGGGCAATTAATCAAAGTCTTCATTGGAAACGACAGTATTCTTTGTAATCTACCCGCATGAGTAATGTTTTTTTGAGAGCAGCTGCAATGAGAACAGCTCCACCTTATCTATTTGACGGTAGAACTGAAAGCGATCGCAGGCATGAGCTCTGTCTTGTAGCGAATGACATGGAATTCCGTGTCATTCGCTACAACACAGAGCTGAATGAAAATTCGGAGCGAGTCTGTAATGATATCAGTCTTTCGTAGCATCTCATAGAGAAAGAAGCCCCATATGTACAGACACCCTACAATGGCGGGAGGATTGAGCGATCTCCAAGGAACCCATGTTGGTAGGGCTTACTTACCCATTCGCCACTTGCCCCACTATAAAGAATTCGGCCCAGATACCTGTCCATGGTGGGAGGATCGAACTATCTCCTAGGAACACAGGTGGGTAGGGCTCCTTATATAACCGCAACGGTTAGCGCAGTAATGCGCTTTTCATATTTGAATACCGGACAAGCTATCGATCCATTGTTTTGATGCTAATTTATTACTGATATATACTTTATGCGTCTCCGCCATTGACCTCTCCTGTTGAAAAGGTTATTGCTAGGAATAGCATCGCAAACTCCCCCAATGCGCAAAACTTGGGTACATTCTATCTGATTTCTTTTCGTTTCGTATGTTGAATTTGTACACCAGATCTGTTCATTCGAAGTTTTGTCGCGTCGTTTACGACGTATCTATAAATAAATAAATAAATAAATATGTGAGGCTTTCATGGAGGTGAACATCGCATATGGAAGTCTCGCAGAGGAAATAGATGAGTAATGAAAATGAGAGAGCGGTACGAATGCGAAAACTGGAACTGACT
The DNA here is from genome assembly GCA_029168955.1 of Aplectana chamaeleonis. Taxonomy (NCBI): domain Eukaryota; kingdom Metazoa; phylum Nematoda; class Chromadorea; order Rhabditida; family Cosmocercidae; genus Aplectana; species Aplectana chamaeleonis. The sequence continues at coordinate 72,625 of JAPDOI010001074.1, read as the reverse complement.
CTTTGCAAGGTTCGAAACCTCAAAAAAGCTTCCAGAGAGGGTTTGAAGTAAGGCTACAGTCGGAGATTATCACAAGGGTTTCCTCAAGAGCGGCTGAAATGGAAGAAAAAGAACAAATATGAATCGTGATTCGCGCCAGTAATTTCATTGACTCCAGTTACGAACAAGGAACATGAGAAATGATTTGCAAGAGATGCTAAGCGGTAGGAAACATAAAAAACACGAAAAAAGAAAACGTGAGTCTTTTGAAGTGAAAACGTATCCAATCATGATTATTAGTAAGAATTAAAGACAGATAGAGCTGCCTGAAATGCTAATGCCACCTGACATTATTGGGGTGAACCTAAAAACACGAAAAAAGAAAACGTGAGTCTTTTGAAGTGAAAACGTATCCAATCATGATTATTAGTAAGAATTAAAGACAGATAGAGCTGCCTGAAATGCTAATGCCACCTGACATTATTGGGGTGAATCTTCCGTTATGTGAGAAAATGTGAAAGCAAAAGAGTGTGAGGAGAAATATGCTTGAATCTGGTCTCTTTCAATACTAATCTGTAGGTTAAAAGTAGGACGGAGAACTTGAGCAAGGCGCAGACTCTGGGATAATCATCTGGTTTCTTTCACAGCCACCAGGCTTTTATGATCGGAAAAGAGGCAGTCTCGTTGAGAGATGAAGTAGCGAATGCGTAGAAAGAAGAAATTTCCTGTGAACACCACAAGAAGTTCTTGGGAACCAGTGTTTCGAAAAAAAGTGGGACCAGCAGTTTTTCTTAAATGCATCGTACACGATGAAAACCGTACTTGGGTTTTTGACGTCTTCGTGTTGTTATATCCCTATAGTGACTAAAGGTTGCAAAACGCCCCCCTCAAAAACAACAACTCTTCAAGAAAAACCGATTTCAAGAAAGCTCAAAACAAATTTGAAGTTCCCGCCGACATCAACTTGGGATAGTTGTCCAAAGAACGCAAGGAACAGTTTCACGAAATTCACCGAGGACGCCATTCAGACCAGCGATCATTTGTTCTTGAACGAAATTAAGAAGGATTACTCATCTGCTGCGTCCATTGCTGTTAGCTGCTTTCGATCGATGTCGAGTGTGAAATCGAGTGGCGTGAGCATTGCGCTCTACGACGCGTCAACGCACGATCGCCGGCGGCGACCACGGAGTTTTGTTCCTTGTAACAACGGATCGACCCTAAGGCCGGCCCCCCAAGCCCAGGAGGCCGTTTTGAGATAAGCGAATCTTAACTCAGAGGCGATTTTGAAACTCCAGACTTTCTGAGTGGTATTGTTATGACCCACTAGTCAGTCCGAACGCGAAAGATGGAATTTGGTTCTCATCGTGTACGATGCCTTTAAGACCTGTCAAATTTGATAACCACCACAGTAGTTCTGGAGCCCGTCAAGTTTAAGATTCACCAAGAGAAGTTCTGTAGGGTTGGGATTATAAAGAAGGAACGGTTGCTCTGTGAAGAAAGAGTTGAGTCACTGCGATGATTGAGGAAAAAAGAACTTCAAGAAAAGCTTCAGATAGATGAAAAAATTCGACTACCTTTTTGGGTCACAGTGGTGGTGCATTTGATGTGAGATGGAAGCGAATACTATTACTTATAGAGTCTGGCAATGGGGAAAGAATTCAGACTACTTGGAAATGTGTACTGGGAAGAAATGAAAATATTCACAGTAGAACGGGCTGTGGGTGACAACAAAGCCTTAATTCAGAAGGTGTGATGGAGTAAAGACGGGTTTCTGGAAAACAACTGGCGAAAAGGGAAAAACCTTCCGAGGACACGAAGAGGGCCTACAAGGTTCGTTAAAATTGAAGCAATGAACTGCATAATAGTAAGCCGGACAGACTGCATTACGAAATTCAATACCAGTCTGTATACATGCTATTTTAGATGGCGGAACAAAGACACAACCTAACTACAAGACAGAGGACACAGTCTGGTGCGGGTATAGGGGTTTGATGAGGAGGAAGTGAGATTGAAGACGAGGTCGCTTGTCGGCGAACATGTAGGGCAGATCGTGGTGCATGCATTGGCGAGATCCATTTGTTTGCTCTCGGGCACCTACCATTTAGTGGCTGACAGAGTTATGGTCAACTATGTTATACAGTCAGCCGACTGTAATGACCACCCACATTTCCTGCACGCGCCCCGCTAAACGCCCCTCACCCTTTACCCGCCGTTGCAGGCAATCCCCCCTCTCTATGACTGCTCATTCCGTTAAGGACCCGGTCAAGTACTGTATTAACACCGAAGTACACACAAGTGCACACCACGCACAGATGACAAACGCTATAGTCAAATGCCGCCATTGTACAAACGACAGTGCCACGCATAACCAGTTCGCTGTGATGAGGGTGACTGAACTCACCTCATGAATAAGAAGGTTTAAGAAAATGGCCTCAAGAGGGGGTGAGGCAAACTTTATAAGGATCGTTCTATATGTAAATCAGGGCATGGTTTTTAAGCGAAGGGAGGTAATGTATGTCTGCGAGGACGTCCAACACTGCAACATTGAGGTGGTGCGTATTGACCAATAAACAGCTGTCCCGTACCCACCGCTGTGCCACTTAAGATTGCAGGCAATAGGAAATCATTTTCGATGGCGCTAAATGGCTAATGAAATTACGAGGAGCTTGATATTGGGATAAGAGGGAAATAACGACAATTTCTATAGAGAAGTATGGTTGAACGCACTCGCTCAGAGCCCTTCGTGCATGCTCAATAATTTATCATTTGACACTGTCTGTGTTCGACTTAGGACAAGTCTCCCTTTAATACCCTCGAAAAATACTATAAATCACTCTATAGGAAATTTTGAAAGCCTTACTCTTTCCAGAAGAACATTCATTGGCGAAGGTCGTCAAAGTTTCACGGTTCGCTCATTTCCCTGTCACGTGTAATAACTGCAAAAACTTCTTACAAGGTGTTTAACTGAATGTCTCATTCAAAAAAGTGGCCTCACTACATACCAGAATCGAGCACCTCGTAAAGGGACACGGGAACGAGACTGAGTTTAAGTAAGACTGAAACAGCCATCTTCGTATGTTCATCACAAGCTCTTTCTACGAAGGTATTATGTGACTGTTTCGCGTGCTACGACTAGAAGTACACGCTCTGTTCTTGGTGCCTCCAGTTTTCCTACTCTTATTCACTAAAAAGTTTCCGTTCCTGAAGAAAAAAAGACGAAAGCTTCCTGTTTCAACGTATCGAAATTGCCTCATGCGCTCTTGTGCCTCTTCGAATCGCACGCTAGAGTGATTGCGTAAAATAAAATACAAAGTTATCAGAAGAGAGTGAGTTGAATACAAAACTTGGGTGTTAGTTAGGCAGGAATGGAACCAGTAGTGCATCGCTTACCGGGCGAGAGTGTTACCATTACACTACCGACACCCAGCCCTGCATCCCTCAGCTATTCACACATGAACTGTGTAGACACAACAGCAATCACTCGTTAACGGGTATGATCTGGCAAGCACAAATCTACATTAAATCCAGTTAAGCTGAGGCCTCTTGAAGACCGAAATTTGATGTTTTTGAAGGCATTAAATATTCAGAAACATCAAAATACACAGTCTTTCTTGCAATACGCCCATCACCGGCTCTAGTTTTTTCGAGAAGCATAGGAAAGGCTACAAATTACGACTGTTAGCCGTAACTTGCCTTAAAATGGTCCGTTCGATTGCGCAAAGACATATTTGGCATCAGCCATGTCTTACTTCTCACAAGACATGTAGGAGTTACACAATCACTAGAGAAGTGCGAAAATGGATTTAAGCAGCCCTAGAGCGACAGGAGTGGTTCACCACAATTTCCTAATATTTGATTCATGGTGTAAGTCTCACATGAGTTCACGGCAGTAAGGCATGTATGTACTAAAAATCAAGAAGAGAGAGCTCTTCATAATGATTATGGAGGAGGAATGCAGGGCCTGGTTGGTTATAGAAGGAGCTCGACAGCGTGAAGCGAAAGCCCTACATACATGCATGCATACATACATACATACAAACATACATACATACATACCACCATACATACATACATACATACATACATACATACATACATACATACATACATACATGCATACATACATACATACATACATACATACATACATACATACATACATACATACATACATACATACATATGTACATACATACATACATACATACATACATGCATGCATACATACATACATACATACATACATACATACATACATACATACATACATACATACATACATACATACATACATACATACATACATACATACATACATACATACCTGCATTCACGAAGTGAGGAACACAAAAAGGAAAAAAAAAGATTTTTTTTCTGGTAGAAACGCAAGCTCAGCGCCCTTCTAAGGAAACTAAAAAGGGAAGAACGACGAAAAACGGCTCGGAAGTGGGTGAAAACTGTGTTCCACGGTCTGCCCACAAGATCAGCACGCTCGCAAAATGGAAGAGTTGTTCAACCAAAGGAACACTCTTCTCCTCAAGAGATTCTAACGGTGAAACATATGCACAAAAAAGCGCTCCTCTTTAAAAAGTCTTTCATTAAATCAACACAAAAAAGTTGTGTGCCGAAGAAGTTCAAAGCGTAAGCTCTGCTGCACTAATGAGTGCTCAGGAGGAATTTTAAACGAGTTTTTTCTCTTCTCGAATACATGCGGTTCCTTGGAGATAGAGCCACTTTCGTGAGTTGACCTGCCCAGATTTTTCAGAATTGGATGCTCTTTTGTCGAATGCACTGCCTCTGTTAACAATAAAACAGTAAAACAGCAAAAATAGGAAAAATTGAGGCTCTTTAGAGAGACCAGATCGAGACGACGCACAAGAGCGCCCCGTGGCTAACCAGTTCCGTGGGATTTGAAAGTTGGGATTTTTAGGGTGATTGTACCCGCAAAAATGATTTTTAAGGTGCTACATGCCTGCCAACCAGTGTTCCAAGTTGTTTCTGTTACGATTATGCTTGCCAGAAATGTTCGTGTTCTTCTGACTGTCTTTGATATCAAGTGTAAATCTAGAAGTGTTTCCAAAATCTATGAGATCTCACAAAAGTCAAAACTGTAGAGAGAGGAAATGGAGAATATTACTGCGATTGTATGTATGTACTAGCAGAGAAAGCGCATCGGGTTCCTTTCAACTAACGGGACTGCAGCGTTTCACCTAAACAATCGCATGGAGTGCAACGAAGTGATTCAGTTCCAGAGAATTTACAAGTACGAATCGAATTGCAAACACTATGTAAGTGGCCACACATTCCTGACCTAGTTGCAAGAGATTCCTCCACAGAGAATGCATTGGAGTGAATTTCACATCTACTCATGGGCTCACGAATTCTTTGTTTTTTTTCATCGAGGAGGGGTGGGTATACAATGATGCGTTGAGAAAGCTGAAACAACCTAAGATCTTAGCTTCCGTTATATATAAGGTGCAACCAGAATTTAAAAAGTATTTTGCTGTGCTTGAAGGCATAGGACACCCAGAAATTATTTTTTTCTAGGTTTTATCCTTATCCTGGAGAGGGTCACACTCTGACACCAATGGTATTTCCAAGATCGTCCAACACCCCCTACGAACCGGGATATGGCTCCTTGAAAATGCCTGTATTTTGAGAGCAAAAATTTGGTGGACGACTTGTCTCAGGCCTGTATTTCTCTTGATTCGCAGTCGCTGCACGAGAGCAAAACAGGATGAGGAGATAGGTCGAAAAAGGAGTGAAGAGCGACGACGCAGTTAAAAATCATCCACTCATCTAGCCGCTATCGAGATCAAAAATCAGGAGGGGCCGGGCCTGTAATGGTGGATGGAGGGGGTCGGGCCCGTGGTGGTGGCCTATATCTCGCTTATTTGGAGGAATTGAGATCTCGCATTTGGAACGTGTTATACAGGAAGGGCCTTCTACACAATTACATGAAAACCTCAAAATTCATATCTGAGGGTGTACTGTGCCTCTAAAGGCAGAAGAAAGTTGTGGAAAGAACATAAGTATCAGCTTGATCCGCAAACGGCTAAAAGACCACAAAGGTCACGCGGCAAGAAACGGGCTATAACTAGAGCGATCGGTATCCTAAATAAAACAATTCGTGAACACGTGCACAACTCCGCCCGAAATGATCGGAGTCTCATGTTGGGCATTCAAAAATCATTGAAGTTCACAGCCAGAAATTTATACAAATTTGACCAAAGAAAATAATTGAATAATGCAAGCAAGCCTTTTATTCAGTATTCAACTCGACAAAGAGAGAAATATTCGAGCAAAAAAATTAGTCCGAAAGCCATTGTATTGTCCAATGATTGGATTCCCATTTAGAGCCAGCTGATGTTCTCGATATTAGAGATATATGTTCTTGATACGATATTAGAGTCTGAACTTTCCTGTCTTTGATGGTGGACGAGCTTACCCCCCCCCCATCATCGCAGCCGATGATGTGGGGTGAGCTCGCCCACCATCAAAGACAGGAGAGTTCAGGCTGAAAATTTGGCCCAGAACAGGGTTTTTTCGCAATTCTTTCTTATAGGTCCTACTACGCTGAATCCAGGAAATGGGTTTCGAGAGGAAAAGAGGACGCGCATATTTTATCGCTGGTGGAAAGAGCCCTCACCGTTACTACCCAAAGGTAATAAATATATGCATGCACAGTTGATCTTTTGATGGATTTGCCTTGCGAAAACACCTGGACAAAGGCAAACTAACTGTGAAAAAAATGCACCATAGAGTGTTGATTAAGACGTTCAGGAAGTAAATACAGCAAGAAAAGCTCTGTTTCACTATGATTCAACAATTTCTGAACCATTCCACTCTTCAACACAGCTTGAGCTAACAGGTCTGCAGAACAGCATAGTCGTGTTGATGGATAAAATTGGAACGGAGTGTGGACACTGTTTTCACATTACACACCCAAGGAGGACTACATCTGGGATACGCAAGACATATGCACATTTCCAGAGCTGCGGCTCGCAAAAATGTAGTTCAGGACACAAAAAAGAAAACAAAAGCATTGTTCAGAGGGATTTGATTGTCGAACTGATAACTGCGAGAGAGAAAAGCCGTCTGACATGCTCATCGAAATGTCTTCTGACCACCCACTCGGATCACGTCATCTCCAAAATGCCTCCTCCAACAACAACAACAGCTGTTTCCTTCACCGCCACTCAGCACTTGTGCTCGTGAGAGATTCGGTTTTCTTGGCACATATGAGTCATTCACAGGTTTCTCAAATCGGCAGAAGTATTGAAACAAGCAAGCATGAGCGTTGGTAATTTTCCAGCCGATCTGCAACACAGTGCCCACTTGGAGAAGGTTTCGTGCGAGAACATCACATTTTTAAGGAATTTTTTTTTCGGAATTAAGTAAATATGGTCTGCTTATCAAAATTATTTTAGTGAAATGACGAGGTGCGACCTTTTCTGAGAGATTCTTTGGCGCTAGTACAGTGATGCTCCCGCGATCCGCGATAGCCCAATTGACCTATCCGTTGACAATTTCGATCTCGTACCGTGATGGTACCGCGATCGTTGAGAGGTTTACCGCGCTAGTACCGTGGTGCACTCGCGATCCGCAATGGTGCCGTGATCGTTTACCCCCGGTTCTGCGTTCTCATGCTGTGCAGATTTGTAAAGCAGCGCGAAATACGGTACGGGCAATACCCTATAGCTTCGTGTTGATCTGATGGGCAACACCCGCTCGGGTAAAAAACCGGGAGGGCATGGATGCGGTACGCTCTCGGTTGGAGACTGGCAGATTCTCGCAATCGTTCCGCGATGGCCCCATGCTAGTATCCTCTCGGCCCCTACCAGAAACCGAGGGGAATCTATCCGTGAACGATCGCGGGGGATGCTCTCAGAGTTTGCAGTGAGCTGTACTGTGTTCGCGACACCACCGGCTAACAGGCCTACGATCTTCCTCCACAACTCCGTCTATTCACTTTCAGGCAGTGTTCACGATTATCTTCAATTTCGTGATTATCTGCTATATCGATTGCTTGGCCCCAGAGTAGAGTTGAAATATCGCAAAACGCTTGGCTCCGGGCGAGAAAACCCCGCCACCATACGCGGGAGAAAACGCGGGCGCATACCATAACGTGCACTGCGACGTTGAACTGCAGTTACAGCAAAAAAACAACCAAAAAATCGTGCAAGAGTTGAAATAATGAAAAAATTGGGGGAAACGCGTCAGAAGTGTATTCCCTTTTGCTCTCACCCCGCCTCTACACTCTTACAGGAACGGTTTCTTGTAACAATAAAACTTTTCAAGACCCGTGATTTGCAATTCTCTACTCCCTGTTGCTCCTCTCTTTCCATCACTCCCTGTCTAATACTGCTTTGCATAGAATAATCTTTCATTTTAATTGACCCCAATTTTCACCCTTCACAACCACCGAGAACATGTTCATACTTCCGTACAACTACATAGTCCAGACCAGAAAATAATTTCACCGGAAAAGGCGTTTTAGAGCTGTTTTTGCCTCGTGATTATGGTAACACTTGGTGGCTCCCGCTTTGTTCTAAGAGAGAAACTCAGGAACGAAAATCATCGTGAACACTGCCTCAAAGGCAGGGTTCGCGATATAAACTACTTTTGAGCCCTCTTCATGAGAATGTAGATTTGGTCATCACAAAAGTAAAAATAAGTCAAAAAAACCCGGAAATTCGTGGGAAAAACGCTCAAAAACGAAGTATGTATAACAGCTAATTACCGATGTCGGCCGACCCCCTAATTAACGAGATTTTTATTAATGCTTTGTTTATTCGCCTTTTATTTTGCTGTTCAAGTAGTCAGTAGTCTCCAGAAATGCTCAGAAATTACTTAAGAAGCAAAATAAAAGTTGACAAAACAGGCTTTCACACAAATCTCGATACTTGGGGGGCGGGAGGACACCAAGCAATAACTTGCTCCTGAGCGTTTTTTTCTCCAATTTTTCACTTATTTCTGTTCTTGTGATGGCCACGTCTACCATTCCATGGAGATAACAAAACAACCGATTTTATCGAGAACCCTGCCTTTAACTAAATGGTATGAGGAGACTCTGTGTATCTGTTCAAAAGCAAAGTGAATGTTCATTTGTGATATGCTAGAAAAATGCAAATACGTTCACAAAACAAATTTCTTGCACATACACTTCTGAATTCTAAGTGGGGGAAGAATTCATCCCAAACATTCGAAACATGTGTGTGAAAGTGCAGTCAAGGGATAAAGAAGAAATCCGCGGGGAACTTCGACCTCCGAATGAACGCCAATGAATAGAATAGTGTTAAGCAGGCGCGTGTAATAATACTCATATTCGTAACCTCATATCCGCGCATATATTGCGTTCCGAGGACAACGGAATTGTTTTGTCCGAGGGGAGTCGTTCCCTCCGCCTCTTTCCGGATACATTATGCACTGCGGTAGTGTGTGCCGAGTGGACACATTTGGCGGATCTTGAACACAAATCACTTCACCCCAATGGGCATCGAAAGCGGAATGGGTTCCGCGAGTACGATGTAGGGGCGAATTAGGAAGGTTGAATGCCAATCTCTCAAAACTCTACGTAAAAATATATCATGCGGCTCTTACATCCGTGTATAAACTCAAAGTTAGAGAGACATTTTGTTGCAGTGCTTTTGTTGAAATAGCGACGCATTCTTATAACTCGCTGCAATGTCCTCAGATTAAGAAAATTTTAGCATTCCCCGCGACGGAGTAGATCCATTAGTGACCTTGTTGCAGAGACTGGTATTTTTCTGCAATTCCCTATCTGCCGCAATCGAAGATTCATGGAGAAAAACCAGCGGTCATCTCCATTTTAAGAAAACACACTCACCCACTGGTGAGGTTGAAGTTTCGCACAACAGTAAACGAACCCGAGGACACAGAGACCCGCAGCGTATTTGCAGCACCTTCTACTGCAGTTTGTGCCACAAATTAGTTTTGTAAGGCAGCTTCTCCCCTTGTGTACTACTGATCTCGCTGTCGGGTCCAACTCCTCCGTTAAAGCCAGTGGTCGCGATGAAAAACGTTATCTAAAAAAACTACAAAAATCAGCTTAGATAGAAAACAGCTGAAAACTATGATGGTAGCGCGAAGAAAACGGGCTAGAATTAGTGTTTATAGGGCCCAAAGATACTAGTCCATGCACACGTGCACAGCGCTGCAAAAAAAAATCGCAGCCTCATGTTGAGCGAACAGTCAAAAATTATCGACATTCAGAGGAAGAAATAAATTCAAATTTACGTGATGAAAAAAGTTGACCAATGAAAGCAAGCACTTCAGTCAATGTTTAGCTTAGACGAGTCCGAAGGATAATGTTCATTGATGGAAATTCAATTTCAAGCCAGCTGATCTTCTTGATACCAGAGATCATCGATGCCGAAGATGTGGAGTGAGCTCGTCCACCATCAAAAGACCAGAAAATTCAGGCTTCAAATTGGGCTCAAAACAGTGTTTTTTTCACGATTTTTTCTCGTTGGTCCTACTACTCTAAACCCAGAAAAGGGTTTACAGAGGAAAAGAAGACGAGCATATTTTATGGCGACCACTGCCTTTAATTGGTCTGACGTGAGTGATCCCAGCAGGTTCTACTCCTACAACGACGTCTTGAAAGGAACACTCTCAATGAGAGGGCAGTTGGCCATTTAAGGTTGATGATAGAAGATGACCTCGAGTCATTTTGTGGACATTAATTTTGGACACTGAGGGATCGTTACCATGACTCAACGGGACGCTGCTTTGCTGTGCACCGTGGTGAGGATGATAGCTGCGAATGTTGGAAAAGTCTAGCTCCTTCGTTAGAGGGGGTCATAATCAAGGGTGTTCGGAAACTCCCAAAAAAATTCAGAAAACAGAAAATCAAGTTTGTCAGGAAACGGCAAAGAAAAAGCAGAAGTTCCAAAATGGCCGGAAAACAGAAATTAGAAAATCGAAAAATCGCTAAACGTCCCTACATACGTATACACTCACTTCATCTCAACCTTTTTTTCTTAAAAAAACGTGCATTTTAAAATTCCATCATACACATATTCAGGTGCGCAGCAAATTTGGTTTTGAACCGACCACACGCGCAACCGCTTTTTCGAAACGTACGTTCAGAGTGAACGTAGAAATTACCTCTGAACTGCGTCGAAACTGCTTAAAAAAAGCGCGCAAAGTTGGTATAGCCGCCCAAAAATGGTTTGGAATGGTTTCCCGATTTTCGAGAAAGTTTGAAAAAAGCCGCTCGATTGTGTTCTAAATCTCCATTTCTTTTCTCAGACGGTGTTCAAGATCTTGTTGGTACACTTGAAATCGAGCTAGGAATCTCATTTTCGGGCAGAAGGCTGGAAATGGATGCAGATTGCTCCTGTTCCGATTTGAAATTGATACCATAACTTTGAAGAGTACCTCAAAGTCGTGGGATTTCATGCTAAATTAGCCGTGGAGACCGAAAACTACTTGGGCATGTTACGGCTGTGGAGAACACGGTGTATGGGTGGTTCTGCGGCCAATTAGCACAGGTCGCTGGGGGTAAGTACTGAACTTATCAGATTTCTTACTCATGACACGTGATCGATCGGCAATCAATATAATCGATTTTCGCGCTTATGGCACAAATTGTTGTGAGGGGTGGTGATTGTTGATGGGTATGGATCTTTTGGTTTGGGAATTTTACTCATCCAACATTATCGATTAATACCAATCAATAATATCGATTTTTTCCTGTTGCACAAACTGCCGCAATAATTGTTGATTGTTGATGGCTTTAAGTCCCTTGTTTGGGAAAATTTTTCTCAACATGCTAAGTCGAATATTTATGATCAATAATATCGATTATTTACCAGTTCCGCAAAATGCGGGAATGAGTGTGTTTCTTATGGTTGTGAGTCTCAGGTTTCAAAAATTGTACTCATTCGACAATATCGTTTGTTGGAGGTTTCATCTCTCTAAACTGAAAATTGCTGAGAAAAATTCAAGTCAGAAAGGAAACCTTCGGGAAAAATATATGAAAATTCGGAAATTTTGAACTCCTAGAAAAATAACAATTTGGCAGTGCTTTTTAAAATTTAAAAAGCTTGAAAAATATCTTGAAATGACTCTAAAAATGATTTGGCGTAAAATAGCCTGATGCAACAAAAAAACTAGGAAGTGAAATGAAATAACTAACAATGGAATTTGGCGGTCAGTCATTGCCCAACTATCTAATAGTAGTGTCAGACGAGGGATAGGATTTTACAAGCTTCTCCGTTAGACTTAGCAAAGCGAAATCAAGCGCGCAACGGAAACATGAAAGCGTTTTTGAGAGCTGTAATAAAGGAATCGGCTTACATAGGCCAATCTAGGTGAACGCAACGCTCCAATCCATATAGCGCCTGATTCAAGATGTTTTAAGATATTTCTGAGGATTTTTTTAAACTTTTAGACGACATAGTCTAATCTTCACTTTTGCTAGGAAGCTAAATTTTCGGAAATTTATATTCTCAAGCTCGATATGTATTTATGGCTTGGGAACGCGGTACCAATCGTCAGCTCTGAGAAGTATAGCAGGCTTGGTTGGCCTTTTGCGAGAATCGAACTCTCAGCCATCCAAGAAACCACTAGTAAGTCAGCTACGTGAATGTGAAACGTTTTGAACTGTGAAATAAGTTCCCAATGAGGTTAATCCTTTTACACCTGGGTGCGTTTTGTCTAGGACGCAATTCCGAAGAATTTGCAAAAAAAATGTAATTTCTGGCTATTTATGGAAAGTTTTTCTGAAGCGAGTCTGCAGATTGTATACACAGAATAAAAGGCGATTGGCAGCAGTTTGGCATTCGAAATGCATCGCGCACAGCACTCCATCGACGACGTGAAGGCAGCGGCTTTCCCACGCACGCGTGGCGTGTACCAGCCAATCTCCTCCTAGGCGCCTCCCTTTCTGTGTATTCGATCAAAAAACCTTCTGAAACAGGTATCTAATGCCACAGTAAATATTTAGTGCACAAAATCGACTGCACCAGATGATAGCAAGGTAGAAAATGCAGTTCAATTAAGGAATTGGTGAGCTCGGCATCAAAATATCATCAGCCATAATTGGCTCCTGGCTTCGAACTTGTTCTCGCATATCAGTAAAATGACTCATAAAAAAGATTCTACACTATTACTGTCAACTAGCTAGTCCTCATGCAAAACAAATCAATCTCTTTTTCTTGACATGATTGTACGCTTGTCATCGCGAACCTGAACCAACCAAATACAAAACAGTGCAACTAACTAGGGAACCTCGCAGGGCCATCCCCACCATTTAAATGTTGATGGATTTTTTTCTGGTCAATTCTGGCTCGTTGTCTCCGAATCTGACATCGGCATTTGACACCGCTGAAAGCAAATAAATGCGTTTTTAAAGCTTTGCGAAAAAAAGGGGCCCATGAGTGAATTTTAGGGTCTTGAAAAAAAAACGGATTCGGCTCAAAACTTTTACTGGAGGTTATTCAGGGCGCTGAACGCGAATCTGGGGTCTGTTTGTCGCTAGACTCTTGGTTACTGTAGGTTGCGGTAGGCATAATGCCTTTTAGCTTGCTTTACCTACCGTAATATTTCGAAAACAGAAAAACGGACCCCAGATTCGTGTTCGGCGTCCCAAATAAACCCGCAGAGAAATTTTGAACCAAATCTGAGACTTTGACCAAGTTGCCGTATACCCACCGTACCCTACCGTAATCTATCAAAAATCGATAAAAGGGTTGCAAGTTCGTGTTTAGCACTGCAAATAAGCCCCCAGAGAAACAATTGGAGCCATATATACCGTAGCACTCCGGGAATCGTCAAAAGTCGCGATCTGCCATCAAATTTCCTTTGATATCAAAAACCATTAAAATTTGAAATCAAAAACTCCAGCATGGGAAGCTTTGAACGAATCAAGTCGAAAATTTCGAAAAATCGTGAAATATGTAAACCCCGTACTCGTAATAAGCACCCCGAATAACCCCTCCCCCCTGGTGGAACTTTCAGTCAAATCTGGAACGTTTTTCTGTAACGCTTCCAGAGCCCTCTAATTGGTATAAATAAACGCCAGACCGAAAATTCGTACAATTCCAGAACGCTATCAGTCCGTGGAAAGCTCTAAAATGCGCCTCCACCCATAATTTGATCAGTGGGGTAGTTTTGGGCGTTAAAATCAATTATGAGGTCCGTTAACAGATTTTTCCAACACTGAACCGCGTTTTCGATAGAAAAAAAGGCACTTAACAAACAACTAGAGGCTTCTAGCCTTTTCAAATACATATGTAATTCAAGAACCACAGCTTTTTCTTTCAAAATTGAGAAGCAGACTTAGATATCAAGCTCACTACATCAAATAACCCTTTATTGAACTTTTTAGCCAAATTCAAGAACTACATAGTCACGTTCAGCTCAGCTGCAGGAAATACGAAATTTGACAGGCTATAACTTTTTTCGCAGACGTCAGAAGCAAAATCCAAGTTCAGGTTCAAAGAGAGCGTGCCGGAGTTGACTAGGAAACAAATATCAGCTTTTTGATCCTGGGAAACACCATGCGAGGCTCCCTAGTAAGAAAAAGTCATTCAAGATTGATTTTTGTGATTTTTCTTCTGATTTTGGCCGACATTTTTGAAAATAGCAAATAGAAAGGCTTAAATGGCCAGAAAGCAGAAATCAGAAAACAGAAAGTTCGGAACACCTCCGGTGGGAAGCCATGTTCTCTTTTCATTCAAAGGCAGCATACACGCTCGCAAAAGTTGTTGAGATAACTACATAAGTATGATCGTACGGGCCCTAGAAGAGCCCTAACGAAGTTGGAAGAGTTGAAAACGAGTTGAAATGACCGTATTTGAGCCTTATCGAGTCAAAAAATCTTCCCTTCTCTGCCAATAGATACGGGCTCCGCCCCTCAATCCAAATGTTCAATGCTCGATTATGGTCACTTCGGCTCATTTTTTACTCTTCTAACGTCGTAAGCTTGCCAGAAAGGGCCGTACGAGTACAGTAGCGTCTTTATACTAACAAATTTGTCGCTAGCTCCGCTATTTCAGCCAATGCGGTACAACTCGTCCACTTGTGGGCCAATATAGAACGACGCGTTATATCTCCATTCCAGTTGATTTTTTCCGGTTTTTTCGCTATCTCTGAATATTAACAGCTTCAGACCTTCGATTCATGCCATAAAATTGATATCATTTTTGAGCATGGATGCTGCCTTTAAAGGCACAGTACACCTCAGACATGAATTTTGAGATTTTCATTTGATTATGTAGTAGAAATCTCCCATATAGCACGTGCCAAGTGCGAGATCTCAAATCCTGCAAAAAAGCGAGATTTGAGCGATCACCACAGGCCCGATCCCCTTCGCTCAACACCACAGGCCCGGCCTCTTACCAGATTTCCGAACTCGATAGCGGCTAGAAGGATGGATGAATTCCAACAAGACTTCGTTATTCAGTCCATTGCCGGACTGTCTCTTTATTCTACCTCGCTCTCGCGCAACGGTTGCGAATCAAGGGAAATACAGGCCTGAGACAACTCGTCCACCAATTTTTCACCCTCAAAATATAGTCATATTTTAGGAGTCATAACTCCGTTCGTAAGAGGCCTTGAGCGATTCAGGAGATACCATTGTGATCGGCGTATGACCCTGTCCAAGATAAATACAAAACCTAAAAAATAATTATCTGGGTGTACTGTACCTTTAAAGGCAATGTTCACGATGAAAATAGTTTTTCTGTTTTTAACCTATCTTGAAAACGGTCCCGTTCTGATTCAAACGATGTCTCTGAAGACTTCCACGACCTTCTGGGAACGGAGTTATGGTCCCTCAAAAATCGAGCTAGAGAAGCATGGTGGACGAGTTTTCCGTGGCTTACAACTTCCGCCTTCTGCCGCCGATGTATGCGAGCTGACCTGAGTAAAGATAGAAGTCGAGAATGAAGGGAAGAATGGGGCCAATAATCGAAAACCATCGCTCATCTCACGTTTTCAAGCTTTCATTTGTTCCCGTCGTTGGGCGGGCATTGCGCCTTTAGGGTTTGCCTTGCGCTCAAAGTCGCAACTTCGAGCTCTTTTGGGGCTCCTCCCGTCTCGTTTCCATGCCTTCTTTCGACGTTAACGTTACAGTGTGTCCCTCCACTACCCATTCCTAGTAGAATTTCAAACACTTTTTCCATGATGAACACTGCCTTTAAAACATGGTGCCTGCAGCTTAGTAGTTGCTGCTAATAATCAGGGGTAGCAATCGAGAGATGACATCCAGTTCAAGCTTTCGTTCTCAGCAAAAGGTGCCGCCAACAGCAGCACGATCTGCTGGTGAGAGGTGATTGAAAAGCAGTATGCGTTGAAAGCTTACGTAGGAATTGCTTTACAGAAAGGACAGTACGTGCGAATGAGGCCGATATCACACTCCCATCGCGGCGATGCTTCAAAAAAGACGATGACGATCAATTCCGGCGATATTGGGCATCTGAGTGACCAGTTGATTTATATGAGCAGACCGGCAGTTCGAGGGGTGAGGTGGGATGAGATGTTCATCCAAGAAGGGTAGGTACCTCAGTTTTCAGCCGGACTGCCGAATTTTTACAGCAAAAATGCATATAACCGCGATGAAATTGGCATCTCACCTCATCGGAAAACGAGACCATATTATAGCTGCGAAATGCATCTTTCGTCGAAATTTTGGTGGAAAACGTCTCATCCCGTTTTCTTTCCACGATCTGCCGCTTTCCTAATCGAAACAATCAAATCAATTCGATTGCTGCGATTGATCGACACCGCCTTCTCTCACGCATCGCCGCGATGGAGTATGATGCCGGTCGAACAGTTGTTGTGCTGGTCCCATCACACTGTTAAAGCCAGTGTTCACGATGAATATAACACCCGTATTCGACCCCAAAATGGTGTTGCTTGGTCTTGTGTCAACTAATAGTGAATAAAAAACGTTCAGAACAAGCTAAAATGACTGTTTCTGACGCCCAGGGCGCGGACTGGCTCTGCTAGTTTCCGAAAATGCTCAGCAGGCGCGCGCTGATCGCGAAATTTGGGCGAATCGATCAGGTTGGATGCCGCAGAGTTGCTTGGCAATTTGCCATCAACGCCACAAGCTCGTCCGAATGGGGGCCGGACCGGGATGAGGACGTGCATCGGTATAACTTTCAAAGCCGTTTTTATCGATTTCTGCCCGTTTTCGTTTATTTCTTCGAGCCTATCCCTCCAGCTTCTACCAATTCAGTGTTTCACACCGGAACCTGAACGGAGATTCATGAAGTGGACACTGTCTTCAACACATAGCTCTTGTCGCATTTGTGATAGTAATCGAATTCTGTAACTACATCCAATTCGCACGAAAAAGGTGGTAAGAAAGCAGATGCTGCCAAGAAGAGCTCTATTTGAAATACAGTCCTCACGGATCGTACCTTGCGTTAATTGTTGTGTGTTGGCGCAAGCTCGGTGCATGTAAAGTGTGTCCGAATGAGACTGGCCGACCATGCGGCCGTCGTACGTGGCAGGCGGCTGTCGCGACCGCCGCTCTTGGACGAGCATGCAAAACGACGGCGAGCCTTCCCCCTCACCCAATGACTAGGAGCGGGGCCGGCAGCAGCTGGTATCAAGAAATCAATCAGCTCTGCAGCCGAGGGGTCAACCGTTTTGAACACTCGTCCGAGAGCGGCACATGCGACGGCATCCTCCCACGCTTGACGGCTGCATGATCGGCCAGTCTCAGTCGCCCACACTTTATGTTATAGCGTATGCGCGCCGAGCCTGCGCCAACGAACAACAAGGAACGCGAAGTATCACTAGAATCCGAGCCTACTGTATCTGAATTTACACGACTTGCTCAAATCAAATTTCTTACTTATCATAGATCACACATTGTTTAATAAGTAATGACCTTTTTCGAAACGCCACACTTGGAAAAGATGGAAAAAAATTCTTTATCGTACCGTGTAAAAATTCGAGCGAACGTTATCGCAACGCCCATTCTGTGGCCGGAGTTTTGAATTCGGTGGAAGGAAAATGGAAGTTATGGGGAACTAACAATAAGGGAAGAAAGCAATGACATTTATTGTGCAATAACAAAAACGAATCCAAAGACTTGACAAGAAGTTTTTCAGTGTCGTAGCCGAGGACTATTTTCGAATTGACTAGCTCCTCGCAGTGAAAATTCGGTGAAGTCTTCAAAACGCGAATCGCAAGTCTGAAAATACACAGCGACAATATGATAAACGAAGGGAAAAAAGGAAATTTTTAGGTAACTCTTATGCCTACACGAAGTGGCAGCGGTGCGGCAACGATTGACCAATGCCGAAATTGAGAAGCTAGTAGAGACTGCTAAGTTTCCCTTGCTTCGGGATGAAATTCATTTCCGTTTAACACGTGCGTCTGCGCTCGTATGCTGCGTCTCCCTCCCCACGCTTTCTCGCTGTCTCTACCCTCGCTCCGCACAAGCGAGCAAAGAAATGGAGTAAATTTGACTCCGAAACAGGATAACTGCTGCGAACTGTCTGTTGGTGCTTAAAGACAGTGTTCACGATAATCTTCAATCTTGAGATTGTTTCCTAAATTGATTCAGTGGCCCCCAGGTAGAACTAAAATGACGTATAAATTGAGGAAAGCGCACCAAAAGTACACGAAATCCTTAAAGGCAGTGTTCACGATGGAAAAAGTTTTTGAAATTCCACTAGGATTGGGTAGTGGAGGGACACTCTGTAACATTAACGTCGAAAGAATGCATGAAAACGAGCCAGAAGAGCCCCAAAAGAGCCCGAAGTTGCAACTTCGCGCGCATTGAAAATCCCTTCATTCTCAGCTTCTCTCTTTACTCAGGTCAGCTCGCATAGATCGGCTGCAAAAGACGGAAGTTGCAAGCCTCGGACAACTCGTCCACCATGTTTCCACAGCTCAATCTTTGAGGGACCATACCTGCGTTCACAGAAGGTCTTGTGGGATTTCAGAGACACCATTGGAATCAGCATGGGGCCGTTTTCAAGATAGGCGGAAAAACAGAGAAACGATTTTCATCGTGAACACTGCCTTTCAGTATCACCCCGCCTCTCAGAGGCAGCATACACGCTCATAAACGTGATTGGGATAATTACGGAAATAAAATGGTATGGCTCAGATTACAACGCCTACCCATTTTGAAGCGTCAAAAACGATCCGCAGTGCCCTTACAAGAGTAGCAAGTTTTGCCCTGCCCGTATTTTCACGCCCCCTGTATTTGCCCTTTTCCTCCAACGCAGGGTTGCTGGGTCATCTTCGCCGTCAGTGACGTGTGTGGTTTACTTGCGAGGCAATCCACCAACAGTACCGACGGTGAAGAGGACCCAGCAACTTTGCGTTGGAGAAAAAGGGCAAATACAGGGGGAGTGAAAATATGGGCGGTGCCAAACTTGCTAATCCTGTAAAGGCACTGTGAGTCGTTTTTGACGCTTTAAAATGCGTAGGCGTTGTAATCTGAGCCATACCATTCTCGAACCGTAGTTATCCCGATCATGTTTACGAGCGTGTATGCTGCCTTCAGGTATCACAGGAAGCGTTTGTTGTTACAATAAAATATTTTGTGGACACGTCCTTTGCTATTCCCAACTCTCCATTGCTCCGTTTTTTTCCTTAGAGCCTTAACTAATCCTGGTTTACATAAAATATTCTTCTGTTTTCGATTGACTCAATTTTCCACCGGTGACAACCACCATGAACATGTTCATCCAACACGACAACTAGTACATGTTATAGAATAATGTCACTGGAACACGACGTTTTAAAGGCAGCAGACACGCTCGAAAAAGTTGTTGAGATAACTACTTTTCCAAAGTCACACGGCTTCAAGTAGACTGCTCACGCCTTTGGAAGCGTCAAAAGCGAGTCAAAACTACAAATGTCAGCAATGAAAATCAAAAAATTTCTGCAACCCCGCCCCTAAGCTTCAGCAACCCCGCCCCAAAATACAAACTCGTCCAGATTGATAGTACTAATACGGTCCCTTTGGCTAGTTTTTGATGCTTCCAACGAGGTGAACGTTCAAGTTAAGGCTGTAAGAGTATATCAGCTTCTCTATCTCAACCGTTTTGTTGCTAATAATCGCTGTTTCAACCGCGCGCCGTAAAACTCGTCCATTTTCACCTGATAACAGAATAACCGTTATTCCTCTATTTGCACACAGTTTTCGCCCGTTTTTTCGTCAATTCCCAATACAACCAGCTCCAAACATTTGATTTATGTCATAAAATCGATACCATTTTTGAGCATGTCTGCTGCCTTTAATGCGTTTCCCACCGTTTCTTCGTAGTTTTGGTGACACTTGAAGGCCGACGCATTGTTTTATGTGAAAAACTTGGGGACGAAAATCATCGTGAACACTGCCTCTTATGCCAAACGAAAAAGTCTTGAAATCCCATCAATTTGGTTCTTTAATCGTAGTGAAGGGGGTGTGTATACAAGTCTGTTGGTACCTGCTCGTTGGTGCCCCTGCTTCTACTGAACCCAGCAGACGTTTGAGTGTACACAGGGAACGTTCGAGCGATATAGCGTGCACAAGTATATCGCGAAAGTATCCCGCACATTGCATAAAGGTGTCGCCGTCCGGCACACTAAGGCCTCTGGTCCATAACACCTTAGGATCCGTACCTAAGGAGTCATGGAGTCTTTGGCCACAAGCCACAATTTCGCCACCCTGAACTGTCGATCGCTTTCGAGTGATATCCAAAAAACTGCGCTATCCAGACTTCTGAGCTATTTCCATGCACCGTTTGCTGCTTTGCAGGAAACCCGCCTCAAGGATAGACCCGTCATCAGCGTCGGAGAGTACACCATCTACTGCGGTAACGCTGACGATAGGAGAGTGGGAGGCTGTGCAATAGCTAGAAGGAAGGATTTCATTGGTATGGTCAAGGAGTTTGGCTCAACGTCGTGCCGGAATGCATCCGTACGACTGAGGGATCACAGAGGATTCAATCTGTGGATAGTGAGTGCTCATGCGCCTACTGAAACCGCCGAAGACAATTCGAAGGATGCGTTTTATGAGGAACTCAATACGTTGCTGGCCAGGATACCTTGTCAACATGCTGTTGTCGTGGGGATTGACGCAAATGCGAAGATGGGACTTGATCAGGAATCCGAAGTACTCGGTAAATGGTTCTACCCAGTGGAGCAAACATCGGACAATGGCTACCGCCTTGTCGACTTTCGTGAACGCAGTGGTCTGATTATTGCATC
This sequence comes from Aplectana chamaeleonis, assembly GCA_029168955.1. Taxonomy (NCBI): domain Eukaryota; kingdom Metazoa; phylum Nematoda; class Chromadorea; order Rhabditida; family Cosmocercidae; genus Aplectana; species Aplectana chamaeleonis. The sequence goes on along the minus strand of JAPDOI010001074.1, from coordinate 51,448 downwards.
GACATCCAAGAGGAATCATCGCCGCCATCAGCTTACGTGGCAGGGACCAACCCGGCTATCTTCAGAAGAGCAGCGGAAGCGGAAGATGACAACTTTGAAGCTACAGCTTGACTATGTCCTGACGAGCAATATTCCAGTATCGGACATACGAAGGTCTAGAGAGAGCTGTGTGGGATGTCGCATTCGATTCGGATCACCGTCCTGTTCTGTTGGACTTCACTGCGAGGATTCATAAGAGGAAGCGAGGGGCTTAGCCTCTCCAGAGGATTGCCATGACAAGTCTCAGAGATGAAGAGTGCAGAAGGAATTTTCGACAACGCGTTTCTATTCACATCGGAGTACGGACTAAGAAGAAACATTGCGACGCGGACTCTTTCGTCAAGTGCATCCAGGACGCTTCAAAAGAGGCATTCCCGGTTGTAGAGCCTAAGAAGAAGTTCGCCTACGTCTCAGAAGAAACTACATCTACCTACAACAGAGTATGTGCTCTACGAACTGCAGGAAACTTCTTGGAGGAGAAGCGTCTGAGGAGGAAGTTGCGTCGACAGCTTCAAAAGGACCGCGAACGAGAGTGGACGTGTAGAGCTGAGGAGTTCGAGAAGGCTTGGGAGGAGAAGAATCCGAGGAAAGCCTACACGTTGCTGCGACAGTATAGCGGGAAGATGAAGAGATGTTCTCCTGTTCTGAACACTACGAATGGAGTTGCAGTTGGTGATGCGACGCTGCAAATATGGAAGGATTACTTCAGTTCACTACTGAATCGTCCAGCGCCATCAGTACCTGAGCTCCCGCATGTTCAGAGAGCACATTACGATGTCAGTGAGGAACCGCCGACTGAGTCTGAAGTTTTGGATTGTGTCCGGAAAATGAAGAATGGAAAGGCAGGTGGAGATGACAACATAACTGCTGAAATGCTGAAAGCTCTTCCTCCGTCTGGGATTCGTGAAATGACCAACACCATCCGTGCCATATGGATGAGCGAAAGGATACCCGATTCGTGGAGACATGCGATCATCGTACCTCTTCACAAGAAGCTATCCGTCACGGATCCTAAGAACTACAGAGGAATCTCTCTACTTAGTGTCATGTACAAGGTTTTAGAACGTATCATTCTCGAGCGACTTATCAAACATCGTGAAGGAACGACCAGAGATGAGCAAGCCGGTTTTCGACCTGGAAGATCGACCATCGACCAAGTGTTCGTCGTGAGAAGAGTAATTAAATCGTGGCAGCGGTTTTCGAAGCCATTACAGCTTGCTTTTCTGGACTTTGAAGCCGCGTTCGACTCTCCTCATCGAGATCGATTGCTCAATGCTCTGCGAGCAGATGGAGTCCCGGAAAAGTATGTTCGGTTAATCGAGAACATGAACAAAGGAACAACAGCAGCAGTTCGTACACCCGTCGGATTTACGTCAGCTTTCGAGGTGAAAACAGGAGTAAGGCAAGGAGCCGTTGCAGGACCTTTTCTTTTCAACTTCGCCGTTGATGACATCATGCGTAGAGTTGCAGATCAGTTTCTTGCGGATGTGATCCTAACACCATCAGGACGCTCCCTTGTCGACCTGGAGTACGCCGACGACATTGTGTTATTCGCTGAAAACAACGCAAAACTGCAAAGGATTGTGAACCTCGTTTCGGAGTATGCCGCAGCCTATGTACTTCGTCTTCGTCCCGACAAATGCAAGCAGATGTGGGTCTCTCAGAGGCCTTCAACGGGAGTTTGTGTGGACGGACAACGTATCGAACTGGTGGACGATTTCTGTTATTTGGGCTGTTTGCTGAAGAACGATGGTAGTTATGCAGCGGATATTCGACAACGATGTGCGAAAGCTACGTCTGCATTCAATTCTCTAACCAAGTGTTTGTGGTCTACCACCATCGCGAAGGAAGTCAAGTTGCGCGTCTACCTATCCGCTATTCGCCCTATCATGATGTACGGATCGGAGACGTGGGCAGCACCGAAGACGCAGATGGAAAGGTTGGATTGCACGGAGAGGAAGCTTTTTAGGCGTTTGCTTAGATATTTCTGGCCACGTGTATGCCATAACGAAGACCTTTACAAGGAAATCGACGCAGTACATCAACGCTTGACACGAAGGAGGTGCCAGCATCTCCTAACGCCATCTCAAGCAGCAATGGAAAGTCGACTTCGACTGCTCGGGCATATACTAAAAAGAACGCCGGATCGTCTCGTACAACACGCTTTAAAAATGCTTCCAAATCCTGTCTGGAAACGGCCACCTGGGCGTAGGCGAAAGTTCTGGACGGATGTGGTTAAAGAGGATTTGAAGTCACTCGGCATCGAAAGACAGTTCAGGCGCGATGTTTCGTTTCGCAGGAAATGGAATAGTGACAGCTGGATGGAATGTGTTCAAATTGTGGCTGAAGACCGTGAAAAATGTACACTGCTGACTACTAGGACGGCACACCTCGGTGAAGATGCGGAATGACCGCGTCAGGCGAAAGCCAACCGATTAAGTCAAGTAAGTCAATCGTAGTGAAATCATAGCACTGCTCAGAAATTTCTGATTGAGTTGCATGCGAAATAAGGAATTTCACGAGGAATCTGTTTTCGAGTTTTTCATCAAAGGCACAGAACACCCAGAAACTTATTTTTTAGATTTCATGCTTATCTTGGAGAGAGCCATTCTCTGATCATAATGATATCTCTTGAATCGCCCAGACCTCCTACGAACGGAGATATGGCTCCTTGGAAATGCCTGCATTCTGAGGGCAAAAATTTGGTGGACGAGTTGTCTTAGGCCTGTATTTCTCTTCGCAATTTTCTCTTCGCAATCGTTAGGAGAGAGCCAGCATAAGAAGACAGTCCGGCAATGAACTGAAGAACGACGACTTGTTCGAATTCATCCGTCCATCGAGCCGCTATCGAGCTCGAAAATCTGTTAGGGTTTTGGGCCTGTGGTGGTGAGCGAAGGGGTCTGGCCTGTGGTGGTCGCTTATATCTCGCTTATTTGGGGGAATTGAGATCTCGCACTGGGCACGTGTTATGTAGGAGGGGTCTACTACACAATCAAAGAAAAATCAGAAAATTCATATCTGAGGGTGTACTACTGTTCCTCTAATGGAGTCGTCGAGAGGGATCCGATAAATGCGCGGGTCGACGTTGATGAGAGCGAATACACGACATTCACACCTTTGGCAGCAATACCACAGTATACACATGATCTTCGTTCGCCTTCGTGTATTTTGCCAGTGACGTAGATGCAAGAGACGACCCCTGTAGCGCAAAAAACCGAGAGGGAAATGAAGAAAGATGAAAAAGACAAATTTAGTGGATAATCTTGCTTCGGTTGTATATGTAGGGTGTAAACGCCAGGTCTCCTATGCGCTTTTACTTGGAATTCTTCTCTTTTTCCGCATAACTTCGGCAATGTTATAATTTTATTGCGATGAAGTGGAGCTGTGGGACAACGGTTTCCTTGATCGCGCGTAGTCTAACAGGATGTGAAACTGGTCCCGAGTTGTTGCATGTTCCGCATTCGATTAGCAGCTATCCTAATGTCCCGATGGGTCACCGTTTCCAAACTCTAGTCAGAGGCAAAATAGAGAGTAGACTGTAATATAGGAAGAAAACCCTCAAATGAAAGCTTGCTAATCGGTTTTTCTACACACAAACGGCTTCGTAAGCAACGAAAACCAAATATTATTTTTTAAAGTTTTTGTGTAGCTTGGCCTCTCTAGTGAATTAAAATGTCGAAGGGGCCCATAAAAACCTTCATTTGTAAAGAAAAGTCAATCGGAACAAATTGTAAATATGAATTTGAATTTCGCGCCAAAACCGTTATCGATTTTTTTCTGCCTATGGGTGCCTCACTGTCATTTTCGAAGTTTTTCTGCATGTGGAGTTTGTGCCTTAACTGTTTTTCATGTTTTTTGACAGTCGCATCAACATTCTATGGAACAGTGCTAGATGACTGGTGAGAAATGGTCGCGGATGCTCATCTTTACCCCATTCCAACCTCATAACCCAACGTTTTTGAAGCGCTTAAAGGCAGTTCGCGATAAAAATCGCTTTTCTGTTTTTTTTTGCCTATCTTGAAACCGGTTCCATTCTGATTCCAATGGTGCTTCTGAAATCGTACAAGACCTTCTGGGAATGGAGTTATGGTCCCTCAAAAATTGAGCTAGGGAAGCATGGTGGACGAGTTGTCCGAGGCTTGTAACTTCCGTCGTTTGCAGACAATGTATGCGAGCTGACCTGAGTAAAGAGAGAAGTTGAGAATGAAGGGAAGAACAGGGCTTTTGATCGGGAACCATCGCTCAACTCACTATTTCGAGTGTTCCTTTGTTCACGTCGAGGGAGGAAAGGGGCCGGACTTTCCCACAGCGGTGCGGTTTGCCCACTTTTCTAAGCCGTTTTGCGGCCCATGGGTAGCTTTTCGTCCCGTTTTTTTGACGCTGTTCTGCTTCTGAGAGCCATGAGAAGCGTTTGTCATGGAAAATTCGAGGATGAAGTTTATCGCGAACAGTGCCTTTAAGCTCACTGGTGCGGTGTACCGAGCTCATTCATGAAATTCAGCCTGAAAAAGGTAATTGGTTTTCAGCGCGAACGATGCCTTGAAAACTGTATACGCTATATTCTACCCGCCAGGGCTGTGCGGAACTGTTCCGTTTCCGATTCCGTTTCCGTATTTCCGGTGTTTTTTGGACTGTTCTGTTCCGCTTCCGTTTCCGAGTTTTTGGGTCCGGAAACGGAATAAATTAGTGCAACACGATCTATGATAGTGGGTCTAGGCAAGGATTTTCGAAGGTTTCATGAGACGCTGAAACTTACATCCGACCTTTTCGTGTTCAAGGGAATATCTGAGCTTAGTTGAGATCATTCACTAAGTTTGGGGGCCTGAGATTGGACTCCTTTAAAATGATGACACGCAATGCGTATGGCAGGAATCTGCACTTTGAGGATTTCTTCTTGAAAATAAATGTGTATCTTTTTCTCTGAGATTCAATCATTTCGTGAAACTTTTCCTCTTGATTCCACTTCTTCGCTTGTTTACCGCCACGACAGCAACAAAATCTAGATAGTTTTGGTTTTGCACGTGCAGCCTACCTTCCAGAAAGGAGTCTCGTCGAAGACAGGAGGAGGTGACCACGGGCAGCGGCTAGGCTCGTTTGAGGCAGATCATAAGAGAATTTCCCATGTCGCCGTAGAGTTTTTTATTTTATTTTTCAAATTCAGTGGTTTGATATCCACTCCAATAGGCAAATATGGTTCGAAAGAAGAGAAAGTAGTCGCTGATCATCTGAAAATTGACTTCTGATCAGCCTTGAAGGATACCTGGTGTCGCTTGGACTGCTTTCTGGGGGACAAGCTGTACATCAGAGGTGTGCGGCTACAAAAAATAAAATTATGGGAAACAGCAACGACGAACCCCAAGACGGGCAGTCGGCATACGGCAATTACCGCACACCCCTGATGGGCGGCTATAGATATTTTTAGAGGTTGCCTATTCAGATTTCCAGAAGCGAGACTTCGAAAACGATGAATGCCTCGTAGTGATTAAAGGCAGTGTCCACGATAAAAACCATGTCTGTTTTTTTGGTGGAGATCGGCAGCTGCGGGGCCTAGCGCAACCCTAACGTTGAAAAAACTAAGAAAAATGAGCTCGGAACGGTCCCCTACGGGCCCAAAGTTGGACACCCGTCAGCTCGTCACACCCCAGATGCACTTTCCACGCCCACTGACGTGAATAAATGAATGCTCAAGATTCTGAGATAAGCGATGGTTTCCGATGAATAGCCCCGTTCTTCCCTTCATTCTCAACTTCTCTCTTTACTCAGGTCAGCTCACATACATCGGCTGCAAAAGACGGAAGTTACAAGCCTCGGACAACTCATCCACCATTTTCCCTAGCTCAATTTTTGAGGGACCATAACTCCGTTCCTACTAGGTCTTGTACGATTCCAAAAGCATCATTGGAATCAGCATGGGAGCGTCTTCAAGATAGGCGGAAAAGCTGAAAAACGATTCTTATCGTTAACACTGCCTTCAAAGACAGGGTTCGTGATCAAAATGGTTGTGATGCTATCCTCATGAGAAGGTAGATCTGGCCATCACAAATGTGAAAATTAGTTCTGGATTAGTTAGTTCTGGATTCTTCTTGCTATAAACACCAGATATGTCTCCAGATTTTTTTCGGACCTGCCTTTTTTTCGGACCTCAGAATTATCGTGAACACTGCCTTTAAAGGCGGTGTTCACGATGATTCTCCTTTTCAAGTTTTCCACTCAAAACAATGCGTTGGCAACCAAGTGTTACCAAAATCACGAAGAAACGGTGAGAAACGCACTAAATCGTCTTATTTCAGTGACATTATTCTCTGGCCTGGAATAGTTGTCCGGTTGAATGAAAATGCTCACGGTGGCTGTCACCGGTAAAAAGCGGGACTAATCGAAAATGGAAGAATATTTTGGGCAGAACAGTAGTAGTTAGGGTCCAAAGGAAAGAACGGCGCAACACGGAATGGAGAATTGCAAAAGACGGGTCCAAAAAAGATTTCTTTGTCACAACGAACAGTTCCATTGATACTTAAGAGGCGGGCTGATACTTGAGGATTTCGTGCCCTTCTGGTGCGTTTTTCTCGGTTTCTTCGCCATTTCAGTTCTACTCGGGGGCCAAATAATCCATTTAGCGATTAATCTCAAAATCGAAGATTAACGTGAACACTGCTTTAAAGGCAGTGTTTACGATGAAAACCGTTTTTCTGTTTTTCCGCCTATCTTGAAAACGGCCCCATGCTGATTCCAATGGTGTCTCTGAAATCATACAAGACCTTCAGTGAACGCAGGTATGGTCCCTCAAAGATTGAGCTATGGAAACATGGTGGAAGAGTTGTCCGAGGCTTATAACTTCCGTCTTTTGCAGCCGATCTATGCGAGCTGACCTGAGTAAAGAGAGAAGCTGAGAGTGAAGGGAAGAACGGGGCTATTGATTGAAAATCATCGCTCATCTCACGATCTCGAGCATTCATTTGTTCACGTCGGTGGGCGTGTGATGCGCTTTTGGGGTTTTCAATGCGCTCGAAGTTGCAACTTCGGGCTCTTTTGGGGTTCTTCTTGGCTCGTTTTCATGCGTTCTTTCGACGTTAACGTTACAGTGTGCCCCTCCACTACCCATTCCTAGTGGAATTTCGAAAACTTTTTTCATCGTGAACACTGCCTTTAAGTTAGAATGAGTATTAGTTTAAGGACTGAATTTATTGGTTATTGAATGAGAGCTGCGGGCAATGAGCAACAGCGAAGCGTGGGAATGAGAAAACCCAATTTTTTGGTCTCTTCCGCTTCCGTTTCCGGATTTCCGTTTCCGGCGTTTTTTGGCCATTTTTCTTCCGTTTCCGTTTCCGAAAATCTTGAAAAAGATTTCCGCACAGCCCTGCTACCCGCCCATTTCCTTGTTGGTCGTTGTGGGAGAGGGCATGGCGGATACAGCACAGTCAAATTTGAGGGCCGTATAGGGTGTTCTATAGCTCGTTTTTGACTGTTTTTTCGCTATTGTTGTTGCAATTACACTCGCTTACCGTTAAAAACTCGAAGAGAATTTTTATCGGAAACACTGCCTTCAAAGGCAGCATACACGCCTAAAACTTATATAGATTTTAGGCCAACACTCGAAGGTTTGAAGCTGTTGGAAATGGATGGTGACACGAAAAAAACGACATTATGCGCTGCAAATAAAGAAATAAAGGATTTCTTCCGCACTGGAATGGAAGTGGACGAGTTGCACCGCAGCATATATGCTCGGGTGGAAAAAGAAGCTATCGGCAAAGTGGTTGAGAAAAGGAACTTTATAGACTTGAACCACCTGTATTTAAATGCTTGCGTCGTTGAAGGCATTAAAACCATTCAATATGACCGTATTCGAGCAATCATTGTACAGGGGGTCGCATGATTATGGACGCGCAGATATTTAAAGGCAGTGGTCGCGATCAATATGCTCGTCGTTTTTTCTCTCTAAACCCTTTTCTGGCTCTCGAGTAGTAGGACCTCAAAGAAAAAAAAGCGAAAAAACCACTGATCTCGGCGAAATTTGAAGCCTGAACTTTCTTGTCATTTGATGGTGGACGAGCCCACTCCACATCTTCGGCATCGATGACCTCTTATATCAAGAACATCAGCTGGCTTGAAATTGAATTTCAACCAATGAACCTTCGAATTTATGTACACATCTAGTCAAAAACATTGACTGAAGTGATGCTTTCATTATTCAACTGTTTTTATTCGTTAAATTTGCATTTATTTCGTCCTCTGAATGTCGATGATTTTTGACTGCTCGGCATGAGACTGCGATCTTTTTCGTCGGCGCTGTGCACGTGTGCACGAACTGGCTTCTTTGGGCCCTAGAAAGTCTAATTCTAGCCCGTTTTTCACAGCGCTACCCTCATAGTTTTTCAGCTGTTTTTGATATAAGCTGATTTTTGTAGTTTTTTTCGGTAACGTTTTTCATCGTGACCATTGTCAGTTCGTGCACACGTGCACAGCGCCGACGAAAAAGATCGCAGTCCCATGCCGAGCAGTCAAAAATCATTGACATTCAGAGGGAGAAGTAAATTAAAATTTAGCTAATAAAAACAGTTGAACAATGAAAGAAAGCACTCCAGTCAATGTTTTTGACTAGATGTGTACATAAATTCGAAGGTTCATTGTTTGATATTCAATTTCAAGCCAGTTGATGTTCTTGATATAGGAGGTCATCGATGCCTATGATGTGGAGTGTGCTCGTCCACCATCAAAAGACAAGAAAGTTCAGGCTTCAAGTTTGGCCCAGAACAGTGGTTTTTTCGCAATTTTTTCTTATAGGTCCTACTACTCGAGACCCGGAAAAGGGTTTGGAGAGAAAAAGACGACAAGCATATTTGATCGCGACCACTTCCTTTAAAGACACCGTCCACCCTTGGGATCGTTTTTCTTATTTTCTGCCTATCGTGAGAACGGTCTCACGGTGATTCCAATGATACCTCTGAAATCGTGAAAACCTCCTCGGAAACGGTGTTATGGGCCCTAAAAATTTGCGCTGCGAAAGCACGGTGGACGAGTTTTCTGAGGCTTGTAACTTCCGCCAAACGAAATAGATTCAAATAGAGGGAAAACCCGCCGACCTCTCCGACTTTTTCGGATATCTTCCGTCTCTTTCTCTTAGAGGGGGGGGGGGACTCTTCTGAAGCCTTTTTTGGGCGAGGTCTCCGCTGTCACTCCCCCTACGTCGAAAACGGGATCTTTTGTCCTGCTCTTGCCCCCTAGGAGTGTCTGAGGTTGCTGCACGAGAGCGAACCAGAATGAAGAGACAAGTCGGCAAGGGAGCGAAAATCGGAAACGCGGGTAAAATCGTTCATCCATCCAGTCGCTGTTGAGCTCGAAGGCCATGAAAAAGTGCTTGTCCCATAGCGGTGACTGAAGGGGTCGGAGCCGCGGCGGTCGCTTATGTCTCGCTTATTCGAAGGAACTGAAATCTTGCACTTGGCAAGCGCTGTACGGGAAGGGTCTACTACACAGTTACATGGAAATCGCGAAATTCGTCACCTTCAGCGCACGTTTTGATAGATTGCGCCATGATCATCACACACCTCAGGAGAACGGTAGGCAACATTGTTTATGCTCGATCGTCATTTAGTGTGTGTATGTAAAGCTCTCAGCTCAACATTCACGTAATATTACCTTCAAGACTTCAGTGGAGTAAGTGGACGCCAGAACTTCATACATGCTTCCACGACATGCTTGTGAAGATATAGAGATCGAAACTCAACTTCGACAAGTCCGGTCTTACATTCCGAGGTAAGCCTCGAGCCTCGCATAGGTTTCTTTTTGAGGGCAATGCTTCAAACATTTTTCGCTCCCGTGGTTGCCGTTTTGACCGCTTCTACCGACACTATTTTTTACTGCAATTAACTCCACTGTGGTTTAACATGACGATTTTTTGCTTGAATATAAACCCTAACAAGCGTTGTGATTTTAAATACCCCTCCTCAACTGGATAGGGATAGATCACAAATGTTTTTTTTTCAGATCTCGAAAAGTTGATTTCGAAAGAAGCTATGAAAGGACGCTGAAAACGCGTCCGTGCCCGCCTTCTGACTAGACGCAAGACACGAGCGCAAGTATAGTTTATCGTTCTAGACTAGCTGTTTGCTGTTGCATTCGGTGAATGTAGGATAAGGCTCTCGGCATTTATCAATCCCATTGGGGAGGCCCCACGCATTCAACTTCTCGGAATCGTAGAGGTATTTGAATGTGTATTTTTCCTATGCTCTGATTAACGGTCGATATTCAAGTCAGTGTTCTAATCCTTCCAGATTGGTCTGGCGCCAATTTGAAGACGCCGGAGGTGCAGTTGACGGCAATGTTAAAATGACATGGTGCGGTTGCGTACTCGCACTAAAACTACGGTAGAATCTGGCATTTTGCCAGATTTCGTCATCGATCGGCGCCACAGCTGATATTCTCGTGAGCAGAGAGACGACGGTTGGCGCCGATCGATGACGAAATCTGGCAAAGTGCCAGATTCTACCGTAATTTAGTGCGAGTCCGCAACCGCACCATGTCCTTTTAACATTGCGGCCGAGGATCGGTAACCCGCCGTGTGCGGAGACGTTCGCGCCTCTTGCCACTGCGCCACACGCGTATCTGCAACCATTAAATTATGGGGTAGAATGAAAATCTAATGGGCATCTCATGTAACCTAATATTATAAGTTGAGCACAGAAACAAAAGAAACTGCAAAAAAAAGAATTCCAAAATACTCAAAACTTTGATGAATGAGAGCATGAACAATACCGCTGTTTCGACGAAGGCTTCAACGAGGGCAGAGGGTGGTGTGAGAATTTTCCATATGTTATCTCTTGCAATTTTAATTCACCGCCGTCTCAATTTTACTCGGGGACCAACGATTTGCTCGACCGAAAAATAACAGTGTGGAAATGTATTTTGAGTATAGCTCAAGTCGTCTGAGTACACAATTAAACAAGTAAAATTAACGAAATTTCTTAGCGACAGAGCGGATTGGCCACCTTAGACTAAAAGCTGGTCTAAGCTGCTTGATAACGCGCGCACGTTTCAATTATGCAATATCAGACCCGTTTTGAAGCGTCAAGCGCGAAAAATAGAAAGGCGCGTGGGCTGGACCGGTGCAGAGTGTGGGGGTGGGATGTAGTGGTCAGTCAAGGAGCTCCGTACGAGTTTTTCTGCGGAATAGATCGATCAGTCGACGAAACAAAGTCGCTGATCAGTTCGTCGTGTGGTGGTCGACGTCGGTTCGTTCAAACTGGCCCATATCTGCACCCGAGAAATGTTGCGTTGCGGACTCGTCGTTTTCTCAGGTGTGACCCAGTTATGGACTTTTTAACAGTTTTTTACTTGAGTTTCCTCCTGATTGCTCGTGGTTGCAACCATTCTTCGGCTTTACTTCTGCAAATTTTTGATAGAAACATTTGATCCTTCTGGCTTCCATTACTTTACCAAAACCGCAGGGCGGGCACTCCATTCTATTTCGTAGGGCTTGAACAGCCTGAAACCCGCTAACTCCATATTAGAAGACTCGTTCTTGGTAACTCTTATTTTCATTAAAGGAGAGTTAAACAGTCGCTCTGATATCTATTTCTTCCCAATACTAGAATTAGAATAAAGCCGAAATTTCGAAACTGTCTCTTGTTCAGATACCAATCACCAATTGACGGTTAGACTTTGTTTAGTAAGTTCTGGATTCTTCTTGCTATAAACACTAGATACGTCTCCAGATTTTTTCCGGACCTGCCCAATGCCTCGCTTATAACTATAGTACTTCAACTTGAAACAGCCAGAGTTCTACGCGTCGGGGAATTCATGATCTGCCCAATAGATAGCAAAGGATCCTTGAATGTGATGGAATTTATTTTGTTGGGTGAGCCTTGAACAAATGTTTTCTATTCAATGTCGTGAAAGGTCCGGGAACTTTTGCACCAACCTAATATTTCTTCTTTTATTCTCGAGAATGCAAAAGTTTTTTTGCCAGGCATTGGGCAGGTCCGAAAAAAATCTGGAGACATATCTGGTGTTTATAGCAAGAAGAATTCAGAACTAACTAATCCAGAACTAATTTTCACATTTGTGATGGCCAGATCTACCTTCTCATGAGGATAGCATCACAACCATTTTGATCACGAACCCTGTCTTTGAAGGCAGTGTTCACGATAAGAATCGTTTTTCAGCTTTTCCGCCTATCTTGAAGACGCTCCCATGCTGATTCCAATGATGCTTTTGGAATCGTACAAGACCTTCTGAGAACGAAGTTATGGTCCCTCTAAAACTGAGCTAGGGAAGCATGGTGGACGAGTTGTCCGCGGCTTGTAACTTCCGTCTTTTGCAGCCGATGTATGCGAGCTGACCTGAGTAAAGAGAAAAGTTGGGAATAAAGGGAAGAACGGGGCTATTGATAGGAAACCATCGCTCATCTCACAATCTCGAGCATTCATTTGTTCACATCGGTGGGCGTGAAAAGTGCATCTGGGGGGTGACGAACTGACGGGTACTCAACTTTGGGGCCATAGGGGACCGTTCAGAGCTCGTTTTTCATAGTTTTTTTTCAACGTTAGGGTTGCGCTAGGCCATGCAGCTGCCGATCTCAACCAAAAAAACAGACATGGTTTTTATCGTGGACACTGCCTTTAAATGCAGCATATACGCTCGTAAGCGTGATTGACAAGGGAACCACAATAAGTCATAGTGACCATTCCAAATAAAATGTACTTTTATAGAACCGTTTTCGGACGGAAAGTCCGAATGTGCCCATTGCAGCTGCCTAGACCCCTTCTGAAAAAAGTTATAGGCATTTTTTCTCTGATTTTCGTACTTATTGAGCCCTCCAAAAAGCGCATTATTTTTACGGAAATCCGGAAATGGACCTCATAATCGTGTTCAGCGCCCAAAACTACCCACCTAAGCAAAGTTTTGCTTGAACGAATTTTCGGTTGGGCGTTTATTTATGCCACTTAGAGGGCTCTCGAAGCGTTCTAGAAAAATTTTCCAGATTTGACTCAAAATTCGCCCTGGAGGGTTATTTGGGGTGCTGATCAGGAATATGACTTTCATTTATCGATTTTCCGAAGTTTTCGACTGTATTCGTTCACAGATTCCCATCGGGGGAGAATTTGATGACAAATCGCAACTTTTGAGGATTTCCGGAGTGCTACTATAGAATATGCTCAAGTTATTTCTCTGGGGGTAATTTGGAGTGCTGAACACGAATCTGAATCTGATGTCGGTTTATCGATTTCTGGCAGCTTACGGTGGATTACGGTGGGTATACGGTAGTTTGGTCAAAGTCTCACATTTGTCTCAAAGTTTCTATGTGGTGGTTATTTGGGGTGCTGAACATGAATTCAATGTCCATTTGTCGATTATCCCAATATTGAGGTAGGTTTTGCATCCTAAATGGCATGTTACCTACCGTAAACAACAGTAAACCTTAAAATTTGGGCAAACAAACCCCAGATTCGTGTTCAGCACCCCAAATTACCCCTACATACATGTTTTTAGCAAAACCCGGAGAAAAATTTAAAAACACCCTAAAAATTCCTGGAGGGGTAGGTACCCTTACCTCGCCGCGATGCTTAAGAAAACGCTCATAACTTTTTTCAGAGTGGGTCTAGGCAGCTGCGATGGGCATATTCGGACTTTTCGTCCGAGAATGGTTCTAGAAAAGTACATTTCATTTGGAATGGTCACTATGACTTACTGTGGTTCCCTTGTTAGATAACTATGGAAATAGAATGGTATGGCGCAGAACACAGCGCCTACGCATTTTGAAGCTTCAGAAATGACCCACAATGCCGCTACAGGAGTGAGAAGTTGACCCCGCCCCTGTATTTTTCCGCCCCCTGTATTTGCCGTCTCCTCCAAAACGGGGGTTCTAGGCCATTTTCACCGTCGCTGATGTATGTGGTTCACTTATTGTAATTATTGTACCACCCACGAATGTCGCTGACGGTGGAAATGGCCCAGGATCCCTGTTTCGGAGGAGACGGCAAATACAGGGGCGGGCCAAATTCTTACTCGTGTAGGGGCAATGTGAGTCGTTTTTGAGGCTTCAAAATGCGTAGGCTGTGTGTTCTGAGCCATACCATCCTACTTCGGTAGTTATCTCTAACAAATTTACGAGCGTGTATGCTGCCTTTAAAGGCATCGTACACGATGAAAACCAAATTTCAGCTTTTGCGTTCAGTCGGACTAGTGGGCTATAACAATGTCACTCAAAACGTTTGAAGTTTCAAAATCACCTCTGAATGAAGATTTGCTCGCCTAAAAAGGGATTCCTGGGTTTGGAAGGCCGGGCTTGGGGTCGATCCGTTGTTACAAGGAACAAAACTCCGTGTTCGCTGCCGGGCGATCGTGCGTTGACGCGTCGTAGGGCGCAAAGCACACACCACTCGATTTCATGTTCGACATCGATCGAAAGCAGCTGACAGCATTGGGAGCAGCATGTTAGTAACTCTTTTCAACTTCGTTCAAGAAAAAAATGATCGCTCGTCTGAATGGAGTCCTTGGTGAATTACTTCCGACGCAGCGCCAAGGAACGAATCGTAAAACTGTTCCTTGCGTTCTCCGCGCAACTATCCCAAGTTGATGTCGGCGGGAATTTCAAATTTGTCTTGAGCTTTTTTGAAATGGGGTTTTCTTGAAAATTCCACGTTTTGGAGCGGGCTTCCTGCAACATTTAGTTACTATAGGGACATACCAACACGAAAACGTCAAAAACCCAAGCATGGTTTTCATCGTGTACGATGCCTTTAACGAAGATACCTCTGTGTTTGTCAGTCTCAGCATGATTATTGATCTTTCAGTTCTCTACAACTTCGGCACTTGCCTTTTTCAGTCTTGGGTTTAGAGCTACGTATTTGGGCCTCTGAATATTATTATAAGCTACTGTTATGGTTTCTAGGAAAATTAAGGTTAGGTTACTGTGAGAGAAATGTCATTCAGCTACATTATACTACCGTATGTAGATTCCAAAAAATTAGAAGACGGACACCATATTTCTGTTCGTGATCTCAAGTATATTATGGTCAATATTTTTGCAGTTTTTTTTTATTTTGCGAGTCTGAGAAGAAAGGATTTTTCGGTCGTTCTTGCTCTATCCAGATACATTGGGAGAAAATTGAATGCATAAAATTGTGTCTTTGTACCTTTTGCACAACCTAGAAAATACCTTATTCCTAAATTCCCTTGTGTCCAGGATGACCACAACTGAGAACGCCTTATTTTTTTTCTAGCGAAAGTCCTTCTGCTAAAAGGAAAGGAAGTTGCCGACCGCAACCGCACCATAGCTTTTTAACATTGCGGTGAACTATACAGATAGGTCACCAAGAATGTTTATTTTATCGTAGATCCACTCCTAAATCCCCCTTACTCCATGCTGCAAACTCTCAGTTCCTAAATTTGCATGTCAGATGAACAGGATTTCTCCGAACGGTAATCACGCTAAAAGCATGCTCAACATGGCTCTGCTGTATAACCAAAAAAATTGCTCACAGATTTGTCGTTATGTGTAAATTCTCAATCGATAAACTACCGCTTATTTATGAAAGCAGTGTGACCAAGAAAGAGAAATCCGCCCACCAACACTCATCCGAGAAAAGGAGCACATCAACCATAAACTGTACATCTCCTCTTCAACCTCAGAGTAGTTGCCGGAGTTATGGCCTCTCAAAAAATTGAGCTGCGGAAGCGTGGTGGACGAGCTGTCCGAAGCTTGTAACGTCCGTCATTTGCAACCTCTGTAAGCCAGCCGACCTAAACAAAGAGAGAGGTTGAGAATGAAGGGCTGAACGGGGCTGTAGATCGGAAACATCGCTCCTCTCGCCACTTTTGAGATCGGAAGATCGTAAAAGGGGCGTGTCAAAGTGGCTGATTGATTTGGGCGCCCCAGGGTTGTTTCCTCCTATATCTCGCTTATTCGGAGGAATCGAGAGCTCCAACTTTGCAGGTGTTATGTATATGGTGTGGTTCCTCTCCTTGAATTATGTGGGAAACTCAGATTTCGTCCCTGAGCTTGGACTGTGCCTCTAACGAAAAACCTCGATGAATCTAATGAGCGTTGTATGCTGCTTCTGCTGAGATTAATTCATCGCAATAACATAGAAATTTTCAGCTATTCTCCTCGGTAACTGTGCAGTGGTGGAACGTTTAAAACGGCAAACGTTTGAATATGACAAGTCATTACTCGTCTATGCGAATCCACATCCGAACACGAAAGTGAAGCAAGGATATTTGGCTCGGTATGCACCACAGGATTGGCCGAAATGGTGAGCTAATTGGCAATGTCGAACCATGCTTGCTGCTCATCGAATTTTATATTTTGTTAGCTTCTAAGACCGCAGTATGGATCAGAGCTTTTTTCGGAATTGGAGGGGGTTCAAACCTCACGCGACCGGGAACGCGACAAGGAAATTATTATCCGAGGCGACGAAAAATCTATATCTCTCACATCCGTACATATGTCGTGGTCGCGCTTTGCGAGAGTTATTAACCCAAATATTCCCATTTCTCAGTTCGCACAATGTCAGGAAGTTTTGAACTTGAATCACGCCCTTTGTTACAAGCTTGTTTTTGATTAGAAAAAAACACTGTGACTGAAGAAAACGTCGCCAGAGGGTAGGCTACATGTATCAATAACTAGCCGCCATCTCGTGGCGAGTACGGGTGGTGCTGCGAGACCCAAAAACACGGGAAAGTCGTCTGATAAAAAAATAAGATCGTCTGTATGATGGTTTTCATGGTATGGCGAAGCACATGAATGTTATTCAAAAACGCGAAATCAAGATGAAAAAAAAAAGTTTAGAGATGGAAGTTTAGAGATCTTATTCATTAAGAATCATCTGAAATTTGCAGTCGTGGACCAGCGAGAAAGCGCATGCTCCTTGAGTCTCTCATCTGAATAACAGATCATGGGCGCCCCGAAGGTGTTTCTATCGCTCAGATGAGACGCTCCAGGATTCGATATGGTTTTTTGGAGATAAGATCATGCCTAATGTTTTTTTTTTCGACTTGATCCCGCGTTTTTGGACGAGATTGACATGCTTCACCACACCACCCAGGTAATCTTACAAAGTATACTAATTCTCTACAAACATACTTTTTGGACCATATTAATTCAATTCCGGGGACCACCCACCTTCTTTTTTGACTACCTTCACAGCGAGGCCTGGGGCGGAATTCATCAGCGCGTTTCGTATGATAGGGAATAAAGGCATCGACACATTTCATGATTACCCCGTGAGAGGCAGTGGTATCCTACCAGAGCAGCGTCTCAGCTGCCCCTGCCTATTAGCTGGATAGGCCGAGGGTACGAGCGGTTAGCGCACTTCCGCTTTCGCAGGTTAACCATCAAACTTGTCGACGCCTTTATCCCTACCCAACAAAACGCGTTGATGAATACCGCCCCTGGGTATCGGGATTTGCCGCAATCGACCTGTATTGAATTGGAGTAGTTGTACGTTGGAACACGGAGATTACGGCGTGTGAGAAAAGCCTCCATAGAAGGTTGGAATACGGGGATTATGGCGTGTGAAAAAGCATAGAAGAACTGTTTCAACGTGAGCCTTCAAGCACGATCAGGCAGCACGATTACTCAAATTTTCAGCACATAAAAAAAATTTCTAGACGAGTAACATTTATTAATCGGGTCTATTACCGCTTAAATTCTTCACGTGCAAAATCGGACAATCTACGTCCCCCATAAAAGTCGGATTTTCAAAGTCTGAAAAAAGATTTACGCTCTCCATGAAATTCCCCTCGAACTGGTACCTAACACTCCTCCCATACCCCTAAAATCACGAAGAAAATCGCCTTAAACCCGTTTTACCGTTGTCCAGAACCGTTGTCCGAAACCGCCCCCTTGGCCAAAATTGGACAACGCTAATTTTTCTCACAAAGCAGAGAGATTCTAGAAAAAACATTCCAATCCTTGGTCTATCTTGTACTAATTACCGCGATTTCGCTCGGAAACTTCTCAGTTTAGAGCATCCCGGAGCAAGGGGTTTCACTTATTACTGCCAAACCGCGTCTGCCAGGCAAAATGTAGACTTACGCCGGTATCCGCTACATATTTTGAAGTGCTATCAGTCGAGGCGATCTGTGTCACAATTTTAATTACTACTTTATCAATACAGATGTTGTTGCTCAAGGGCAAGTCAAAACTACTTTCCCCACGGCTAATCAGTCGGATAGGATGTGCAGTTTGTATTTTGTGAAAATTGAGGTTGAATTATGTTTTTTTTTAAATTTTGACCGCAAAAACTTTAAATTTTTCCAGAACCTGAGGGGGACGTAGAGGTTTTGAACATTCTTCGAAAATTTTGATTTCCAAGGGGGGACGTAGCTTCGTGGAGGTTCTGGACAACGGTTTGCCTGACCCTGAGCACGATAGCCTCGACAGAACAGAAAGCGTCCTCAAGGAATGACGCATGGCGCTAGACTTCACGAAGGAACAAGAATCCGCAATCCCTTGAATGGGGTTAGTGCAATGTTTTGTTGAAGGCATATCAGTACCATGGGCAATGTCCAAGATGGGTTATGGGTATTGTTTGATGTAAGGTTGCTAATAGAAGATGCTCACAAAGCAGTAGTGGCGACAACGATTCACGAGGATGAGCTTAAACTCATTATATGGGTAGAACACTGAGAAATTGCCCCAGTGGAAAATCTATTGTTTCAAGATTTAGTCTGCCTCTCGCTCAGCACCATATTGTCACTACATGAATATTCCTGTTCACTCTAATTTAGAAAATCTCTATTGAAAATGCGTGTTTTTGTAAGGAAACCGCTCCTACATATGCACGAGTATTAAGCCCTGTAGTTCTACATATATTGATTCTGTTCAAGGTATTCACGAACAATGATGCAATGGGACGGTCTCTCAGTTTTATCGCCGTACGACACAAATGACGTCCGATATCCAGCCTGGCATACAGCCAGAATTAAAGGACGTGTGTCTAAGTAAAACCTGCAGCACATGAATTATTGCAATTGTGGATAATCACGCCTATTTGCCTCAGCTTTGTACATTCCGTCTTTCGAATTTATTCCGGCTGTATATTCTCGCATTTTAATCATATTTTGTAGTTAATTTCAGTGTTATTAACATCCTTTAATAACTGCTAATCTTCAAAGGATGCAGTTTTTGTGGTTCGTCGTGAAGTCGAGAAGGGGATCCAGTCCTCGGTCTTCACCTTTGTTCCAAAACAAATTGGGTTCGCGCTTTTCAGTTTTCACTTGCTTCTCGCGGCATATGACTGATTCGATTTCCGCACGATTTGCAAGATTGGAATCACAATAAAATTAATCCTCTATGTCTGCTTGTATGTACCCTGAAATAAACAGATTGCCTAACGTGCGTGTCGAATGTTTCGGCTTTCCTACTCGCCTCTCCCTTTTATAATCATTGATAATTTTCCTATCAACCCTTAGCAGGAACGCTTGCTCGCCGTTGGTAATCTCCTAAAAAACGTCCCTCTGAAAGTTGTATAGGATGACTGAAATGGGGAATCAGTAAGTTTAGCTTTCTCAGCGGACCGCTTGGTAGGTCGAAAAAAAAAACGAAAAGTTGGTTTGATTACTCATGCAAATGGTGAACTGCATCTTAGGCCGATGTAACAGTCACTGTGAGTAAAGCCCCGTTATGACATGACGATTAAAATTACTTTTACTTTTACTTTTTTTAGTATTAATATTGAGGATATTGTTAGCAGTAGCTGCAGGTACGATGGCATCAACATCAGCGACAGGTCGGCTACAGTGGTAGAGTCATCGCATCCATTTTAGTCCGACGAATGGACGGAGCTGCGACGGTAGATCCCCGTGCGCGACCGAAATCGTGTTGACCGGTGAAACCACCAGTACCGCGTGGCCAGCTGCTATCATGGCACCAGGTCCATTCACCAGACTAAATTTGATACGCAAACCATATGTAGCTCTGGTGTGAACGGTTAACCGTACAAGCCCCAGCGTCATTTGATGCTAACAGCTAGCTATGGACGCTGCCTCAGCAGGTAATCATAACGTGCCTTGGTTTATCGTGGAGCTCGGATCGCTGGTTTGGTGCTGTGGGGGTGCGAGCTGTCCGCGCCCGTGGCTTCGTTGAAGCGCGAGTGTTTACGTGATTGGCTTAATAGTTTGGAGGTCCTCACTGAAATGTGTAATGAGTGTGTCTCGAAAATTTTACCCTAATAGGTTCAAATCGAAAATTACGAAAGGCAGTGTCTTATCAGCTTGTTACCATTCACGGATAAGCTAGATCCATTGAGCCCAACAGAAAGGCTCGCGAGCGCTCTCCGGAATCAACAGCCTCAGTCGACAGCACCCTCATCGAGCGTTCAACATGAGTAATCCATTCAACGCATTGAACGAGCATCGAACATTTTGTCGGCGCATAGTCGATTCTAAAGCTGATTACATCTCAGACAAATCGCCGCTTGGAGCGAACCCGGAGAATAACGCGAGCGACGCTGTCTCTCCGCTCCGAGCGATAATCGGCGATCTATTCGAGCGAACGCTGCTTCTGGTCGGGCGAAAGCGGTTTCGCTCAGAGCGACATCCGTTCGCATTTCCAGCCGCGGTTGCTGTCCGGGCGATTTTAAATTTATTTCACCAACCGCTGATTTTTATTTATTCCTGCCTTTTCTGAGGAGGATGAAGTCTCGAACGAGGATACTGTGCTTTTCACAGTGGGCAGGGAGATTAAGTCTGACACGGATCGCAAAAAGGATACCATCTTTGGCACGGTCCGCAATGAAGAATCCTTCTTCACCGAGGGCCGTGGGAGATCCTCTCGGCGGCAAAAAAATTACCTTCAGAGAGTGACCAGTGGCCGTATACCTGAACCAGCGGGAGCCAACCGGTAAGGCCCAAAGATCACTCGACGTACCCGGCGTATAGACATGAACGCCCCCGGCTACTAGGCGAGTAGACGGGAGGGTTCCCAGCCAGCCACCTGCATAGGGTGGACGGATAGGGGTGTGACCGCCTGCTACGTCGATCTCGCGTTTCAGATAATGATCAACATCTTCCTAGCAGGCAGAGCGCGCTTTACTCGTCCACCGGAAGGCTAACTGCCCATCTGTATGAGAGGAGGCGCTTCTTCACCAGAGGCGGCATGCATGAACACTGCGAAGGAGGTCAGGAAGCCGCTCCGTGTCCTCCGTGCGAAGCGTCGAGCCAGAGGTTACCCGAAAAACATGCCGTCCCTTTGTGTAAGGACGCAACCTCCCCACGCACGGTGAACTCCCGCCTAGCTGTCTTTGTTTTGAATTTTAATCGTGCTTAACTTCGTTCTTTTTTGTTTACTTCTTCATAGTTACCGTTTGTCTGCTAATAAACCATCATACTACCTCGTGCAGGCTAAAATCAAAGTACGAGCTATCTTCATAGTTAATTATTTTCTAAAATAATTTTCCCGTTCGGCTATAAAGTTTCACAGAAATAAAGCCGTTCTAAATAAGGACCAAATGAAAAAAACAGCTGTTAGGCGTGGGGTTTGCTGTGTGTAGTGAGTTTGCGTCCCAACGTCAAGCCGACGGCATGTTTTTTTCGGGTCACCTTTGGCTCGATGCTTCGCACGGAGGACGCGGAGCGGCTCCCTGAACTTCTTCGCAGCATTCATGCACGCCGCCCCAGGGTCAAGCCTACACTGGGATGATCCCAGTGTGGAAGGAGTGGGGGCAGCTTTTTGGCAGATCGCGGAGTGCGGCCCCAGTCACAGTTAGCTGATCGGCTGAGTCCCACCCGGTCGATACGCACCGCCATGGTGGCAGACGGGTGCAGAATGTGTACCCGACGAGTCCGTCTGCAACCGTCTGCGTGCGCCCGTTGTCCACCTTGTCGATACTGGCCAACGCACCGTTTGAATCCCTCTGCATCATTGATTTTCGTCGCTTGCGCTCTGCCCCACGTACGGCTCCCGCAGTACTCATTCCCGCGACTGTGTGTTTCGTAGAGGAAACGGGCGGCGCTGGGGACAGCCGGACACAGGCGGGGTCAGTTGGATTCCATCGCGTTGTTGACCAAGTCTGACGGGGACCAGGGGGGGGGGTGTGAGCAAAAATCATGATCCACTCTGCTCAGAGTGTTTTGCTTCACGAAGTTTGTAGAACTTCCAAATTTGATTTGGCCTTCATTTCCATTCCGTAATGTTTCTATTTTTCACCCCTGAAGTAAGAGCATTCAAATCGAAATTTTCATCTGAAAAAATTGTGGTGAGGTGTGACTACTATAGTTGTGCTCTTTTACTAAACGGACCGAATGAATGTACGAATGAGCGAATGTATTCGACTTCCAAATTTTTGAACGACCGAATGAATGATTATATTCCATTCTCTATTTCGAATGAATGAATGTCGAATAAATTATTTCTTCTCCTTGTTGAATGAATGAGGTCCTAATAATTCAACTTTGAGGAATCGATTGATCGAATATTAGAATTCGACTAATTCCGAATGACTGTATGAATTTAATTACGGGGCCGACCGAATTCAGAGTTTTGCGACACTACTGGTTTGAAGAGGCAGTTTTCAAACATGCCGTAGGAAAGCTTTCGAACTGCTCCATTTCCTTCAATTCAACTTTCAATATCCCACTTGAGCACGGCTCACAAGTGGCTGCACGCAACATCGATACGTATTGTTTCCACACTATCAGCTGCCTGATGCCACCCATCGCGCCTCTAAGGCGCTATTCGTATTCCTCAGCGCCAGCGCTGCACACGCGTCACGTGTGGACGGGGCGATGAAATATAAATACTCTCGACGCGCCTAATGCGTTTGCCGAAGCTATGAATACTACAGCGGCGACACTGTGACCGAATGTATTAAATTGGTCCTTAACTTTGCCGAGCAGGCAAAATCTGAATACGCGTTCACTAATATGGTAGCAGAAGATTGCACTGAAATTAATCATTTGAACGGAATAAAATTGAAGATGGATCAATAATAAAAGTGGTGAAAAAGTTGTTACGGTCATCGCCGCCATGAAGAGTGAGCGTGCAGCGCGGGCGAGGCGTGCGAACATTCATACTCCAACACTACGCACGTGCCGCGCTGGCGTTGAGTGGTATCAATACCGCGTAAGGCGCTATTCATACTTACCAACACTCGCGGGTGCTGTGTGAGGATATGTGTGGCTTGACGTCTTGCATTCACTGCTGTATGTGTGATGCTTGACTGAAGCTTCGCAACCTTTGAAGCCTTCAAAAAATTACTCAACGAGAGCTGTTTTCTCTTCTTAGTAGCTCTACGAAAATCGCCTCTTTAAAGGCGAAACTATGTCAACTTTCTGATACTGCTGTGAACCACTCCACCATGCACGGTATAGCTCAGATTACACCATTAAAGGAGTGTGGAGTTGAAGAGCCACATTGCATTGTGGATTGCAGTGCCGCTCCGCAGCGAGAGCGCGCGCGACTCTTGCAAATCACTGTACCCCCCCCCCTGTTGATCACGATCAATGCGGCGCGGTCGGAAATGCGACCAAAGGGTGATGGTCGTAGTGTGTTCCAACCGCAAGAAAGGCGGGGAAAAATTCGTGTTCTTTCCAAACACGAGCTTGGCTCGTCACGGGTAGTGGCTAGTGTATTTCAACCCTTGGTGAGGCATGCACGTACGCGGCGGGTTAGGTTGGGGTTAGGTAGGGTTTGGAGCGTCGGCGCGTTTGATGATAGCGGCGCGAGGGCTGAAAGGGGGTTAGGCTAGCACTGAAAAATCGTTCCCTCGCAAACTCTACCTGGGGGTGGGGCAGCCGAAACTTCGCTGAGACACCATCTGTTAATTATCTCTAGCAGTCGCACAGCAATCATGAAACGCGCCAACGCCCCAAACCCTGCCTAATCCCAACATAACCCGCCGCGTACGTGCATGCCTCCCCTGAAGAGGCGGGCGAGACGGCCAGAGACGCAACTAGTGGGTTGTCGCCAGCCACGTGTTGCGTCCAATCAGGAACCTCGCTCCTCCCACGCCACTCCCCCGTTTCTCCCGCCTCTCTGGGGTTTGGGATACATAATGGACACCATCCGCTCCTCTCCCGTCCTTACACTCACACGCGCCACTCAACCCCCTCTTTCGCGGTTGAAATACATCTCGACCATCACCCGCGACTAAATTGTGTGGTGTCCTTTCGTATCTCATTATTGTGTCGAAACGACGAGACTCGCAATGGTTCAACCATGTTAAGAAAAGTAACTGAGGTGTTCCGCTGCTACCGCAACCGTCGCATCAAACGAGGAGCGCATTATTGTATCATAGAGCGCTAGCTTAATATCTAAGTTCCCTACACTTCCGGATTAGACGCTTCATTTTAGCGAATTTTTCGACATGACTTAAAGGCAGTGTTCACGGTGAAAAATGTGTTCCAGTTTCCACTAGGAATGGGTAGCGGAGGGGCATACTCTAACGTTGGCGTCGAAAGAACACATGAAAACGAGCCAGGAAAAGCTCCATAAGAGCCCGTAGTTGCCACTTCGAGCGCAAGGCAAACCCCAAAAGCGCAACACACGCCCACCGACGTGAGCAAATGAATGCTCGAGATCGTAAGATGGGCGATGATTTCCAATCATTAGCCCCGTTCTTCCCTTTATTCCCAACTTTTCTCTTTGCTCAGGTCAGCTCGCATACATCGGCTGCAAAAGACGGAAGTTAAAAGCCTTGGACACCTCGTCCACCACGTTTCCATTGCTCAATTTTTAGGTACCATAATTCCGTTCCCAGAAGGTCTTGTACGATTCAAAAACATAATTGGAATCAGCATGGGTCCGTCTTCAAGATAGGCGGAAAAGCATAAAAACGAATCCTATCGTGAACACTGCCTTTAAACGCACAGTACACCCTCAGACATGAATTTGGGATTTTTATTTGATTATGTAGTGCACCCCTCCTATATAACACGTGTGAAGTGCGAGATCAACTGCAAGCATGAGGTACTTCACTTTTACCTTGGGACCACGCCTGAATGAATTCTTTTGTAAAGCTCCTTCTGGAGTCAAAAAGTTCTGAACAAGCTACCCGAAACTTTACCGCAAGTTGCATGATGGCTTCAGGCAACTTACTTTGAGTTCACAACTAGATTGAAGCAAAGTTACGTGTGAGTTGACAAGATTTATGAATAAAGTATCACGTAACCTGCGCTAATAATACACTACATTGCTACTAGCGCTGTTTCTACATGTTACTCGAAGCAGGCACACACCGACACGCGACACGGCCCGATTAGGCGGGCCCTCCAAGCGGTGAACAGACCAAGTATAATTCACCTCCGCACTGCCGTTCAGTCCGCAAAGTGCACGCTGATTGCGAAATCGTGTCGGCGGGGTTGCGAGTATCCTTAGACAAGGATGTGGGATCACCCGAGCGGTTTTGACTTTGGTGCCCGAGTGATCCCACCGCCCGGGTGATCGTACATCCCTGTCTGAGGATACTCGCAACCGCGCCGCAGCATGATTTCGCAATAAGCGTGCACTTTGCGGACTGAACGGCAGTGCGGAGGTGAACTGTACCTCAAACTTAGGCGATTGAGCCAACTACGCTGCCGCCATCTTAGCACTACCTCGAGAGTGCGTCTAATACTCCCTAGGAAGCACTTCACCTTATATAAAAGTCGCATGTTCGATAAAATATCACATTTAAAATACACGCCAGTACTTAATGTCACGTGTAACTCAAGCCGCACTGTGCAACATACTTACTATGTTGAACGTCACATGGAACTTCAAATTGTGAAGATAAGCCGCAGGTAACATGCTTAGAACCCTTAAAGGCATCGTTCGCGCTGAAAACCAATTTCCATTTTTCAGGCTCAATTTTATGAATGAGCCCGGTAGACTTCGTCGATGAAGTTTTGCGCGTAAAAACGTATGGTTCTAAAGTTGAAGTGGTTCGAAATGACGATCCGCCACCAGTTTTCACCAACCATCTAGCACAAGGAACAGAAGCGCCATCACAGGCGCAGACGATTCATTATTTGAAATTTTCAATTCGGGAAATTCCAACATCCAAACTTGTCCAAAAGAAACTTTTTTTTAAAAATAAGTTCCTGTGAACTAAAGGCGAGAAAAATACACCCATTTAGTAAGCTAAAAGCGAAAAAAAAACTTCCGACGTAGTGAACCTGACACACCGAAATTGACGGAGGGTTGGGAAGGGAATAATTTGAGACTTTTTAAAACGAGTTGTTTTGCGAAAGTTGATGGTTTTGTGGAGCCTCTCCACTTCTATTATGTATGTAAGAGAATCGCCTGCGCGAAAACATGAGAAAAATGAAGCACGGTTTTTTGCGCGTACGATGCCTTTAAATCGCATGTCAATCATAAATAAAGTCCAGAGCACGCGTCGCATCATACTTGATTCTGGACGTTGAGTCGGGCGGCGACCGGATTCTTAAAAGGAACCTCACATCAACCGGATAGGATTTCGGTAAACGACCTTGAAGGCAGGGTTCTCGGTAAACTCGGTTGTTGTGCTATCCTCATGGAAAGGTAGGTCTGGCCACCACAAAAGTGTAAATAAGTGAAAATTGGAGAAAAAAAAAACGCTCAGAAGCAAGTTACTGCTTGGTGTTCTCCCGCCCCCAATTATCGAGACTTCTAGGAAAGTCGGTTCTGCCGTTTTCTATTTTCTCTTTGAAGTAATTGCTGAGCACTTATAGGAATTCTGGCAACTTTAAGAGCAAACTAGTAGAATGATAATCAAACATTCATGAAAATCTCGTTGAAGGCAATGGTCACGATGAAAAACTTCATCGAAGAAACTACAAAAATCAGCTTAGATAAAAAACTGCTGAAAAACTATGAAGGTAGCGCGGTGAAAAACGGGCTAGAATTAGAGTTTTGAGGCCCAACGATGTCAGTTCGTGCACATGTGCCCAGCGCCGCTCAAAAAGATCGCAGTCTCATGCCGAGCAGTCAAACATCATCGACATCCAGAGGGAGAAATGAATGCAAATTTACCTAATAAAAACAGTTGAGCAATGAAAGAAAGCACTCCGGTGAATGTTTTTGACTAGATGTGTACATAAATCCCAAGGTTCATAGATTGAAATTCAATTTCAAGCCAGCTGATGTTCTTGATATAAAGGGTCATCGATGCCGTTGATGTGGAGTGCGCTCGTCCACCATCAAAAGACAAGAAAGTTCAAAGTCCAAATTTTGCCGAAAACAGTGGTTTTTTGGCGATTTTTTCTTATAGGTCCTATTACTGGAGACCCAGAAAAGGGTTTAGAGAGAAAAAGACGACAATCATATTTGATCGCGACCACTGCCTTCAAGTGGGAACTGGCCGACACCAGTAGTTAGCCATCCTGGCTTGTTATTGCGCTTTTTTTCTGCAAATTGTCATTTTTTCCACTTATTTTTACTTTTGTAATTACCAGACCTACATTTTCACGAAGCAAATTGAAAATTTATTTTTTATCGCGATCCTTGCTTTCAAAGGCGGTGTTCACGATAAATCTCGTTTTTGAGTTTTCTGTGAAACACTACCCTGGCAGGTGCTGGAGGGGATGAGATCGAAAAAAGCAGCGAAAACGGGACAGAAATCGACAAAAACAACAGCGCAGGGAAGATTTTGCTGGCCCAGTACGCCTGCTTAGCCCGCCCCGCCCCCATTCTGACGAGCTTGTGGCGTCGCGGACGTTTTCGATGGCATATCGCCAATAAACTCTCCCACGTCTAGCCTGATAGATTTGCCCACCTTTCGCCATTAGTGCGCGCTTGTGAAATTTGGAAGCACGTAAGCTCGTCCGCGCAATAAACCTGTATAGAAACCTTATTCTGAGCGTTTTTTTTTTCGCTGTTTCCTCACGATTCTTTAGCTCACGACCAAACGACCCCATTTTTCTGTCGAATGCGATTGTGATATTCATCGGGAGAGCTGCCTTCAATTGTAAGTGCGATTATCTCGACTTGTATGTAGTTAGAGAACCAGGCAAACGTTGCCCTCTGCATCGCTCTTGTGATTTATTGTTTTTATTTAGGAGCAGTGTCAGCCTTGCCGTTATGGAGCTGACAAACATATTCCAAGCAAGGGAATCCAGAAGTGCATCATCACGCAATTAAGTGTTTCCTTTTAGATGGACAATAACGACACTCTGCTCGAAATGAATGCGGTTATTTGTGCATATGTGTTGAGGGAGGAGAGGGTTATATCGCGCATGACTGAGTTCGTTTTTCGCGCGCGTCACAACTAGGAGAGGAAGGGAATGTAATGTAGTGGCTGTTGGCCAGCTGCATTTGGCATACGAATCACCACCGACGCCGACGGCGACAGCGACGACGATCAACCCGTCACCACAACATTATCCAAGTAGCTCCTACTAATTTACAACTCACTTTATACATACGTGCTACCATCTCTTCGGAAATTAGTCAAGCGTAAGATTTTTACGCGTTTTTGTTTGGGTAACACTTTGAATAATGCCTCTTATTCACAAAGGGTTCGCTGTATTCATTCAGTCTTTCCCTGATTTTCATTTACTGATTAGCCTTGGCTTGAACATCGAAAAAATGTGTGCAGTATGAGCACTATAGTGTGTTTTCTCCTGTATTTTTCAATGGGGGGTCTCGGAAAACCGGCATTATATCTTTAACTAACTGGAAAATCTGTGAACATAAATATGTTTGACTTTATTGTAGTCAGTGGCAGTACACCTAAGCAGTTTTCCGGAGAGGAGACGAGCAGAGAGACCAGCATCAGTGGAAATTTCCTCTTGTATTGAACCCATATGTATATTGAAATTTCCCCGATGTATATTTTGCCGATATTTGAGCTGCGATGAAGCCTCACGCAATTTGGTATTTCTAGGCTGTTCGGGACCTCCGTAGTTGAACTTTTCGTCTTCACATCATTTATTTGTTTGCAGTGGTACATAATGATCTCATTAGGTACACACTTCAACCCGAGATGCGTGGCAAGTTCCTTTAGGTTTTTCGACTTTTCTTCGAAATTTTCGTTTCTCATGGCAAGTTGCAAGCTAGATTAGTTTGGTACTAATTTGGACTTCTTGCTGGGAGTGGGTTCTCCTTCCACATTCTTGCTCCTTGCCTACCACTTCAGGCTATGCTGAATCTGTGCTAGTTCAACGGCAAGAAAAAGGGGTGGGAATTTAATTCCAATACAGCTCTGTCCATGTCTAGCTACATATGTATGTACTGTGCTTCTTGATGCGAAATTCCGGCCCGCAATTGCGTCTCGAGACGCTTTGCGTCCGCCCGCGCTCAAATCGGTCGAGTTCCCAGCGCCAGAGCCGACCCTAGGTGGCTTTTTTATACAGTTTCTCTAATTTTTTTCAATTTCCAGCTCCCAATACCCACGTTCAATCAACAGATCGGCGGCTGCTGCGCTGGAAACTTCGGACTCGGAAGCGTGAGGCCACAACTCGTGTCGAGAGGCCATTGCGAGCAGGAATTCGGCCCCGAGAAGCACAGTATTATCTACCTATGTACGAGCAGGCCGACGCTTTTGATTCCCTACTGCACTGCAAGTGCCGTAGAACGGTGTGGGGTTTAAGATTGCTCTATCAAAAAGAGGCTCTTCGAAGCAAAAGTGGTTTGTTGCAGACAGAAACGTTTCAACAAAAGGGGAATATTAGGAATGTGGAGTGGCGAAAGTCTACAAAAAATTGTACAATATTTATAAGCGATTTTGTATGCCGACTTTTCTGAACAGCAACAACCAACCGTTGCGGTAATCTGCGAAGTATTCATTTTCTGTTTTGAAAAAGAACTGTGATCACGCGTGTACCAATAAAAAATGTATGTATACATATGTACTTAAAAATGATGGGCTGTAGTCTCAGTTCACAGAATTGGAAGAGTTGTCCCGTCTTACGCAGTAAGAATCCCATTTGAGACCTTTCTGCTTGAATGGAATATCCTAATGCCTAAAAATGCGAAAAAAAAACCGGTAAAATACCACATCCCAACAATTATCAATAAAAAGACAACAATAAACAGAAAAGATGTTTAAGACGTACACAACTCTTACTTTCAGATAAAGTGAAACAATAGAAGACCAGGATCAAGTAAAAGTATTCCCATATATCCTCGTCAAACGAATAGGAATCGTTGTTTGAAAACCATAAGATTCTGGCTGAAACATTACGTGATCGGGTGGGATTGGACAGCCGATTCCGTTGCACATGTGAATGCCAGCAAGCTGCTCATATCAGCGATTGGTCGCCATACGATATTGTTCACCACATAAGAAATCGGGACAAACGTGGTGGTGGATGCAGTAATGGGCCAGGATCACGAGCGACAGCGACGGCGCATATCAGTTTATACCGATTCTTGGTCGATATTGATGGTTAACATCGCGTCGCGTCGCAGGTCGTTAGATGTATGATCCCGGCGATAATCACGGCTGCCACCGCCTACAAAGGGCATCTGCCGCGATTTAGGCCTATTTCAAAGTACGATCGCTGAGCGACGCGATGAAATTGTTATCATGAGTATCGATCGTGATCGCTTCGCAGGTCGATTCTCATTCGGAGCATGCGATCGGCGACGGGATTCTAAAAGAGGCTTTAGGACTCGCATATACTTCAGCCACCGAGCGGCGCGGCGAAGTGCAAACTTACAATATTGATTGTGCCGCGCGCGCGTTATTAGTATAGTCTAATGCAATGGAAGTAGGACCTGGTGAGGTTGCGGACTCGTCCTAGCATACGCTAGTTTGTTAGTGGTATCACCCATTTTTTCCGAACCAGCTGTGATAGATCGGTGAATCCGTGTTTTCACCGATACGACTACATCTGTGGAAGCAATAAAACAGGTGAAAATGTGAGAGTGGAAACAAAAACTCACCGACCAATCTCAGTCGTTTCGAAAAAAATGAGTGATAACAGAATCAGACTACAGTGTGTTAGGAAGAGTCCGCAACCTCACCAGGTCCTACTTCCATTGCTGTGGTCTGTACTACAGAAAGGCTCTGCGCCGCTCCGCGCGAAGACAGGTGTATAAGCGACCCCCTACCAAAATCGTGTGGCGACCAGGAATGTACTCGATAGCCGTTTGTCGTTTGCCGGCCGTTTTTGACGAAATTTTGCCGACTGCCGTTCGCCGGATTTTTTCCCACGAGTCACGTGCCCTACTTCGCAGCACACAGTCGCGTCGCGGCGATCATTGAGCATCCTCTTGGCCTGCACTATCTCTAATTGTAAGGGTCTGCTATTACGTCTATGCGGCCGCCTAGAACGAATGGGGGTGCCTACAGGCCGCCTTTAATTCAACCGATTTCACTGAAAGGAGTTTTTAACCATACTACAATACGTCCCGAGCAATTCGCCATGAAATCGATAATTTCGGGCTGCGCCTGCAGGCCACAGATAAAGTGTGCCCGAATGAGAATGGCGGCCCACGCGGCCGGCGTGCTTGGCAGGCGGCCGTCGCATGTGCCGCCCTCGGACGAGTGTTGGATTTCAACGACGGCCGTCCCCTCTCCCACCGTCTGCTAAGATTGATCGGCGCAGCGCTTGCTGCCAGCCAGTGCCGGCCCCGTTCGTGGTCCATAGCGGTGAGACTTTTTGCATGCTCGTCCGAGAGCGGCGAACGCGACGGTCGCCTGCCAAGCATGCCGGCCGCATGGGCCGCCATTCTCATTCGGACGCACCTTAGATGCGCACTGACAAGAACTGTATTCGATAATTGGAGGGAGCCGTCATCCAATTTGCGGTCATGAATTTGAGATATCGGATTTCTATAAAGTGGTGCTGAAACCCCTCAATGGGTGAAATTCCGAATTGGGGGCTAAATTCTCGCGACCTCCTCCCCATTATTAGAACAAGCTCCAAACCACGCGCGCGCTCGCCGCGCGACACTCACAAGTTAAGTATACAAGCGTAGGTCGGATCTGCCAAAACGACTAGTGTCGTTAGTATCTCTTCTGGCTCAGTAGTAAGAACACGCAGTATCCCGCTTGAGCTGCAGGTTCAAAAAAGTTATGAGCATTTTTCGAGCCTCGCTAAACTCGAATGTAGAGTCCATTTGTCAAAATTTTGAGGTTTACTGTAGGTTACGGTAGGTAACATGTCATTTAGGGGCCGAAAGTCACCTCAGTATTCTGAAAATCGACACACGGATGTTAAATTCGTATTCTCTACACCGAGTAACCCCCGTATACAAATTCGGATTAAAATCTGGGATTTTGACCAAACTACCGTATACCCACCGTAATCTAGCGTAATCTGCAAAAAATCGATAAACGGACTCCAATTTCATGTTTAGCACTCCAAACAACCCTCAGAGAATGACTTTGAGACATATCTATCTTAGAAATCCGGAAATCTCAGAAGTGGCGTTTTCCCCTCGAAATTTTTTTCCGGTTGGGAAGCTTCGAACGAAATTAGCCGAAAACTTCGGAAAATTGACTAATAAACCACACATTCGTGATCAGCACCACGAAAAACCTCCTGGGAGAATTTTAAGTAAAATCTCGAACATTTTTCTGAAACGCTTCCAAAGCCTAATCGGTATAGAGTAGTTTCGGTCGCTGAACACACTTATGAGGTCCATTTCCGAATTTTCCGAAGACTAATGCACTTTTTGGAAGGTACAAAAAGCACAAAAAAGGACCTTTTTCAAGCTTGTAACTTCTCGGAACCTGCAGCTCGGGGCGGGATACTGCGCAGTTTTACTGTTGAGCCACAAGAGATACTAACGATACTAGTCGTTTTGGCAGATCTCACCTACGCTTTGTATACTTCCCTTGTAAGCAAAGAACAATTAGTGCAAAGTCGGTGCAGCTCTTCGTGCTGTCACGTGGTCTAGATCTCATACAAATAATATCACCTATCGCAGAACAGTAACTTCTGCACCGAAAAATCGAAGACTCCAAGATTTCCTCCCTAATTAATTCTTTCCTCACCGAAAAAAGGACAAAAATCGACGAACACACGACCTCGAGTATTAGGTTTTCAATCATATTTTTAGTTATGTATACATATGTATGAATTTCTCTTTCGATGAATAATTTGTGTGTTTAATGGCCATGATTGTTTTGGAAAACATATGTGCATATCTTCATGCTTTTCTCCTTTTCCTATTCATAATGGCTACCTTTCTGCTTCAACTGTGCTTATTTTCGAAGCCTAGATTTTTAATGGCTAACGACCAACGATGGTTTTGGCCGGTTGAACGACTACTGACTAACGAATTATAGAATTTCTATTGCGCACATCCCTGTGGTGGACTCCTCGCCAAACTTAGCATGTTTTCCCGCATTCTCATGCGCCACTTAATCATGTGCCCGGCTCCACCGAAACGCGTTATCATCCAAAATGATATTCATGCCGCAACTCGAAGAGCATACGCCTCATCGGAAAAGGAAAAAAGGGCTTGGCATGCATTTTTGCGCGAATACAAAGAGTTCGCTACCAAAATTACATATTTTGTTGTTTCAATTTCGCGTACTGTTTCTATATTTCGTGAGTTGAACGAAAAATAGTTTTCAATTTTCCCTCTTTCATTTCTTCGAGGTTCCTTCATTAAGTCAATCTTTTTTTTTGAATTGTTTCTCTTAACTTTTTTTCAGACTCTAGTTCACCCTCTCTTGCTGCCTTTCCTCTCGCTGCGCACACCCATGTGGAGAAGCAAAGATAATTACGTTCAAAAACAGAGGGTGTATAATTTTAATCCTGAGCAATTCAATCAGCTGAACAAAAAATGTCCATATTGTTATCATAGCGGTGTCTCTTCTGCAATTTTTTTCGTTTTAGGTCGCTGATCCATGGTTGCGATAGCTAATGAGGACAGGAATCCTTTGAGAACAATCAAAGAAACGCCTCTGCGTCATACATTTAAGTGGAGTGCTGTGAAAAAGGAGAGCGAATCAACTCGCGGTTGAGATCACACATCAAAAACTGTTTGCCAGCTTCACCAGAGATGCGGAATGCAAACATTCTTCCGGAACCGAAACATTTGCATAACTAATGTGGTCAGTGGTAGAGATCCGTGGTTATCTGGCAAAAGATCAGATCATACTCATGATAATGTAGCTGGTGCTTCTCTTTTAACGCTACCTGTCGCACCCGACGACAATATGTAGTGAATGCCCCCCCCCTCTTCGTGCGGTGTTTGAGGTGGAATGTCTGTGGAGTTGGCCTGCGTGAAAACCTCAGGGGTGGTAGTAATCTTGTCTTTTAACACGAGTCAACCACGGGCTCTTGACCGCTGGTTGCCCACGAATCGGCCACAGCTTAGCTGCGAACTAACTACCTCTTTAACTAGGATCAGCTCTATACTCAAATGTAAAGTATGCGTTACTTAAAGAAACACAACCACTAAACGTTAAGGCATGTAAAAACCGAAGTGTGCATCCGCAGCCTTTTTTAAACCTTGAATTCATAACAGCTCGCTGAGGTTTTTGTAGACCACATGAAACGATTTGATCGATCGGATCATTATAATGGCACGGCAACATATGGAAAGTTGGAAATCGGAGAAGGCAATTGAATTTGCTGAAATTCGAGGCAATGAAACGAAAAAAAGAACATGAAATTGCACATTTTCTTGCAGCTGCCAATTCGTACTATTTTATCTGTATAGGACACGGTTAGTAAACACCAGATGAGACTAAGCAACATCTTTTAACCCATTCTTAAGCTATAAACAACAAACTGGTAATGCATTAATCATGTTTACGTTGGTACACCTTAATTCTTCATACATACGAAGGGAAAACCAAGTTTCGAAAGTGTGCGTTTTTGAGAAAACAAAGCTAGAAAAAGAGTTGTGTTAACCGCTCGCAAAAAGCTCACCATGGGGCTTTTTGCGCGACCGTTCTTCGTCTCTCCACTACAGGCATGTTTCTCACCGTCTGCCAGAAGATCTTCAACCCGTGGTCCCATATGTCGCCGCCGAGTGACATTGCATTCGAAAACTGCTCAGTGACTAAGCATTTTTTCATTTCAAAACAGGAGCAGCAGTTTGTGAGTAGAGTTTTTCGTCTTCAACGAAGTTGAATAGAACAGGCCTGCTACAGCTCCTTGCCTTACTGATGTTTTCACCTCGAAAGCTGGCGTAAACCCGACAGGCGTACAAATTCTGCTGTTGTTCCTTTGTTCATGTCCTCGATTAGTCGAACATACTTTTCCGGGACTCCATCGGCTCGCAAAGCTTTGAGCAATCTATCCCGATGAGGAAAGTTGATTGCGGCTTCAAAGTCCAAAAAAGCAAGCTGTAGTGGTTTCGGATACCGCTGCACGATTCAATTACTCTTCTCACAACGAACACTTGGTCGATGGTCGATATGCCAAGCAGGGTCAAGCAACTCGTGGAAAAATTGCGATCATGGTTGTGATCCCCCCCTCCACCATCCCCGTGCTGATTCCGCTTTTTTGCCCCGCCCACTTTCTTTTTCCTTAGATATGATTTTTTTGCTGATTATGATTATTCGACTTCTTTACTTTTTTATTTTTTTTATTCAGGTCAGTGATATTTGTGAAGGTTTCGACTTTGGTGCCAAAAAATTAACAACAAAACATTTTATTTAACAATATTCTCTTTATCCAACAAACGCCCAACTACTATTTGAAAAATAGGGTTTTCAAATTTTTTCACCGTCTTTGGAAAGTGACAGCTCTCGGTAGCTAGAGATTGAAACAAGTCGATAGAAATCATTGTACTCCGATCTTAAGAGGACGATTCTCTCTCTAAAGTGCGCCCGAATGAGAATGGCGGCCCACGCGACCGGCGCGCTTGGCAGGCGGCCGTCACACGTGCCGCCCTCGGACGAGTGTTGGATTTCAACGACGACCGTCCCCTCCCCCACCGTCTGCAGAGCTGATTGATCGGCGCAGTGCTTGCTGCCAGCCTGTGCCGGCCCCGTTCGTAGTCGGTGGCGGTGGGGAATTTTCGCATGCTCGTCCGAGAGCGGCGAACGCGACGGCCGTCCGCCAAGCACACCGGCCGCATGGGCCGCCATTCTCATTCGGACGCACCTTACCTGTATGCTTGTAATCAACTCAGAATCGCTTCAGACAGTTTTTCACAAAGTCTCAGCCCCATCAGACCGGTTTTTGCGCCTCTGGCCACCTAAATACTCGTCGAAATCGGATTTTTCGGTATAGCGAAAAACAGGTTTTCAGGACCGTCTTGTGTTATTGGTACTGCCATGAGGTGCCGTAACTCGGCGGTTTGGTGAAATAGACCGGCTTAGGAGCTGGAAAAATTCGCATACAGAAGGAGAAATAAAGAAACATTTCACGGTGAAAAAAGTGGTGTAAAAAGACCGTTTTTTTTCCAAATGGTTCTTACAGCCTTGGTTTTGACTTCTAGAAAGCGGCAGTCGAGCAAAAGATGCATCTACTAGTAGGTTAGCGGAAACTACATTAGCTGGATTTTTTTTAATTTTCGAGGTTTTCTCTTCGTACGAAAAGGAAAACAGGTGAGAAATCTCAAAACGATTTTTTAGAAAATATCCAGCTAATGTAGTTTACGATAACCATCTAGTAGGTGCATCTCTTGCTCGACTGCCGCCCTCTAGAAGTGAAAACCAAGGCTGTAAGGGCCATTTGGATAAAACGGCCTTTTAACACCACTTTTTTTCCGACGGAGATTTTTTAAATTCTCCCTGTATATGAGCGCCTTTAATTTTATCATCTTCATTGCTGGATCTATTTTACCGAAGCGCTTGGTTACGGCCCATCAGAGCCTAGTACGTCACACTGGAAGGCCCCCAAAAACCTTTTTTTTTCGCTATTTTTGACAATTGTGATTTTGACGAGTATTTAAGTCACCAGCGGTTGACAAACCAGTCTGAACAACTCTTGGTTGTGTAGGTAACATTATGTGGTGTAGCTGAGCTGAGGTCGAGAAGAAGGAGTTCAAAAAAAATGGGCGGTGCGACCCCCCCCCCAATTTTCAAGTTTGGTGGCGACCCCCCACTTTGGAAAATTTCTAACATTGCTTGACCCTGCTTCCAGGAATACCGGCTTGCTCATGCCTGGTTTTCCCTTCACGGTGTTGGACAAGGCGCTCGAGAATGATAAGTTCTAAAACCTTGTACATGACCCGAAGTAGAGAGATTCCTCTGTAGTTCTCAGGATCCGTGACGGATAGTATACATTCCATCCGACGGAGTCGGTTTCGGATATCCGGGTCGGATAATCTGATCGGATAATTATCCGAAATCCGATCCGACGTCAAAGTGGCGATTTCGGATTGATCCGAAATCCGATCAGACGAAAACACGATATCCGGAATTATCCGATATCCGGAAAAGTGAAAATCGAAGCGATCCGATCAGAAAACCGGATAATCCGGATGAAAAATGGATAATCGATCGGATAAAAATCGGATTTTTCGGATACAATTATCGGATAACATCGGATAATTTCCCGGATGAAAACGGATAGAATTGGTGCCCGCCGTAACAGCCAGCTCCGAACGCGGTCGCGTAGAGATCGCGCGAATTCGCAGTAGAGCGCGCTATTGACGGTTGCAGAATCGCTGATTAAAGGCAGTGTTCACGATGATTCTCGTTTCCAAGTTTTCCACTCAAAACAATGCGTTGGCAAACTGGCGTTACTTCAAAATCACGAAAAACGGCGAGAAACGCACCAATTCGTCTTATTTCAGTGACATTATTCGGCGGGCCTGGACTAGTTGTCCGGGTTGAATGAACATAAATTCATGGTGGTTGTCACCGGTAAAAATGGGACTAATCGAAAATGGAAGAATATTTTGGGCAAAACAGTATTAGTTAGGGGCCCGGAAGGAAAGAACGGATCAACAAAGAATGGAGAATTGCAAAAAGACGGGTCCACAAAAGATTTCATTGTCACAACGAACAGTTCCATTGATACTTAAGCAGGCGGGCTTGATACTTGAGGATTTCGTGCCTCTTCTGGTGCGTTTTTCTCGGTTTCTTCGTCATTTCAGTTCTACTCGAGGGCCAAACAATCGATTTAGCGATTAATCTCAAAATCGAAGATTATCGTGAACACTGCCTTTAAGCATGTGTAAGGAATGGATTTTGATACTTCACTACATGCATATTGAACAAATACAAATATTTTATGATGAAGGGGACATAATATCACAAAATACACTGCATAACATGTGATAGGGGGTATTTCGTGAAGCGGAGAGGTCTTATTTCGTTTTGCAAGTCCCTAGGCCGCCGTCAGAGATGGTCGACATGAACTGAGTCCCACCCAGCCGATACTACGCACCGAAATAGTGACAGTCGGGTTCAGGCAAAAATCAACCCACTGAGTCCGAATGCGACCTGACTCATTGCAACCGCAATCCACCCAGTCGGTACGGGTGTTTCACGTTCGCACACGGGCAGATAACGCATTGCACCAACCTCACACACCTCGCTGGGCCCGGTGCGGCCGGTTGAGGGAAGTTGAACAGGTAAAGCGTGCTGCCGCTCGAAACGAAAAAGGGGCAGGCTAAGCCTGAAAACTCCCCCCATTCATGCAAGCCGAAAACTCCGCGTGCAGGTCGAGAGGCAGCACTGGCGATTCAACCTGCCACCTACATCCCGCCAGAGCGTCGATATCTGAACAATGTCAACCATGACAAGCACAAACACCTCACATCCAAGCGCAGCGTA
Source organism: Aplectana chamaeleonis (assembly GCA_029168955.1). Taxonomy (NCBI): domain Eukaryota; kingdom Metazoa; phylum Nematoda; class Chromadorea; order Rhabditida; family Cosmocercidae; genus Aplectana; species Aplectana chamaeleonis. Next base: position 12,866 of record JAPDOI010001074.1, on the reverse strand, counting down.
TACATTGCGGGCTGCTATTTCCGCGCCTACACGACGAGAATATCAGGGAAAACAGTGCAGAGCATCTGCAAACACATTACTGACCTGAAAAACTCCGCCACTTATGAGACATCACCACGAAAACTTCGGCAGCGTTATGAGTCATGCCGAAATCCTCCGCCGATCAGCCAGATCCGATCAATTTCATTGCAAAGGGCGCGTTTTTAACCTGCCACCGACCCCCCCGCGATTGCTTCGAGAAGGTCGGTTTTCCTGCTCCCGGACTTAGTCGGACTCTCGATCGGTTTTTTCGACCAAGTCTGACGGGGGCCTTAGATGCGGGAAAAACTTTGCAATTTGCGGTATTAATTCAATTTGGTTCAATCTCGCGATACATTATTGCTATCAAAAGACATCCACACTAAGTGTAAAAGGAAGTGTAAGCGTTTCTGACATTTTATATGATTCTGGCGAAATAAGTGTGCTCCTGATGATGGCACACAAATGACTTTTGAGCTCTCAGGAAGACAAACAAGTGTTTTATTCTGCAAATTTCACGGAGAGGTATCGTAGCGAATGTCTTTTGTTCGGACGCTTTATTATGAACGCGAATCTGTGTTCATAACTCAGGTGACGTTCTGAAGTTGGATCTCCAGACACGCTGACGGGTTGTTCAGCTGGGGTAAAAGCGCTTGCCGGTGCGACGGCGGGAGCAAAACGGGAGGAGTCGAATCTCGTTGGCTGTACCGGCAGATAAAGAGAGATTCAATACACGGAGACGTTTATTTGGCGGTGGAAAACGGGCTGACGGTGCAACGGCGGGGACGCGCTCTACCGTGAAATATGTGGCACGATCCGCAACCCGTAGCCGTTTTGTGCGTTAAAATTAATTGATGTTGTGTCCCTTCAGTTATGTTGAAAGACAACAGAGGAAGTGTGCAAAAAGAGTTAGCCTTGCTTCGATTTTCGCACTTGTCCCTACTCCTTTTTTTCCGTGTCGTAATCAAACGATTCTTGAATTCAGGGAGGGTAGGGAAACCTCGGTTGGTGTACTCATGATGTGGCGGCACGGGAAAATGCGCGTGGCCATGTACGATTGCACGCACGGTGGGCCCCCTTCCTGCGACAGCGTTAATTCTTGCAGGATCATATAATTTTCAAGCTCAATGTTTACCCAGAAGGGGGAAGTTCGTAACGAATTCGGATTTTTTCCAAGGTTTCTGTTTAACAAGGTAAGGGGCTCGTAGCCCTACCGGGATTATCGCAACGCCCCGCTAAACTCATGATTCTGGTGGCAGGTCTTCTTTTTGGTCAGTTATGTGCCTCACCGGTTGCAGGGGAGGGCGAAGTTTCTCACCCGTGCGCGTGCTACGTCGTTGTTGGCGCGACCAGTTGCGAGCGGCGACGCGACATCCCTGCTTCCAGAGTGAAACCAAGTAAACTGACATGTCCAGAGGTACACTTAATTTGCTTTCCTGCGTTCATTTCCGTCATAGATGATAGCCATTTACCCTTTTTAAAGCGCTGGAAGACTACTCTAAACGGTGGGGGTTTTTTAAGCTGTTCGCCGCGAGCGACGACACACACCGGACCGCGACGCGTATGCTCGTGGCTGTCACAGAATGTATTTTGCTTGAATACACGGGGTTGAATCCAAGGTACTACTAAAAAATCTTATCCGTTTTTTTCATCCGGATTATCCGGTGAACTGATTTTTTTATCCAATCGGATATCCGATATCCGATCCGGATCAAAAATTCTGGTTTCGGATAGGATCCGTTATCCGAAATTCTCGTTCGGGACAGTATCCGATTTATCCGATGAGTCGGTTCTGCAAAATCGGCAATATCCGAAAATCCGATCCGACGCCATTTTGGCCATCGGATGGAATGTATAACGGATAGCTTCTTGTGAAGAGGTACGATGATCGCATGTCTCCACGAATCGGGTATCCTTTCGCTCATCCATATGGCACGGATGGTGTTGGTCATTTCACGAATTCCAGACGGAGGAAGAGCTCTCAGCATCTCAGTAGTGATGTTGTCATCTCCACCTGCCTTTCCATTCTTCATTTTCCGGACACAAATCGAAACTTCAGCATTATTTTTGATTATTCTTATGCCAAACGAGGTTGTTTGATGGAGTGATTTTATTATTCATTTTATCGTATCAAAACTTCAGCCTCAGTCGGCAGCTCCTCACTGACATCGTAATGTGCTCTCTGAACTTGCGGGAGCTCAGGTACTGCTGGCGCATTCAGTAGTGAACTGAAGGAATCCTTCCATATTGGCAGCGTCGCATCACCAACTGCAGCTTTATTGGTACTGTTCAAGACAGAAGAACATCTATTCATCTTTCCTCTATGCTGTCGCAGCAACGTTTAGGCTTTCCTCGGATTCTTCTCCTCCCAAGCCTTCTCAAACTCCTTAGCTCTACACGTCCGTTCTCGTTCGCGGTCGCTTCGAAGCTGCCGACGCAACGTCCTCCTCAGACGCTTCTCCTCCACGAAGTTCCCTGCGGTTCGGAGAGCACATACTCTGTTGTAGGTAGATGTTGTTTCTTCTGAGACGTAGGCGAACTTCTTCTTAGGCTGTACAACCGGGAGTGCCTCTTTCGAAGCGTCCTGGATGTACTTGACGAGAGAATCCGCGTCCCAAAGTTTCTTCTTTGTCCGTACTTCGATGTGAATAGAACCGCGTTGTCGAAAGTTCTTTCTACATTATTCATCTCTGAGACTTGTCATGTCAATCCTCTGGAGAGGCTGAGCCCCTCGCCATTTCTTATAAATCCTCGCAGTGAAGTTCAACAGAATAGGACAGTGATCCGAATCGAATGCGACTTCCCTCACAGCTCTAGACCTTCGAATGTCCGATACTGGAATCTACCACGTCAGAACATATTCGAGCTGTAGTTTCAAAGTTGTCAGCCTCCGCTTCCGTTGCTCCCCTAGAGATAGCTGGGTTGGTCCCTGCCACGAATGCTGATGCCGCCAATGATTCCTCTTGAATGTCAATGCAACAATCAGACCACTGCGTTCACAGAAGTCGACAAGACGGTAGCCATTGTCCGATGTTTGTTCTACTGGTAGAACCGTTTACCGAGTACTTCGGATTCCTGATCAAGTCCCATCTTCGCATTTGCGTCAATCCCCACGACAACAGCATGTTGACAAGGTATCCTGTCTGGCAACGTATTGAGTTCTTCGTAGAAGGCATCCTTGGAATTGTCATCGGCGGTTTCGTTGGGCGCATAAGCGCTCACTATCCACAGATTAAATCTTCTGTGATCCCGCAGTCGTGCGAATGCATTCCGACACGACGTTGAGCCGAACCCCTGGACCATACCATCGAAATCCTTCCTTACAACTATTGCACAGCCTCCCATTCTCCTATCGTCAGCGTTACCGCAGTAGATGGCGTACTCTCCGACGCTGATGACGGGTCTATCCTTGAGGCGAGTTTCCTGAAACGCAGCAAGCGGTGCAAGGAAATAGCTCAAAAGACTGGATAGCGCAGTCGGTTGGATATCACTCGACAGCGATCGACAGTTCAGGGTGGCGAAATTGTGGCTTGTGGCTTAAGGCTCCATTACTCCCTAGGTACAAAACCTAAGGCGTTATGGACCAGAGGCCTTAGTGTGCCGGACAGCGACACCTTCATGCAATGTATAGGATAATTTAGCGATGTAGTTGTGCACGCTACATATATCGCTTGAAACGGTCCCTGTGTACACTCAAATGTCTGCTGGGTTTAGTAGAAGCAGGGGCACCAACGAGTTTCGAATTTGGAGAACAACGCAAGAGTGGCTGGAATTGAAACTCTTTCCAGAGGAACAAAACCACTCAAAGCCTTCTTGTGCTTGACCAGCTATTCGTAGGCAGAGCCTGCTGACAGCTGAAACTTCAACCCCTTCTCCCTGCTAGGGCGAAATTGGACTTTTCCACATGCCTTAAATGTTTTAAACAGTTGCTTGTTTGGGGGTCCGTGTAATCAAAGCCATGTTCCTTAATTCCTGATCGTGCTGGGCTTCCATGAAGGCTCTCTGGTTTGATCAAAGTACGTACTTTGCAAGAGCTCTCAAGCTTTGAGTGTGTCTGAAATCTATTTCAAGATCCAGGAGAGAGCTGTGCGGAAACCTTCCGTTTCCGCTTCCGCTTCTGTGCTACCGGCGTTTTTGAATGCGAAAAGTGACGCCAGTGACGTGCTCTTGGCAAGGCTAATATTACCACCGTATTGAACTATAGACATTTCATCAGGTCTCCTCTACAGCACATGTTTTCTATATCAATCATTAACACGTATTCGTATTTGCCTTACTTTTCTTGTTGCGTTTGAAAAAAGCTTATTAACTACCAAGGTTGCGGTAAAAAACGCGCTACATAGAATTAGAGATATCAGGGCACAAAGATGCCTAATCCGTGCGCAGGTGCACAACACCGCCCTTCTATACACTCGACTTTCTAGCCGTAGCTGGTAAAAAATCTGTGACGTGCACAGCCACGAGTAAAATGGTTTTGGAGCGTACAGAAAAGTTCACACACAAAACTAACACAAAAAGTTCAATCTTAACTAAGTGTGAACAAAGGGGGTGGAAAAAAGCCACGTCGACGACCAGAAGTCATTGATTCAATATCAGTTTCGAGCCAGCAGATAACCCTTCCTATAAAAAATCATCGATGCAAAGCATTAGACTCCCGAGTAAAGAAAACTACCGATCTTAGGTGGTTAATTTCTCCCCAAATATGGTTTTTCTGTGGGGTTGGGGAACATTTCTGCACATTTCTGGTTTGGACGCTTTTTTTGCTCAGAGTTATGCATTGCGCAATAGTTTGAAGATCCCCCGAGAATTTTTTTTCGATGCAAACGCAATATTTTTGGAGTTTACGATTCCCTGGAAAACTCTGAGTGCTGCTTACATCGCTGCAGGTTTGTAGCTCTCATAAACTGATCAATTAATCAGTATTGACAATACTAAGGATTGACGACACTCACATACAAACATATAATAGTCGATGGAGGAATATATGTAGTACTTATCTGTAATGGTTACAAATGGAAGTTGTCGGACAACTTGATTCACGAATGGGGCCACATTGTTAGGGTACGGCTATAATTTATCAGAGAACCTCCTTGCAATCCCCTGCAGATATAGGCGCAGCAATCAAGAAAGGAATCTTCGAGCCGGAACAAAATTGTTGCTCACAATAATTCAAACTGACTGACCTTAGCATGAAAACTAGGCAAATCTACAAGCTTTTTTTTGTTTAGTAAGCTTGAAAGTTCATCAATTCACGAATTGATCTGCTCTGTACTGATTGTAGGCCGGAGAGTTTTTGTTGGAACAAGTGCTAGGCGGTGCGCAGGTAAAGTCTGTCCAAACGAGACTGTCCGCCCAAGCTGTCTACTTGCGTGTTGAGTGGCCATCACGAAGGCATTTCTCAGATGAGCACACAGCTGACTGGGATATTATCTGTTATTCGTCTGATAGGCCCGTAGTAAAGCCGGCGAAAATTTCAGTTCAGCCTATCTGAATCCATCTTCTGAAAAGAATTCAGATGAGCCGCACACATTTCAGGCGTACGTGTTGTAAGATAGCGACCTAGGCTAAACAGAGAAAGTCGGCAACAAACAAGTTAAGCTGAATCACTCAGTCAGATCTGAATGAATCGATTCAGTCAGATCTGACTGACTTCTTGGCTAGAGAAGAGAGAAACAGCGTGCCAGGTCAGGAGTGCGCTCGAGACTGTTTTAAGGAGCAAAGGAGTAACTTAAATAATTCAGCTGAGATTTCGGCTTATCAATGTATTATTATCAATATCAGCTTCCACGAAACAAACAGCATTTCATTTATTGAGAAACGGAGCATGGAGTTGGTCGATCCGTGAACGACCACGTAGAGAATAATGGCCTGTTGTTCTTGTCATCACAGGTATAATCATACCCCCATCATCATGGCTTTGCAAGACCGACCGCTTGAATGCAATCTATCGCTCGGTACGATTTCGGACTCGTCTGAACCCTGTCTGAATTGTTTCGGGCTCATCTTATCACCCATTCAGATAATCCTGACTGAGTGGTGGGTTTACTACGGGCCATAGTCCTGCCAATCGAGTCAAAGATCCGAAAAACCCCTTTGCGACGGCCGATCAACGCGTCCACCAACTGCGTGGGCGGACGGTCTCATTCGGGCAGACTTTGCCGCCATCGATATGGTCCCAGGTTCTCTTCAAACTTCGGCAAAAAGACTTCAGACTTCGCTGACGTTGGGCACATACATTTGCCGTCAGATGCTACCGCACGTTCTAATCCATTTCTCCAGGTCTAGTCGGAAGAGCCGAGGATATGAAGCATGTAACATGCTGTTCTCCCATATTATTTGGGCGATCTTTTCCTTACGGGCTGGTGTGGAGTTCTGCTGATTAGTCTATCCACGATATCCGAAGCAAGGCAGAGACCATGAACGAGTCGGGGCACCGAAACTTTAGGAACAAAACGTTTATTGGCTTCGCCAAGTCCTTTAGCAACCATACTATGGCTCTAATGACTCTCGATTATGTTCTTTTTTTCGTGAGCCAACGCTTCATGGGCCCTAATTATCCAACGGTGGGACGCTGCGGAGATGACAAGGCAACTGTCACTAATGGACACCTTCACTGTACTGACGAGCTACAGGACAAACAGTTGTCACAGAAAAACGCAGCGGAATGCCACAGCGAGCAGTCATATGGTTTCCGTATTATATTTAGTCTGACGAATGGATCAGGCGGCTGGTCATGGCCTCACCGGCAAACGGGGTTTCAATCGCGCGCGGCGATCCACCGTCGCAGCCCCATCCATTCACAAGACTAAATTGATTACGTGGACTCTACATACTCGCCGCCACGCTGCATTGCTGCGGGACCTACCCGGCTGGAAATTTGCCAAGTTCCACTAGCAATTTCTTTTTTAGGGTTAAAGGCAGGGTTCGGGCATAATTTCGATACCGAGGTTTTTCGTTAAATCGGAGCGCAGGCTACAGGTTGTCCATGCCAACTTGCAGAAACTACAGCAAAAAAATCTTTTCAAATTATTTCAGCCAATCAGTCAGTCACAATTATGTTCTTATTGCCCACTTTTTCAGCCGCTTTGCGCCCCCCCCCCTTTTTTTTTCACCCCGCGCAAAGGAAATCGCATTCCAGCAGCGCCGTGAATGCCGTGAGTGTGGTGACCGCGCCGCGTGCCCAAGAAACATCTATAGTTCAACGGCGTGATCATTCTGTGAGTACCGTAATCCTTTACCTAAAAGCAGTGTCCACGATAAAAACCATGTCTGATTTTTTGGTGGAGATCGGCAGCTGCGGGGCCTAGGGCAACCCTAACGTTGAAAAAACTAAGAAAAATGAGCTTGGAACGGTCCCCTACGGCCCCAAATTTGGACAATCGTCAGGTCAGCTCGTCACACCCAGGTGCACTTTCCACGCCCACCGACGTGAACAAATGAATGCTCGAGATTGTGAGATGAGCGATGGTTTCCGATCAATAACCCCGTTCTTCCTTTCATTCTCAACTTCTCTCTCTCTACTCAGGTCAGCTCGCATACATCGGCTGCAAAAGACGGAAGTTACAAGCCTCGAACAACTCGTCCACCATGCTTCCCTAGCTCAATTTTTGGGGGGCCATAACTCCGTTCCTAGAAGGTCTTGTACGATTCCAAAAACATCATCGGAATCAGCATGGTACCGTCTTCAAGATAGGCAGAAAAGCAGAAAAATGATTCTTATCGTGAACACTGCCTTTAGAGGCCATTTTCTCCGAGAGTAGCGGATCATAGTCTACAAAACTTCTAGATGGTGCTCACCTAGTCCAAGTGGACCAATCTGACCCGAATTTCGGAAAAATAGGAATGTGGCCAAACCTTGCCTTTTCAACCGTTGATCCATTAGAAAAATGGTATAAGCATCATGGAAATAAGAAAGGATATGGAGTGATTGAAGATTTCTGCAACGGTTGTGCGACATAAGAGCCAAATACCGTTAAATTTCAATTGAACTGACCAATCAATTTCGTTCTGCAATATCGCGACGGCCTCGTATATAGCGCGGGAAACTGCGACATCGACATCGCTGGAAGTTTTCGTTTCGCTGGTTAATAACTAGGGCGAAAAAGATAAGAATGTCACGAAACCGTGCTTTTGAGAAACATTTCAGCAGTTTTCTGCATCTAAACTGCCTCCTCGTCCTCATTTTTTCTCTCTTTTCCCTCTTCTGTCACGGCTGATCCTTTCAATGGTCAATTTCACGAGCTCCGGCAGTACACCTAGATGAGGGCGGGGCATTCAGAGGACCGTGAGCATTTTTGATAGAAGTGGCGTGGCTTCAGGAGCCTCATAGCGGTTATGGGTGGGGGATTCGGTCTGGCCTGTCCGTCAATCGTGAAAGGGCTCTCAAGCCTATCTTGAGGTCCCATCGCAGCGCGGTGCGATCACATTATACTGTGCTTCTCTGGGCCAAATTTCGGTCCGAAATTACGTCTGGACACGAATTGCGGCCGCGCGCTTTCGAGTCGGAAGAAATTCCACAGCCGCAGCCGCCGATCTGTTGACTCTAGGTGGGTTTTAGAAATTGAAACTAAAAAAAATTTAAGAAAACTATAAAAAAAGTCACATTGAGTAGGCTTTGGCGCTGGAAACTCGACTGACTCGAGCGCGTGCGGCCGCAAAGCTGGTCGAGACGCAATTGCGGACCGGAATTTGGTCCAGAGAAGCGCAGTATGTGTGGGCATCGATTGATAATGCGCCGCTCTTCGATTCACAAATAAAACATTACGTCGCATCGCGTCTTGGTTGGAATCTAAAAACCCCTTCAGACATGGTCCATACGTCGTGAGGACGCACACTCTTTAACACTTCCCAAGTTAGGTTGTAGCCAGGTGCCTCAAAAAACATGGGCAAACACGGCCGTTGTGGGACTTTGGGATACGAGGACATTAGTTTTGGAGTAGGTTCGAGTCTTAATGCTCGATTGATGAAGCAATAAACTTGAAATTGATCGCTTCTCAATCGAAACGGGCGAAAGTGAGCGAGAGGCTAGCAAATCATGTGCCCTCGATGATAATCGCTTTTGCGTGATCGCGCCCTCTAGCAACTCAGACAGTCGGGGCTTAGTACGTCGGCACAATACCGTTAGTTAGCCAGGGAAAACCTGGCGTACTAAGGCTCGTTGTGTGCAGGAGCTGCTGCTTGCGGCAGCATATCCTGCCAACGTATGCTGGCGTACTAAGGCTCATTATCGACAGAATTTGGACTGCCACCCTCCTTACCGGTGTTGGGTGTAATTCTTGTCACGGCCAGCAGCAAGGAAGCCATCCTCGCCGCCGTCCGCAACAAGGGCATCGATGAGCCAAAGGGATGATCCGCTCAGCGTTCAAAATGAACGTCCGAAAAGCGACACAAGGTCACCTCCTCGGACTGGCCTCAAACAGCCTACTGCCCCCTCAGCGAGACTGGCCGCCTTATATACCCGCCGCCGTCGTACAGGAGGATGCTGCAGTGTTCATTCGTATCAGAAAAATCAATGGAGGAAAGTGGCAGCAGACACTAGGAGAGAGGGGCTGGCAATAGCACGCGTGCCACGATAAACAAAGCGTTAGTACGCCAGCACAAGCAGCAGGAGCTCCTGGTCGTTGCCAACATATCTTGCTGTTACCAGCAGCTACAGCACAGGTGCTGCCAAGCCCTTTGTGCCGGCGTACTAACGGTATTGTGCCGACGTACTAAGCCCCGACTGTCCGAGAAGGTGTGGACGTTGCCTGTGGTGCAGTTGGTGCTTTGGTCCGCCGTTACTTACGCTGCGTTCCATTGTTTCAATCGTTTTGAAAAAAGGAACGCTGCAGAAGGCAATACACATTTCATGGGATGAAAACTTCACCGTAATGACTGAACACGACTATCCATTGCGCCTCTCTTTTAGTTCTCCACCAGAGGCTTCCTAGCTGCATCTGACAGGTGGCTAACTTCCACACAACTAACGAATTCTCTGTTGTACTCTAAGGGTTAGCACAAAACTCATCGGAACGACGCAACTCGAATGGAAATTATGTAGCTTAATTTGTCCCCCACCTATTTGCTGACGCTGTAACGACCCGTCAAAAGCATGCGATCCGTCTGCAAATTGGTTAACGAAAGCTCCCTAGGTGTCTTTTTTCTCACTAACACTTTCAGCACTCCATAGTTTCCGAGGTCCTTTGTCACTAAATGACAGACTGCGCTCTCGAATGCAGCATTTGAGAAAATGGAGAGCTTTTAAGGCCTTTCAGTCATTTCATTGCTAAGCTTTCACCCAAAAGGGTTTTTCACGAAAAGCGCTGATATGAATATGTCACGCTATTCCTCTTTTGAACTTTCGCACTTTGGGCGCTCGTTTCTTTCAACTAGCGCTCTCCAACATGCCCCCTCTCAGTTTGATGAAATTAGCGTTATCAGTGCAATTTTTCCTCACGTTTCCAGTCTGCACCGCGATTTTCCAAGTCCTGATGACTAGGATTAAAGGCATCGTCCGCTGAGACTCTCACTCAGGCGATTATCGGTCCCGAGCCGTCTGAAAGTTCGGCTCGTTCTCCCAATCTGCGGGTCGGCTTCTGTTGCTGTCCGGGCCACTGCTGTTGCTTTCCGGGCCACCGCTGTTGCTGTCCGGGCGGCTCCAGTTCGCCCGTTTAACAACAGCAGTGGCCCGAAGATTGGGAGAACGAGCCGAACTGTCAGGCGGCTCCGAGTGCTGTTCGGTGCGGCTCGGGGCCGAGAATCGCCTGAGCACTTTTAGTGTTCCTGCATAGTTTCAACCTTCTGTCTGAGTACGTTACGTTTGTGCAAAGTTTCACGGCTCAACTCAGTTGAATAATGGAGAAATAGTCGCGCGTGTTGGGTCCAGTAGGCGGGTAATAGGAAATGTGGCCAGCTGCATTGAAAGAGATGTCCACTTGCCATAGGCGTGTTGAATGCTCTTATGAGCTCTATTTATCAGCATGCTTGTTCCCACTGCCGACAGTGGACGTCACTGCCCTGAAGACCTGCCGTTACTGCCTTGATCCGCCGGCGTCTCCTCCCCTGAGCACTGTCGTTATTGACGTCACCCCTCTCCCCCACGGGAAGTGGCGTTCTCTCTTCTTCAAGAATATCCCTTTCTGAGAGGGACTCTAAGTCTCCATCCACAGTTAGCCCTGTTTATGAAAATGCGGCACTCTATGAGGTGAGATGCCTTTTATGCAGAATTCTGATTAAAAAATCACAGCAGAGATCACGCCAAACTGAGGCACAAATTTAAAGGCAGTGTTCACGACAAAAAATATTTTTCTGTTTTTCCGCCTATCTTGAAAACGGCCCCATGCCGATTCCAATGATATCTCTGAAATCGCACAAGGCCTTCAGGGAACGGAGTTCTGGTCCCTCAAATATTGAGCTAAGAAAACATGGTGGACGAGTTGTCCGAGGCTTGTAACTTCTGTCTTTTGCAGCCGATGTATGCGAGCTGACCTGAGTAGAGAGAGAAGTTGAGAATTGAAGGAAGAACGGGGCTATTGATCGGAAACCATCGCTCATATCACAATCTCGAGCATTCATTTGTTCACGCCGGTGGGCGTAGAATGTGCATCTGGGGGTGACGAGCTGATGGGTGTCCAACTTTGGGGCCGTAAGGGACCGTTCCTAGCTCATTTTTCTCAGTTTTTTCAACGTTAGGGTTCCGCTAGGCCCCGCAGCTGATCTCCTCCAAAAAATCAGACATGGTTTCTATCGTGAACACTGCCTTTAAAGGCAGTGTTCACGATAATCTTCGATTTTGAGATGCATCGCTAAATCGATTGTTCGGCGCCCGAGTAGAACTGAAATGACGAAGAAACCGAGAAAAACGCACCAGAAGAACACGAAATCCTTTACTCTCCCCCCGCTTCTTTACTCTCAGTTGAACTGTTTGTTGTGGCAATGAAATCTTTTTTTGACCCGTCTTTTGCACTTCTCTATTTTGTGTTGCTCCGTTCTTTCTTTCGAACCCTAACTAATACTGTTTTGCCTAAAATATTCTTCCATTTTTGATAAGTCCCATTTTTTACCGGTGACAACCACCGTGAACATGTTCATCCAATCGGACAACTAGTCCAGGCCAGAGAATAATGTCTCTGAAATAAGACGAACAAGTGCGTTTCTAGCCGTTTCTTGGTGGTTTTGGGAACCCTTGGAGGCAAACCCATCGTTTTGAGTGGAAAACTCGTAAACGAAAATCGTCGTGAACACTGCCTTCAAGTAAACCTAATGCGTTCATTTGAACTTTGATGACTTCTCTATCCTCTATTATCATAGGCAGATATCTCTGATTTCCTTACGCATCTACTCTCTTTCTCTCGAGAAGGCGAGCATCGGAGGAGAGCAGGGGCTCCTGCTGTCACCTCCTTCGGAGGATACCACTGCTGTCGGTCCCAAGTCAAAAACGGTGTATATTGCCAGGCGCTTGCCCCTTCGCTAAATCTGAGTAAGGTGGCTCAAGGATAGAGAAGGGAGACCGGAGGTATGCGCCTTCGAACAGCTGAATTGAATAGCTGTTGGCCAATTATTCTCGCCATGGAAGGTAAGTTTTGTGTGTCGTGCAACCACCATTTCTTTTCAAATAGACCCGCCCTTTCAGTCTCGTTTAGCCATCGATTAACCTCTGGCAGTTGTCGGTTTTCTACTTTTTAATCTATCCGGTTGAATCTCTTAGGAGCTTTCAACTACTTCTTTTAGCACAGAATCATTCAATTCCTCTTTGCCATTGAGCTCTACACGATAGAATGTGTTCTCTGAGCATCCGAGCATTATGCCTCCTAAATCTCTTGAATCCATTGACATTGCTATGTAGAAATTTTTGTTGGGAACAGCTATTG
>JAPDOI010001073.1:0-226743 GCA_029168955.1 Aplectana chamaeleonis | reverse complement strand
CTGCGCGTACGATGTATTTAACTATCGTTCTTGTTCCGAATCAGACATATGGGCCGGCGCAGACGAGCCACGTCAGCAAGAACCGGTGAAGTTTGGCTAGAGCGACTGACCCTGGAGTCTATCCTAGACGAGGTGAGGCCACCCAAGACTCATAGAAATGATGGAAAATTCTGATAAAAGATGTCTGATACTGCTACCAATCATTGTTTTTATAGAAACTTCATGAAAATACTCCGACTGGTAGCCTTACCAATGGGTGGTTCATTTCACTTCTGTCTTGAATGGTGGGTGCCCCCTCTCCCCGTCTAGGATTGTGCCCCAACCCTGTACAATTGGGTCATTTTAAAACTCATTTCTTCATTTTCTCGACTTTTAAATTCAAAAAGTATATGCCTTGTATCTTGTCTGTAGGAAGCCGCGTTGCAACTATTATCTTGCAATCCTAGCAGCTGTTTCTTCATTTCTACCACTATGTTTCAAAGAAAAACAACTTGCCTTTTAGAGCTTGACGATATTGTAGAAGGGAAACCCTTGTAAAAGTTGTGAAATTTCTGAAAGTTGGGCTCCGCAGAAAAGGTCAAGGATTTGGCATTGCTCCTAAATGTCGTGAAATTGTCTTATTGGATTTGGCTCTTAACTTGATTGATTTTTCAAATGTAGTGAAATTGTCGAATTGATTTGGCTGTGATGATACTATATGCAGATAACATAATCATTAAATGTAGTGAAATTGTTGCAAACGGATTTGGCAGGAGCTCTATCAATTATCACAGTCAAATCATGCGTCAGAAGGTCCTCTGGCGAGCGAATGAAGACAAAAAGAAAAATTAATCTTCAGCCAACAATGCTGAACGAAACGTGGCCTTATGGACTAGAAATAAGGTTTTCGAATGTTATTCTGCCTTTTCAATGTAGCTCCCACTAAGATACCAGACCTTCCCTCACCGATTAGATAAAAATCATGAGAACGAAATCTAACGCAATTTACTCGCTACTGACTATGTCTTCGTGTCCTCAATGCTTTCACGGTTCGCATTGTATAGAAACGTTTTGCTGCTAGGTTTATTCCTGTTCTCATTCGATTCAATATGCGCTCCAAGGAAAACCCCTTCTGACCCGTGATTTGACTGTGATAATTCATAGAGCTCCTGCCAAATCCGTTTGCAACAATTTCACTACATTTAATGATTATGTTATCTGCATATAGTATCATCACAGCCAAATCAATTCGACAATTTCACTACATTTAAAAAATCAATCAAGTTAAGAGCCAAATCCAATGAGACAATTTCACGACATTTAGGAGCAATGCCAAATCCTTGACCTTTTCTGCGGAGCCCAACTTTCAGAAATTTGGGTTTATTTTTTGATGAATCGCAAAAATTTACCCCGCGGAGTGAATTATACCCTAAAACCACGGTTTTATCGTTGGCGAATCCGGCCCCAAAAGCTCAACATGTATGCACAAAGAGCACTTAGATGCAGTCGGGGCGAAGTTTCCCTTCCCTGGTGTACGCATTGGAGCACCTATATTGGTATTACTGCTGGATTTGAACACTGTACTAACGAACGGCTGATCCGTTTGGGTATATATGACCTGACGCGTCGCTCGATCCACCTTTGGGGGTCGCTCGTACCTCGGTGATAGTTTTAGCATCTGCCTTATGGCCTTACCACCGATTTCTTCGCGCTTCATCTTGTCTTGTTTGGATTCTGTACTATCCTGCGGTGAAGTGGTTATGAACACATTAAGAGTTCGCATGCATGGCATATTTCGAGCCTAACTTTACCTCACTCTACCGAAGCGGTGGCGCTAGAGTATTCTTAATTTCTGCCATGTGTCAAAGGTAGTCATACTCGAGCGATGCGCCAGTGCAGGTATGAATAGTGGGCGCTAAGTAGTATTAATGGCTCATTATTGCTAGTATACAACAACATTGTAGTTTTTGTACCTTTCTGACTAAATTGCGGACCATATAGGTGAATCATCTACAGTTAGCCTTTGGATGAGGGAAATCTCTACCAGATAAAGTTAAGATCTCGACCTTGTGGCGGGTCCGGGCACAAATTGGTTGAATCCATGCCACATGTGGGCTACGTCGATGCCACATGTGGACTATTCCAATGGTTCCCAAAACAGCCTCCTTGTGCGGGACCACCTCCCCGCCCTAGCCTTGGGGACAATCCTCTCAGCTGCCAAAAATTATTCTTTGGATTCTGAGAGATCCTTCAAAGGTGACTTAAAATCACCTTCCAGGATCAGCCTCGAAATGCCGAGTGAGCATTCGGTAAGATGAAGTGCCTTTTATACCTTTCGGTTTGTTTACTCTGAGCATACCAGAAAAGAATTGAAATTTCGACAAGTTGAAGATTACAATGCCATAGCGATGCTATTTTGAGAAGGAGCTGCACTTCAGTGCCATCTCAGGTACTCAGGGCGACGGCCGGCGAACCTCTATGCCGAAAACGACGGCGCACAGCGCGGATATTGGCTCGCCCGCGAACGACAAAACACGCCACGCAATCTTCAATGCGGCCGGTTGGAAAGACAATTGATAATCATCACGAATGATCACGTCGTAACGTGCTTATCATGTGCACAGCCGGTATAAAAGGCGCCTCATCTCACTAGAGTCGTCATTCGGCATTCTAATGCCGGCCCTGGAAGGTGACTTTGAGTCACTCTCCGGAGGCCAGCAAATTTTTGACCGCTGAGATGATAGGGGTGCCCCCACGGCTGGGGGGGGGGGGCTTTGGCCGCGATCCACGGGGTGGGTGGTTCCTCACCGCAGACTGCGGCGGACAGAGGCGGGAATTTTCTTCGCGTGGGGCCGGGGTGACATGCTTGAGGTAAACAATAATACAAATGATGATCGCAGGCCATCTGGTAAAGGTCGGCGGGCCGTCGACATACGACTGGCCGGAGAACCAAGCGCGAGCCATCCACGGAAAAGGACAGCGAGCCAGCTGAAAAAGTCGGCGGGCCATCCTCATGAAGCTGGCCGGCGAACCAAAAGCGAGCGGCCGGAGGACGGAGACCGGGGGCCAGCTGGGAAAGGTTCGCGCGCCGTCGTCCTGGGTGTGCGTTCCAAGAACGTTCTACGACGCTGTGGGAGGCAAAACAACCCACCCAAGGGCAACTTTGCTTTCCATGAATGCGAATTATGACTGAAAATTGCTCCCACCTGGCCGTGGCTACGTTTACATGGACGCGTTTTGCCATGGGAATGTTCTTGGAACGCACCCCAGAGTACCTGAGATAGCGATGCAATAGCCATGCAAAAATTCTCTGAGTTACCAGTGAGTGCCTTCTTCTTCCTACAAGATTCTGATACAAATTCAAGGACCTTGGAGGGATAGTAGATTTGGTTTACTTTGGCGAGGATCGAGCCCGACCATGTACAGCGAACAGCAGCGCTTCCTGCTACCACGCCACACGAGACCGGACGCATAACGAACCTGTATAGCAAGATTAAAGTGTTCAGCTTGGGAACTTCTGAGAACCAGGGTAAACTTCATCATTACCCTATTGGCTTAGCTCTGATGAATCCGCAGCCTCTTTTCTCTAGGCCAATCCTGCTACAAACCGTGGTTCACGGTTTTTTCCAGTTGTGCCAAAATTTGCCTATTTCTGAAGAAAACATAAAAAAGTGGTCCAAATTGGGCGGAAAGCAGAAATTTCCGCAAAATCTCGGTCGGGATCATTCTTGTCACTTCGGCAGATACCGCCGCGAGGCCAGCGAAAACTGCCGTGGGGCCAGCGAAAACTGCCGCGGGGCCAGCGAAAACTGCCGTGGGGCCAGCGAAAACTGCCATGGGGCCAGCGAAAACAGCATAGCATTCATGCATTCGCGGCGCCGTTGCCGTGAATGCATGAAGGCTCCACATTGCGGCGTTTGCCGCCAGCGGAAAACAACGCGTCGCTTTTCTCGTTTTTTAATGAAGGGCTGCGGCATTCGCCGCTGTAGAAACATATTAAAATACGAGAAAACAAAAACTTGACCCACCTGTTCGATCGGCCGGTAGCTGCTGAGGCCGGTAAGGATAACAATGAACTGATCTTCCTCGATGTGGCTGCTTCACACATACGCCACGTGTCTTTCACGGCCAGCCACATCCGAACGCATTTCGCTGACATGTTAACGGCGAGTCTCTACAGTGAAGGAGAATCCTCATATTCAGTTCAAAAACGACTAAAACTTTCCGTGCTCCTAATCTGTGAGTTCTGGCTGAGAAATAGTCTCGAAATAGCCGCGAAATACCTGCTTGCCGCGTAATAGCCGCCAAACAGCCGCCAAATGATGATTGCTGCGAAATAGCCAAGAAATAGCCGCCAATTAGCCGCTAAACAGTCCTGGCCACGAAACTGCAGCGAAATACCCGCGAAATGGCCGCCTAATATGTGGTCTGTTTGGGTCTAGTCTAGTTTAGCTTAGTTGAGTTATGTGCGGTTTATGTGATGTCGAACTTGCTAGCGCTGCTGAGCCATGTCATACTCCGGAAAGCTAAGGATAAAACGAAGTTTCTTGATCACCCATTATTACTGCATCTCCTTAAATGAGCGTCTTCTTGTAGGCATACCGGGCGACGATCAGCCATGGCAGAGCGGCGCTCTGCAGTCACACACGATGTATTGAGTTGGCTGAAAGAACTGCTCTATATACAATTCGATGGGATTTTAATGCATCACAAATCTATTCACAATGGGACGCTCATATATATCGCGGCGAGCATTAAGTGACGGCTATTTCGCGGCTATTACGCGGCGAGCAGACATTTCACGGCTATTTCGCGGCTATTTCTCTGCCAAAGCTCTCAGAGTAAGCGCGGATGATAGCAGGACATCAGAGTATTTTGCAGTATGCACGCCTCAAAATTTTCTCATTCTCTCCTTTGACTACCTGAATGTTTCTTCTCAGCGGAACATGGAGTCATCAGTAGAATTCAGTAAGCATATAGTGACGATTCAAGCCATTACCAGTATTGATGGCTTCTTATTCAAATCCCAGACAAGGTACGGAATGCCTAGCTCCCTACAATTTCTTTCTGCATTTGTTTCGAGTTCGGCTATTTCGCGGACAAAGTAGTTTCGACCTAGCATAGGCCGCAAAATAGCCGAGAAATAACCGAGAAATAACGGCTAAATTGCCGATAAATACCACACCAGCAGCCGCTGCTGATCCTGGTGGGCTATATCTCGGCCAAAATTCTCAGAGTAAGGCGTACGGACCGACATTGAGATACCGTCGCATAAGATTCGTATGAAAGTTTGCATACCAATGTGAGATTTTCGAGAATCGGAGATAAACGCATTTATCATCGGTCTCAATTTTTCAGGTAGTGCGGCGCGGCAAAAGCGTGGGGGGAGGAATACCCTTAGCTATAGGGTTAGCGATAAGATTTGTTGTTTTGTTTTCCTTATTAAAGGCACTGTCCGCGACATAAATCGCTTTTCTGTTTTTTGCCTATCTTGAAACCGGTCCCATTCTGATTCCAATGATGTTTCTGGAATCGTTTAAGACCTTCTAGAAACGGAGTTATGGTCCCTCAAAAATTAATCTAGGAAAGCATGGTGGACGAGTTGTCCAAGGCTTGTAACTTCCGTCTTTCGCAGCCAATGTATGCGTGCTGACCTGAGTAAAGAGAGGAGTTGAGAATGAAGGGAAGAACGGGGTTTTTGATTGGAAACCATCGCTCTACTCACTATTTCGAGTGTTCCTTTGTTCACGTCGAGGGGCGGAAAGGGGCTGGACTTTCCCACAGCGCTGGGGTTCGCCCACTTTTCTAAGCCGTTTTGCGGCCCCCTTGGTAGATTTTCGTACCATTTTTTCGACGCTGTTCTGCTTCTGAGAGCCATGAGAAGCGTTTGTCATGAAAGATTCGAGGATCAATTTTATCGCGAACAGTGCCTTTAAAATGTTGATCTGGACATCACGAAACTGAAAATAAGTGAAAAGTTGGAGAGAAGACGTGAATGCCTGCTTTTTCTACCTTTATTTTGCTTCTGAAATTATTTCTGAGCACTTCTAGATTCTCTTGACTACCTGAAGAGCAAAATAGAAGATGGATAAACAAGCATTCGTGAAAATCTCGTTAATGGGGGTGCGTGCTGACCTCTGTAACCAACTGTTCTACCTTTTTCAGTAAGTTTTTCACGCAAAATTTCCAATCTTTTCACCGATTTTTATTTTTGTGATGACCAAATCCACATCCTCATGAAGTGAACTATAAAATCGTTCTTATCGCAAAGGCAGTGCTCACGATAAAAAGTTTTTTTTTTATGAAAATAGAGTGAGGTGGGTATGTTCGTACAAAAGTTGGAAGGAAAACGGCAGAAAAAAACCAAAAACATTCAAAAGGAAAGCTTCAGTATTGGTAAGGGAATTGAAAGGTGGACGAGTTGTGGGACAAGGAATCGTGTTTGGACGACTTTTCGAATCAGCAGACGGCTTCAATGGAACGGGTTTTATACCGCATTCAAGCCACAAGAGAACTTTTCTTCAACCGAGTTTCTGGTCGGAAGTAAACGGGAGAGAGAGACAACGATTTATAGAAAGAAGTGATACAAATTGGGTTCCAACTGTTTCAGTTACGTTTTGGAGAAGAGAGCCACCAAACGATGGAATTTCTCAATACGAAACTCAATAAAAAGTCACCTCGAGCACCTAAATAGAAAAACATGTAAAAGAAAAACTTAAATAGTCTAAAAGGGAAAAAACCCCACCTGAAAGTGCGCGCTCTATGATGAAGAGACGGACAACTCGTCCTGCATCCATTTCACATCAGTTTAAATCAAACTAATTATAAGTGTGAAATCCCTTCTGCCTCCAAGAGTTTAGAAGCTTGCTAGAGCATTCTCATCCACTTCCTAATTACTTATTTTCTAAAATTTTTATTACGCGAGTCCGAACCTGTCCATTTAAATTATGTAGTATGTCATCTAACTGCAACTTCATATAACGAATTTATAACATTCCTAGTGTTTGTGGTCTACCACCACGAAAGTCAAGTTGCGCGTCTACCTATCCGCTATTCGCCCTATCATGATGTACGGATCGGAGACGTGGGCAGTACCGAAGACGCAGATGGAACGGTACGGAGTGAAAGCTTTTTAGGCGTTTGCTTGGATATTTATGGCCGCGTGTATGCCATAACGTAGATATTTACAAGGAAATCGATGCAGTACACCAACGCTTGCCACGAGGGAGGTGCCAACATCTCCCAACGCCATCTCAAGCAGCAATGGTAAGTCGAATTCCACTGCTCGGGCATATACTCAGAAGAACGCCGGATCGTCTCATACAACACGCTCTAAGAATGGTTCCAAATTCTGTCTGGAGACCTGTACGTAGGCGAAAGTTCTGGACGGATGTGGTTAAGGAGGAATTGAAGTCACTCTTCATCGAAACACAGTTCAGGCGCGATGTTTCGTTTCGCAGGAAATGGAATAGTGACAGTTGGATGGAGTGTGTTCAAATTGTGGCTGAAGACCGTGAAAAATGGGCACGGCTAACTACTAGGACGGCACACCTCGGACAAGATACGGAATGACCGCGTCAGGTGGAAGCTAGCCGATTAAGTCAGGTAGGTCACTCTTCACGAACCAAAGAAGAGGATTCGGAAAGGTGACTTCCACGATCCCTCTTGGAGTGGTCGACTCAATGCCTTCCTCTTTTCGTGGGCGAATGGGCCGTATTTGCCTTGTGAAATCACCCCATTGAGCCGGCAATGAGAAAATCGGAGAACCATTGAGCAATTTTCTTGGCCGTTTCATGGTTGACTGAGCTTTACATGCATGCTGCTTTGTGCGAGCTCTGAATTTTCATCGCGTACAAATCACTGCGCTAAATTATAAGTTTCTTTCGCTTCTGAAAACTTGTTTAACCTAAGTCCATCAGCCTTCTACATGCGAGGGAGTCCAGACCTTGAGGTAAAAGCAACCTCACTTCTACTATACATTGTGACGCAAAACGAATTTAAGCGTCCGGCTGGATATGCTTCTTACTCCGCTTTTACTCTCAAAATTATTCATGGGAAACGCTATACACACTCGAGGCAATTTTCTTTTTCTATAGGCAATGCATCCGGCGCGTGATGACTGTCCGGGTAGTCGACCCCCTATGTCTAATTACACGTAATCTACCTGAACAGTAGTTCAAATCTAATATAGCATGCTCTTTTTTTCTTCTGAGGCGAGGTATTTATTACTTTATGGATGACAATGCACATTTCCGAGCTGTTTCGACAGGGCTTCAGATGAATGGCTAATGTTTCCACAGTCGGCACGGATCACACTGATACTCTACGTTCCTTATTGCGAGTTGGCGTGAAATCGGTGCACATATGTGAAAGCATGTGTGCACGGAGTCTGCGCCAACGCACAAAAAGAAACGCAGAGTATCAGTGCGATCCATGCCTACTGACATACTTCGCAAATTCGAGAAATAGAAATCCTAATTGTAAGTGCAATGTGGGCGACGAAATATCAGGTTTTTGCGAGAGTCATTTAAGATGAGAAAAACACAAATCACCCTGTTTTGACATTATGACGGAGTACATAAGCTTCAGAAATGAAGAAAACACTGTCCCATTCTCACCAAAGACAGGATTAGGCCGGGATCATACTACCCGCGACCAGAGACAGCGGCAGTGCATATCAGGTATATCGATTTTTGGTCTATTGTTGGTAAACTATGCGTCCATCGCTCGTCGCCAGGAGTATGATCCCGGCTTAAAGGATTCAGGAGTATTCAAGATAAAAACGGTTCTCGAGTCTCCGCCAGAAATCGAATGTACATGAGCCATACGCAACAATAATGGCGAAAGAACGGCTAGAAAAAAGCCAAGGATAGTTCTATACGATCCCAAAACCTTCACTCGCTATGGCCCTACCGCCTACTTCCATATTCTCCGATGAGCTGAGCCTGAGGGCCGTATAGGGCTATCGATGTCTTGTTTTTAGCCGTTATTTCCCCGTTACTGCTGCAATAAACCCCAATTCATTCGATTTCCGCTGGGAACTCGATGACAGTTTTTTTTTCTTTTTGAAATCTGTCTTCAGATGTTCAGGCTAGAACCGATTTTCAACTTCTCTACAACGAAAGCCGAATTCCCTTCCTCTCTTTTCCATGGTGGGTTGATTGGTCGTTAGCTGAAGGCAACTTCTGATCGAATCGTGATCCTTTGCGCATTGGACTATATACAGTGCGTTGCAAAATTATACGACATACCGCATTTTTTGTGGTTCCAAACTTCGTGTGGCCATAGCGGACAAACGGTGAATGCCAATAGACGCAGCATCCTCAAAAACCCCAGGGTACAATTTTTCGGCGAATTTGTACGCCTACGAACAAATTGATTGACTTACTTGACTTAATCGGTTGGCTTTCGCCTGACGCGGTCATTCCGCATCTTCACCGAGGTGTGCCGTCCTAGTAGTCAGCCGTGTCCATTTTTCACGGTCTTCAGCCACAATTTGAACACATTCCATCCAGCTGTCACTGTTCCATTTCCTGCGAAACGAAACATCGCGCCTGAACTGTCTTTCGATGCCGAGTGACTTTAAATCCTCTTTAACCACATCCGTCCAGAACTTTCGCCTACGCCCAGGTGGCCGTTTCCAGACAGGATTTGGAAGCATTTTTAAAGCGTGTTGTACGAGACGATCCGGCGTTCTTCTTAGTATATGCCCGAGCAGTCGAAGTCGACTTTCCATTGCTGCTTGAGATGGCGTTAGGAGATGCTGGCACCTCCCTCGTGTCAAGCGTTGATGTACTGCGTCGATTTCCTTGTAAAGGTCTTCGTTATGGCATACACGCGGCCAGAAATATCCAAGCAAACGCCTAAAAAGCTTCCTCTCCGTGCAATCCAACCTTTCCATCTGCGTTTTCGGTGCTGCCCACGTCTCCGATCCGTACATCATGATAGGGCGAATAGCGGATAGGTAGACGCGCAACTTGACTTCCTTCGCGATGGTGGTAGACCACAAACACTTGGTTAGAGAATTGAATGCAGACGTAGCTTTCGCACATCGTTGTCGAATATCCGCTGCATAACTACCATCGTTCTTCAGCAAACAGCCCAAATAACAGAAATCGTCCACCACTTCGATACGTTGTCCGTCCACACAAACTCCAGTTGAAGGCCTCTGAGAGACCCACATCTGCTTGCATTTGTCGGGACGAAGACGAAGTCCATAGGCTGCGGCATACTTCGAAACGAGGTTCACAATCCTTTGCAGTTTTGCGTTGTTTTCAGCGAATAACACAATGTCGTCGGCGTACTCCAGGTCGACAAGGGAGCGTCCTGATGGTGTTAGGATCACATCCGCAGGAAACTGTTCTGCAACTCTACGCATGATGTCATCAACGGCGAAGTTGAAAAGAAAAGGTCCTGCAACGGCTCCTTGCCTTACTCCTGTTTTCACCTCGAAAGCTGACGTAAATCCGACAGGTGTACGAACTGCTGCTGTTGTTCCTTTGTTCATGTCCTCGATTAACCGAACATACTTTTCCGGGACTCCATCTGCTCGCAGAGCATTGAGCAATCGATCACGATGAGGAGAGTCGAACGCGGCTTCAAAGTCCAAAAAAGCAAGCTGTAATGGCTTCGAAAACCGCTGCCACGATTCAATTACTCTTCTGACGACGAACACTTGGTCGATGGTCGATCTTCCAGGTCGAAAACCGGCTTGCTCATCTCTGGTCGTTCCTTCACGATGTTTGATAAGTCGCTCGAGAATGATACGTTCTAAAACCTTGTACATGACACGAAGTAGAGAGATTCCTCTGTAGTTCTTAGGATCCGTGACGGATAGCTTCTTGTGAAGAGGTACGATGATCGCATGTCTCCACGAATCGGGTATCCTCTCGCTCATCCATATGGCACGGATGGTGTTGGTCATTTCACGAATCCCAGACGGAGGAAGAGCTTTCAGCATTTCAGCAGTGATGTTGTCATCTCCACCTGCCTTTCCATTCTTCATTTTCCGGACACAACCCAAAACTTCAGACTCAGTCGGCGGTTCCTCACTGACATCGTAATGTGCTCTCTGAACATGCGGGAGCTCAGGTACTGATGGCGCTGGACGATTCAGTAGTGAACTGAAGTAATCCTTCCATATTGGCAGCGTCGCATCACCAACTGCAACTCCATTGGTAGTGTTCAAGACAGGAGAACATCTCTTCATCTTCCCGCTATACTGTCGCAGCAACGTGTAGGCTTTCTTCGGATTCTTCTCCTCCCAAGCCTTCTCGAACTCCTTAGCTCTACACGTCCACTCTCGTTCGCGGTCACTTTGAAGCTGCCGACGCAACTTCCTCCTCAGACGCTTCTCCTCCACGAAGTTTCCTGCAGTTCGGAGAGCACATACTCTGTTGTAGGTAGATTTTGTTTCTTCTGAGACGTAGGCGAACTTCTTCTTAGGCTGTACAACCGGGAGTGCCTCTTTCGAAGCGTCCTGGATGCATTTGACAAAAGAATCCGCGTCGCAAAGTTTCTTCTTAGTCCGTACTCCGATGTGAATAGAAACGCGTTGTCGGAAATTCCTTCTGCACTCTTCATCTCTGAGACTTGTCATGTCAATCCTCTGGAGAGGCTGAGCCCCTCGCTTCCTCTTATGAATCCTCGCAGTGAAGTTCAACAGAACAGGACGGTGATCCGAATCGAATGCGACATCCCACACAGCTCTAGATCTTCGAATGTCCGATACTGGAATATTCCTCGTCAGGACATAGTCAAGCTGTAGTTTCAAAGTTGTCATCTTCCGCTTCCGCTGCTCTTCTGGAGATAGCCGGGTTGGTCCCTGCCACGTAAGCTGATGGCGGCGATGATTCCTCTTGAATGTCGATGCAATAATCAGACCACTGCGTTCACAAAGTCGACAAGGCGGTAGCCATTGTCCGATGTTTGCTCCACTGGGTAGAACCATTTACCGAGTACTTCGGATTCCTGATCAAGTCCCATCTTCGCATTTGCGTCAATCCCCACGACAACAGCATGTTGACAAGGTATCCTGGCCAGCAACGTATTGAGTTCCTCATAAAACGCATCCTTCGAATTGTCTTCGGCGGTTTCAGTGGGCGCATGAGCACTCACTATCCACAGATTGAATCCTCTGTGATCCCGCAGTCGTACGAATGCATTCCGACACGACGTTGAGCCGAACTCCTTGACCATACCATTGAAATCCTTCCTTACAGCTATTGCACAACCTCCCACTCTCCTATCGTCAGCGTTACCGCCAGTAGATGGTGTACTCTCCGACGCTGATGACGGGTCTATCCTTGAGGCGGGTTTCCTGCAAAGCAGCAAACGGTGCATGGAAATAGCTCAGAAGTCTGAATATCGCAGTTTTTTGGATATCACTCGACAGCGATCGACAGTTCAGGGTGGCGAAATTGTGGCTTGTGGCCAAAGACTCCATGACTCCCTAGGTACGGATCCTAAGGTGTTATGGACCAGAGGCCTTAGTGTGCCGGACGGCGACACATTTATGCAATGTGCGGGATACTTTCGCGATATAGTTGTGCACGCTATATCGCTCGAACGTTCCCTGTGTACACTCAAACGTCTGCTGGGTTCAGTAGAAGCAGGGGCACCAACGAGCAGGTACCAACAGACTTGTATACACACCCCCAACAAATTGATAATATTGAAAATGGCCGTTGCAAAATTATACGACATAGCTAACGTCTCGGTCAAAATTTCAATTCTCCATCCTCGGAGCCAATTCTTCCATGGCAAGAATTATCCGGAACTTTGAGTCCATAGTCTACAGAACTGTCTTGGCAGAGATCTGAGTCGAAAACTCGGTTTCGCCTGTTGAAAACCAAGCTTTTAAAGACGTCGCCCTTAATTTACGCTTATTCGCCTAGAATGGTCAGTTTAAACTGGGCCACGTGCTTGTAAGGTCTGCTCTTAGGTAAGATTCAATGCTCAGGAACATCCCTCGGCCTTCCCATCGATTTGGGATCCGGGTAACAGGGAGGCCAACCAAGCAATTTGTCATGAATGGCCTGAAACTAAGTCTACGTCGTCTTGCTGACAAAAAATGAGGGCGAATACCCCTTTGAAAAGGACAGTAGATGATGTTAGAACACTTTCCAATAATCTGTGGAGTTCATAGTACATTGTGCGAGCACGTGGTCCAGCTCGTCACCACTGCTGAATCCGCTATCACTTTTTTAGAAAAAGTCCTACCCATAAGGCTTTCTCTCCCACAGTTCCCTCTCAAGGGTAATTGAGGGTTCTCATGCAGATCCTTCACAAAACTTCTTTTAGTCGAGGTTAAGTTAAATCCGAACAGATGCGCCGGGTAAACTGAGTTTTGAATAGATCTACACAAGGACCTGGACTTATACTCGAGTGACAACTTTGGGGGAGAGAGCTTCGTCTGTTGGGCCAGATTCAGCTGTGAAGACGAGCCGGACCACGTGTTCGCACAATATACTATGAACTCAACAGATTATTAGAAAGTGTTCTAGCATCATCTACTGTCCTTTTCGAGGCGTATTCGCCTTCATTTTTCGTCATCAAAACGACGTAGACTTGGTTTCAGGCCATTCATGACAACTTGCTTGACTGGCCTGCCTGTTCCTTGGATCTCAAACAGATGGAAAGGCTGTGGGATGTTCGTGAGCGTCAAATCTTACATAAGAGCAGACATTACGAGCACGTAGCTCAGTTTAAATTTACATTTCTAGCCGAACGAGCGTAAATTGAGGGCGAAGTCTTTAAAAACTTGGTTTTCAACAGGCGAAACCGAGTTTTCGACACAGTTCCGGGCCAAGACAGTTCTCTAGACTATGGTCTCAAGGTTCATGATGAATCTAACCGTAAACGAATCGATACAGAGGATGAAGAATTAAAATTTCGACCGAGACGTCAGCTATGTCGTATAATTTTGCAACGGTCCTTTTCTACATTATTCGGCGTCAATCTGTTTGCAGGTGATCAAATTTCCTGAAAAATTGTACCGTGGGGTTTTCAAAGGTGCTGGATCGATTGGCATTCACCGTTTGTTCACAAGTATCACTCAAAGTCCAGGACGACATAAATTGGGGTATGTCGTATAATTTTGCAAAGCTCTGTAGTATTTGTGAAATACTTGTGTGATATTGTTTGACAACGGGAATCATCAACCAAACTTTTAGGCGAAAAAGCGCCCAATTTATGCTGTCGTCATGGAACACGCGTAACAGAGACAGCGAATCTTGATCAGATCGAATTTTTCCAATTCTTTATTCAAAGGCACAGCACTCCCTCAGATATGAATTTTGAGATTTTCGTGTAATTGTGTAGTAGACCCCTCCTGTATAACTCGTGCCAGATGCGAGATCTCATTTCCTCCGAATAAGCGAGTTATAAGCGACCACCACAGGCCCGACCCCCTTCGCTCACCACCACAGGCCCGACCCCCAACCAGATTTTCGAACTCGATAGCGGCTTGATGGATGGATGAATTCCAACAAGTCGTCGTTCTTCAGTCCACTGCCCGGATGTCTCCTTATCCTGGCTTGTACTCGTGCAGCGACTTCGGATGAAGAGAAATACGGGCCTCAGACAACTCGTCCGCCAAATTTCCGCCCTCAAAATGCAGGCATTTTCAAGCAGCCATATCTCGGTTCGTAGGGGGTCTTGGACGATTTCAGAGATACCATTGTGATTGGAGAGTGGCTCTCTCCAAGATGAGCATAAATTCTGGAAAATAATTTTTTGGGTGACCTGTGCCTTTAACCCGCTGCAATACTGCAGGCCATGAATTCTGGAGCACTCGTATAGCATTTTGCCGCTAATTCGCTCTCACGTCGCACATTTATTTTATTTGATTTGTTTCTTTTTTTCTATTTCTCCCATCATTGCGCTCTCTTTTTCGTTTTCTGTTGTGTTTCAACAATTTTAACTATGAACCTAATTAGCTGTTAAAGAATCCACGCATCCAACCGATTAGATCTTACTCCGCCAACGCGTACCTAGATGCCTCACACGGAAACCAGAGATGCATAGGGTTTCGGAGGCATCTAGTCTAATTTTGACTCGATAATTCACGTAAATTACGGAAAGTTTAGCCTCATTTGGTGAAATTTTAGCTACAGCGCCCGCATATTCTACGTGAATTTTCGTTGCAGCACTCGGTAGATCGAGCCACCCAGTCTTGATCCGTACTAGAAAGGCGATCCCCGTTGCGATCAAGCGCATCGCCGTGCGATCGAGCGCATCCCACGGCCTGCAGCATCCCAGCGGTCAAAATTATCCTCAGCAAGGTATTCCAGAGAGCGACACGGGGTCACCCTCCACGACCACCCACAGAGTGTCAAGTTATCCGTGGGTTGACTGGGCCAAAACTGTCCGAACAGCATCCCTACGCTCCGCGTAGCCAGCGCGGGTTTAAGATTTCATTTCAACACAGATTCACAGATTGTCGCTAAATCTGTAGATTCTCGCTACAAAATTATAGCGAGAATATACGGGTTTAGCGTCAGAGAGATCAATGTTTCAAATTTAGCCTTTGCTTTTAAGTAGAATACTCGCAGAATTTGCACCCTTGTACCGTCCACACAAGAATATGACGGTTCTAGCTATCGTAGCTGAAACCCATAAGTTTTCGCTACACGGACTAGGACGGCGTTACAGGCCTCACCGTAGGAGGCATCTAGCTATGCATTGGCAGAGTACAAAGACGCCAATCACAGGGCGACGGCGTCTAGTTCAGCTCGGTGCGGCTCTTCTTCGTGTACTCTAGGTTCAACTATTCCTCTCAGGTGCCTCAGCACAGTGGAGGCTATACTCCACTCCCTTTCGGATATCCGAGATTTGGATAATCCGATATCCGAAAGTTCAAAAAACGCATTATCTGAATCGAACCGATATCCGGGAAATTCAAAATCGGCATTATCTGAATAGAGTCGTTATCCGAAGGGTCAATAATTCGGAAAAAAATTTGGATAAATCGGATAATTTTGAATGAAATCGGATAAATTTGGATGAAATAGCACTTGGCCACGCCCATTTTTCCCCAGGGCTCCCCCCGCCTTCCGAAATCGGAAGAGTCGTTGCGGGGCGTGGTCAAGTGAGATGCCCAAGTGACTTGTTATTCAGAGTATAAGTTTCTTGCATAGTTGCTTTGCATACGTTTTACTAGCTAGTTGTCCTGAAAAACCTATGTATTATACATTGGATCCGACTCACTCATCTTCGGATATCCATCTGAATGAGCCGAAATTTTTATGATTAAAATCCGAATGATCCAAAATCCGATTAAATGAAAAAAGGTAAAAATCCGAGTGATCCAAAGTCTGGATCACCGAAATGTGCCATGAGTCGGATAATGATTCGGATACCAAATATTCGAAAAATGTCATGATTCGGATCGGATAATAAGTCGAATATTGGTAGACACCGCATGTCCTATTGAACAAACAAGCGTATCTGATGTAACGACTCGATATTCCATTCTACAGTAGTTATACAGGTGCTTAGTTACACTGCAGACATCCAATTGGCACGCATCGTGAAATTTACTCCGCATTTTCTGCGCATCATCAGCGCAGATTTTGCGCATAATCGACATTGAATCTCTTCGTTTGAGCTGTCTGTGCGAGTATGGGGCCTTTCAGAGTGGCGTCGCTGCGAAATTCGTGGCGTCGCTCTCCAGAGCGAGAGAAAGTGGCCGCGACTATGACTTGTCGCCGAATCATACTTGTGGCTCTGCGTCTATTACCTCTTCGCCGCCATTTGTTCGATTGAAAAAAACAATGAAATAGGGGGAATGGATATTTTTATAGAGAGTTAATGGACAGGTAGTAACAAAAGAACATCAACAAATAGAAAGAAACTACGGCGGGACGTCAGCGGCAGCGACAAAAATGGTCGAAATCGTGTCCATCCCTCGACGTT
Organism: Aplectana chamaeleonis; assembly: GCA_029168955.1. NCBI lineage: Eukaryota > Metazoa > Nematoda > Chromadorea > Rhabditida > Cosmocercidae > Aplectana > Aplectana chamaeleonis. The sequence continues at coordinate 209,847 of JAPDOI010001073.1, read as the reverse complement.
GCTGCCGTCGCTGCTAGCTCGCGCTCACTGAAAGCGCGGTGGTCGCCCCCGTCGCACGACACAGTTTGCGCTGCGTAGCACCCCCACCCATCACTCACACCGTCCGGATATCCGCGACCTTTGATTTTTGAGTTATCCGAAATCCGAGTATACGAATTTTTTTTTGATTCGGATTCAATGTATACTGTGTATGGATAATTCTGCGCCTCCAGACGACGATAGAGTAATTGAAGATTTGTTTTCATATTTTTATCAATATGCATACGTAAAGTTTGAAGTTTGCATGTGAACATGCTGCAAATGCAATGAAGTATGTACTGTTGGTTCAATTATGGATGTTTTCAGAGGCTTGCCCTGAGTACATGGTTGAATTTTTACCGTTTCGCCTCAACTTTCTTTCGAAAATATCCGAAATCATCCGACCGGATATCCGCATCCGATTCATTGGAAAAATGGCATCATCTGAAAACTCGAAAAAATGCATTATCTGAATCGAACCAATATTCGGGAATTTTGAAATCGGCGCTTTCCGAATAGATCCATTATCCGAAGAATTATATTCGGATAACAAATATAGCGGAGTTGCCCCAAACTGACCATTGTCCTGTGGCCTCGCGTCCAGCCGGGGTATATCGTCTGTGTCTTTCAAATAGGAAGCTGCACTTATGAGCCGCCCTCAATTTTCTCTATTATGGTGAAAATGTGGTGAAATTAAAGGCGATTGTCGCGCCGAGCATGCTGTTAGGTCAATGGTATACTTTGTCGCTGACGACAGCGTCAGGTGTAAGGCCTAGTGCATACTTCCCGCAACGCGCGACAGTGCAAATGAGCAACATCGATTTTTGGTCGATATAGATGGCAAACTTTATGTCGCGCCACTCGTCGCTGGAAGTATGCTATAGGCCTAAAGGGCGGGAGTTCCTCGACATGCGGTCGGTGTCGCTACGCGCAGCGACAGGACCGTGCGCCGCAGACAAGCACGCTCATGCCGATCATTTTTTCCGCAGGGCTACCGTAACCCTCCTTTAAAATTTTTCCAAGTGTCAGCACATCTTAATAGCCAACAAGCATATTTGCACAATTTCGACCTCCTCAGCCACTCCCCAGTGGCTTCTCGAGGAGAGCGGTGTGTGAATGAATGCATACCGCTCCTCCGCTCTTTTATACCCCGCATGTTATGAGCGTGTGTTTACATTCGTTATCATGTCTTGTTCAAGAATGGTTACGGTAGCCCTGCGGAAAAAGTGATCGGCATGGGCGTGCTTTTGTGCCGCAGAGGTATACCATTGTCCTTACGAAGAAATTACCTGACAAACGCCCTCCATTCTCACATTTCGGGGCACATTTTCACCACTAAAGTGATGATAGTGCGACGAGTTCAGACTTCAAATTCAGCTGTACCTGAATTTTAGGCGATTATGGTCGAAGCAAGTTGTGAACGTTTTGCAGAGCAGCTATTGGCCACGTAACGGGCGACACCCACCTTCTTTTCGCTTTCCCGCAATCAAATTTTTCCGCGAGGCAGCTGTTCCTGCTTGAATCATGCAAACCGTACGTAACTAAGGCCTAACCCTCGCCTCAAACGAACACGTTAGAAAATTCTATGATCGCAATCCTTTAGATCAAAAGCAGAGTCAGTGTGACCTTGTTTTCTGTTTCGTAAACCCTAAAAACTCTTCAAAAATAGGAGGGCTCAATGCATATTAGAATTGGAACTCGGATATTAGAATTTATCAAGATAAAGAGTATTGAATTTCGGTTACAGTTTTTTTGGTGAGACGAGCACCAACTGTTCCGACACCGAGCAGGACAACTGTTATAGGAAGGGCGGGGTGGCCCGAAGGATCGGTTGACCCACGAGCATGTAACCTATTTCCCGACCAATTTTCGTCGTACTTCCGTTCTTACTCTTCTCAGAAGGAACCAAAGCTTACGTTTCTGCCGAAAAAAGGTCAACTTTTTCATCGTGAACACTGCCTTTAATAGAGTACAATACGGATGAATCAGAGATTCTATGAGTGTATTCAGGCTCTAATATTGATATATTGTTTTTATTGATACTCTATAATCTCCAAGAAGATGTACACAAGATTGTGAAAGATGACTTCTTGATAATGGACACAAGCTGTGTTTTTTTTTGTATATGATATAATGGAGTCCACCAAGAGTGTCTCATTCACTTATCAATAAGAAGCGGTCGGCTGGGGATCACTGTGCATGAATCCCATACCAGCACGCTCGAAACCGATTGAGCGAGAGCGGTTGTGCTGCAACGGGTTTCATGTTCATTGATCTTCAATCGACCGCTTCTCATTGATAAATAGATGAGACACTCTTGGTGGGCTTCACTATACATGCACACACACTCGATGAGTGGCAGTAAGTATCACTTCGAACTAGAGGATGCACTGATAGGTCACCTGGCCTGTTTTAGGTCTGTCGCATTGAAATTATTCGAAAAATCATTCAAATATATTCAAAATCCCTCAAAAAAGGGGTTCACTCGAATCTATTCGATATTCGGTCTTTTCGTCCAGGGCACAACAATAAAGTATCGTTGGTATCTCTTCGGGCTTAATAGAAAAAATGCGTAGTATCCCGCCTCGAGCTGCCTCGAACGAAATTAGCCGAAAACTTTGGAAAATCGACTAATAAACCACAGATTCGTGATCAGCGCCTTAAACCCGCCTGGAAGAATTTTAGGTCAAATCTGGAACATTTTTCTAAAACGCTTCCAGAGCCCTCTAATCGGTACAAATATTCGCCCAACCGAAAATCCGTGCAAGTCCAAAACGCTTTCAGTCTGGACAAAGTATGGAAAATGCGCCTTCACCCAAATTTCGCTCATGGGGGTAGTTTTTTGCGCTGAACACATTTATAAGGTCCGTTTCCGGATTTCCCAAAGACTAGTGCGCTTTTTAGAAGGAACAAAAAACAAAAAAACTACCTTTTCGAGCGTGTAACTTTTTGGAACCTGCAGATCGGGGCGGGATACTGCGCAGTTTTACTATTGAGCCACAAGAGATACTAACGGTGCTAGTCGTTTTGGCAAATGCGTTTACCGTTCTAAGAGCTATATACGAAAAAACTCTAAGAACGTACCCTTGTGAGAACTACGAAACAACCTGCCTTCCACAATTTTCATTCTTTCCCATTTGTTGCTCAAAAGGAAAAAGGAGATGTTTGTTAAGCGTCATTCGCACGACTGGTCAGCCCACCGTTCTGCAAGAATTCTGAAATCCAATCAAAATTTCAAATTTTCGCACATTATCCTTATTTGCGTTCCCCTATAGCCGTATTCACGAAACTACGGGAGCATCGCGGGAAGGTTTTTAGAACCGGCCGTGGTGTGCGGCGGGCGGAATTTGGACCTTCCCGAGAGGCTCCCGTGGTTTTATGAATACGGCCACTGGAGTGGAGACCTATTCACCTTCGCACTTAGGCATTGGCTTCTTTGCAGACAGATACCGAACCCCGGTTGGAGTCTTCTGCGCCATTCTTCATTTTCATAGGAAAACACTCCTTGAAGGTGAGGTGACGCCCACCAGCGTGGGGATGCGCGTCATCGTCAATTATTCATAATGGGTAGAGTGGTGTTTCACGTGTTACGCCTACGAGAAGTCAGGTTAACCAAACATAAACGACAGCTCTACGAGTTCACGCGCACTGTACTTGCCCTTTCCCTTCTCATTTTGCTATCATGACGTGAATTTTCATTTAGGTAGTGATCCGGTAGTCTGGAAGGATATGAAGGTCATTTGAATCCGGATATTACCATAGATCACTTTGAGAACATAGTTGTTTGTTCAGCAGGTGCCACATCTACCAGAGTTCCATCGCCGTGCGATGCTATGGCATGATAACCATGAGTATCGATCGAGATCGCGCCGCACGTCGATTAGTATTCAAACCATCGACTAGCGATGCGAGTGTGAGACAGACCCTAAAGATGGAGGAACAAGATTCTAAAAGGTGATTTTTTTCGCCTACCTATAACAATTTGATAACAACAGTTTCCACGATGTTGTAGGATGCTTATTCGATTCCAGTCTTTCGAGACAGCGGTCCCTGTCACTGCGATTTTTGATTACTCAGGACTTATTTTGGTTTTAACCTAGTAGTCTGGTGTGCAGACAGCGCATATATGTGTCTACGCAGATCAAATTCAATGGTTTGCGAGATGGTCTACGAGCAGCGAATGATGGGGGGCCGTCTACGGCTCCGTTCATACGTCGCGAAAACGCGCGCTCTCGCTGTACAGCGCTCTCGGATGCGGATAGATGCCCGTACAGACAGAGAAGCACCGGCAAATGCATCCTGCCTCGTGTTGATTCGATTGAAAGCGTCTGACTTGATTATCACTCACTCGAATCGACCCGTCTGCTGCTCATTCATCAAGGTTTGGGATGACCTTGGAATGCCTATTAAGCACTAAGGCATTAGTTTTGAGGTAGGTTTGGCTCTTAATGCCCGAAGGATAAAGCAAATGGCTTCAAAATGACTGCTCCGCTCTCGAATTGAGCGTAAGCGAGCAAGAGAGGGCGTGAGCACGCGTGAGCGGCTAGAAAATCGTAGGCCCTCGATAAACATTGATTTTGCGTAATCGCGCGCCCTCGCAACGTATGGGCGCTGCCTATCTTTTCAGTTTCTTCAGCGTGCTTAAACACTCCATTAAGTGCAGCTTCAGGTCCAGATTTCTGAATGTCGAGCTGTGAGCTTTTTTACTACCAGAGATTTGCTCTGGCGGCGTCGGCGGGATACATCAGGTCACACAGAGTGATTTTCTCAACCTCACTCCACCATGTTGTTCATACGTATCGACCGGGCGGATGTCGGCCGGTTTTTATCGAGTGACGGCAGGCCACACAGGCTGTTATTTGCATCCTGTCCCCAATGCTTTCTGTGTGTATCGACCGGTACGTCGGCTACACCAACTCTGACAGGAGCCTAAGGCCGGGCCCATACTTTCCGCGACCAGCCATAGCGACGGTGGATATCAGGAATATCGATTTTTGGTCCATATTGATGGTAAACACTGCGTCACGTCGCTTGTCACGAAGTATGATCCTGGCCTGAATGCCAGCGAATTGCCCAGGGATCTCAGCGGCGTTCCACGGCACCATCTACACCTATTCTGAGAAGTGATAGCCTCGTTCAACGGCACGATCCAAAACTGCTCTATGAAGCAATAGCGGTGTCCTGGGCCGCCATCTACACCTTCCCTATGAAGCCGTGGAACACCGCCATTGCTCCATATAGTAGGTGTAGATGGTGTCGTGACGACGCTCGAGCACTCGTACAAAAATAATTCGCTTGCTAAGGTTCAGAAATCAATTTTTGTTCGAGTTGTCCCCATTGAATCACTTCACTCATTTGAAATTCTAAAAACTGCATTAAATCTTTTTTCTGAACGTTGAAGAAATTAGATCATCAGTTATGTAGGTACATATCCCAACCTTTTTCGTATCTGCACTTTGCCATTTGCTTGAACTTCGGAACGTAGTTAGGTGATCTAACGGATAGTCCCACAGATATCCCATCGATGTATGTATGTTATTCCGCACTTTGTCTAAATGGATTAGAAACCTAATCTGTACATGGTGATTTCTCAAAGGCACCATACGCGCTCGTAATCGTGGTTGAGATAAGTACGGAAGTAGAATGGTATGGCTCACATTGCAACATAAGTAAAATAATTAAACCACATACATCGACTTCGATGGATATGACCCAGTACCCCTGTTTTGGAGGACGGCCAATACAGGGCGGAGCCAACTTCTTACTCGTGTAGCGGCACTGTGTGTCGTTTCTGACGCTTCAAAATGGGTAGGCATTGGGTTCTGTGCTAGACCATTCAAAGGCAGTGGTCGCGATCAAATCTGCTTGTCTTCTTTTCCTCTCTAAACCCTTTTCTAGGTTTGGAGTAGAAGGACCAATGAGAAAAAATCGCGAAGAAACCGCTGTTTCGGGCCAAATTTGAAGCTTGAACTTTCTTGTCTTTTGATGGTGGACGAGTCCACTCCACATCATCGGCATCGATGATCTCTGACATCAAGAACATCAGCTGGCTTGAAATTGAACTTCAATCAATGAACATTATCCTTAAGACTCATCTAGTCAAAAACATTGACTGCAGTGCTTGCTTTCATTGTTCAACTGTTTTTATTAGGTAAATTTGCATTATTTCTTCCTCTGAATGTCGATGATTTTCGACTACTCGGCATGAGACTGCGATCTTTTCGAGCGGCGCTGTGCACATGTGCAGGAACTGGCTTCTTTGGGCCCTAGAAACTCTAATTCTAACCCGTTTTTCACCGCGCTACCTTCATAGTTTTTCAGCTGTTTTCGATCTAAGCTGATTTTTGTAGTTTTTTTGATAACGTTTTTCATCGTGACCACTACCTTTAATTTCCGCAGTTATCTCAACCATGTTCACGAGCGTGTATGCTATACTGCCTTGATTCAGGAGTGCACTAGCCCCCCTTTTCACCCTCACACGCGGCTACAGTAATGCATCACTGCGGCGCGGTCTGTGACGAGCACGTTCTCTTCCACTCCATGTGGCAGGTATCGAATTTCGCATGACCAATCGTACGCATGACCGGGGATCATGCTCAACGAAGGTGAGTTTTTGGATTTTTGTTCGCCGTCTTATGTTGTTTTGATGATAATTTAAATGTCATCGTAATGGGATGCGGGTAAATGACCTATGTTTTTGAAACAGCAGATAAATGTTCAGAAATAAAGATTTTTCTTGGTAAAAAAACAGAGAACAGATGTTTTTCAAATTCTTGGTAGCGCGAAGGATTGTGTAAAGCTTCATGTACACCCTACACCCTAACATTTAGCCAATACGATGACATTTGAAATATCACCGGAACAACTGAAAACGGCAAAGAAAAAATTGAAAAAACTCACCGTCTCTGAGCATTATCGCCGGTCATACGGACGACTGGACGATGGTCATGCGAAATTCGATGCCTATCGCATGGGGTGGGGAGAACGGGCTCACCACAGACCGCGCCGCCGTGGTGCATAACTGTAGCAGAGTGTGCGGGTGAAAAGGGGGGCTTGTGCACTCCCGAATAAAGGCAGTATACCTGCAAGAGGCCATCCTGCCACGCCTCTTTGGACGATCTCTCGAACTCAACAGTGGCAAGTTCTTCCCTGATTCTTTGCCTCTCTGTTCATTCAGGAAGTTATTGGGCGTGAGGCCTGCACCCTTCTTCACGGGAGTTTTAGAACATTCTCACAATACTCTTCGAGAGCGTTTCATTGTCTGAAGGGCCTACTTCGGGTCTGGAAAAAAGTTCTCAATCATGAAAAACTTTACAACCACGCGCACGACTTCCCGGCTTACAAAATTCACTAACAAGTTTTGACATCGGGAGAGGTGTCAATGATAAGATAGTGTTCCTCCTAGTCTAGTACAATCTGAGGGCAGGTATGATGATTCGTGACGTCGACTGGAGGTCGTTTGGTTTGGGCGGAATGAACTTCGAAGGATGAAAAGCTTTGACAATTTGGTGCCACAAGACGCTACTTCGTGCATTACGTCTGCCGCAATAAGCCTCGGCCCTAGCTGTTCTACCCCCAAAAAGAACTCCAAGACTCTATTCAGCGTAGAAACTGGCCTTACTGACGTGGTATGCGGAGAAAACCACTCACGGTTTTCGCCTTCATTCCCTTAGCTGGCCCCGACCCGGGATAAGGACAAAGTTTGGTGCTTCAAAAAAAGCACCAATTTGAAAAAACGGGACATTTAATATGAAGCATTCCACCAAATTCTATTGGTCATCTATCACGATTGGTCCGCCACGACTATACAGAAGGAACTGCTAACAATCGAGCGCAAATTGCTGAAAAATTTATATGGCTTGAAATTAAACACCGTCGCCGATTATTTTAAACCATGAATTATTTACAACTAGAACATTCTAATCGGTTGTTCTGATATTTTCTTTCAATTAGGGTGCACAACCAGCCAAAAAAATTTTAGCAAAAAAGTTCAAGTTTTTTGCGGGTACGCATAGAATTTTTGCGTTTTGCTCATTCTGCTCATTTCAAATCCCTTGCAGAGCTGCGAGCACAAAGATGCTCCGCCTGGATAAGAATGTCCTTTTGCTGCCTTTAGCTTATTCAGCTATATGATGCGATCTTCGATATGTCGTTTGAGAGCGCGTGATGCACTTTACTGAACTGAGTCAGCTGCTAATCTGCTGCAAAACTCGTCTGCTGCTGATAAAGCTCACAGCATGGAAGGAGCTCTATTGTTTCAAAGCAATTGCTTCAGACTGAGTTTCTTTTTTGGAGCATAGTCGGCCATCGCTCTAGGGCTAGCAGTCATCTCTAGTTGGGCAATACCGCCCACGAAACGTGTCCAAAAGCGCGTCGCCGACGCAGTTTTCCGTCCGCGACGGAAAAACACGACGAAAACGTCAAAAGCATTTAGAATGAACATTTCGAGAATTTGAAAACATCATTAGGTTCGACTCGTCGCCATGATTTCGAAAATGTTTTAAAACTTCAGAAAAACTCAAGTCTTGATCTACTTCTGACCCATTTTCTCTCAAGAAGGTAAAATCTTTCAGAGTGAGTATTTTTGAATTCTGAGAAGACCATTCGCTTCGCCTCGTCGAGCTGATGGGAAATTTGTATTGTTTTTATAATAAAAACGACTTCTGACCTACTTAAGACCTATTCACCGTCCGAGAAGCCGATTTTTCAAAGATTTGATATGATTTGAAACTATTTCACTCCAAACAATTGGTATCGCATTGTTGAGGTGAAAAAATGTGATCAAATTTGGAAAAGACGCAAGTTTCAGCCTGTTTTTTGGCTAGTTAAGGGCGAACTCCACCCTGACCTCGCTAATTACCTTTTGTTCTCGCCCTAATTACATATAGTGCGTTCTCGAGAGAATCCACTGCAGCCAACCGAAAAACTGGTAGTAGCATTTTTCACAACTGATAAAATAAAGACAATCCTGGACACATTTTCATTTATTGTGGCAGCCGAGAAACACCAATGGCATTGAACTTGATACTGTCTCCGCAAAAGCAGGACTGATTCATTGTTCCGTTCAAATACGCGTACGAAACTGAGACATAATTGGATCTCCTTTAAATCTACATTCTCATTCACTCAACTGACAGTTCAGAAAATGTTTTCAACATTAGCAAACGTTGACGTAATATTTAAGAAGCGATCTCTTTTGAATTTATTATTTTCCAGCAAAATATTCCTTCATATTGAATGTATTTGCTATTCTGTTTCTCTTTAACTTTTCTTTCAAGTTTTGATTTTTTTTATCCATTTCGTTCATTACACAAATTATTTTTTATTGTCTTCAATTATTAACCTTTGTTTTCTTGAATATTTTTTCACTATTTTAATAATCTCACTTATTGATTCAAAAATACATCTAAAGCTGCAGAAGTTTCAAGATTTCAGCGATTCCAGAGTTTTTACGAGTGTTTCTAATCAGGTTTGGAACCATGCCAGAGCTGGCCCTGTTTGTGTGACCCGGCACCCCTCACATGCCGGCCGAATTACCAACGCAGGCTGGACTTCTCCGCCACCGCTGACCAGCACAATATCGACGGTAATAACCACACAAGACTGAAATAGGAAAGAATCTGAATTAAATATACGTTCCCACTGATGCAGCGGTTGAAAATATAGACAAGTTTAGAAAATTGCTAGCCTTTTTTTGAAAAAATACTGATTTTCACTGCAATTTTTATTTTTTTATCAAAAAATCATTCCATACTAAATTTTTTGGATATTTTCCTTTTCCTTTTAATTTTATATAATTTTTTAATTTTTTTCCGTTTCAATCATTACACTAATTATGTTTTTCATTTATGAAATACTGCTTTTCTGGGTATTTTCTTAAATTAAAGTCACTTATCGAACATCTAAAGCTGCAGAAGTTCCGAGATTTCAGAAGTTTCAGGGGTTTTGCGAGTGTTTCTAATCAGGTTTAGAATATACATTGGATCCGATTCAATGAGGATGATTGCAGACATTGCTCTTTTCCTCTTTACCCTGAACTAAAAGGTTAAGGTTCAGATGTGTCTGGACTAAAAAGGCAGAATCATCTAAGTAACTAGGGGATTTAGTGACTAGAGATTCTAAAATATCCGATTTTTTTCGGATATCCGAATCATTTCAAATAACCTTCATTTTCCGAACACGAATATGAAGTTGACGACAAAATTGTCCTCGAGTGAATGTTATTATGAGTTTCGATTAGAAAACAATCTTTTCTTCCATCATTAGGTTGACTGTGAAGAGAAAAACAGCTTTTTCAGTTTTTCGAAATGAGTCGTATCCAATGTATAGTTTGGAACCATGCCCGAGCTAGCCTGTGTGTGTGTGACCCGACACCCCTCACATGCCGGCCGAATTACCAACGCAGGCTGGCCTTCTCAGCCACCGCTGACCAGCACAATATCGACGGGAATAACCACACAAGACTGAAATATGAAAGAATCTGAATTAAATATACGTTCCCACTGATTCAGCGGTTGAAAATAGAGACGAGTTTTGAGAATTGTTAGCCTTTTTTTGGAAAAAAAAACTGATTTTCACTGGATATTTTTCATCAAAAATTTATTCCATATTCAAAGTTTCTGATATTTTGTTTCTTCTTTTAATTTTAAATTATTTCAATTTTTTTTCTGTTTTATTTGCTATACTATTTATGCAATTTAAAATTTTTTGCAAAAACGAAAAAAACAATATAAAACATTCTATATGGATTAAATTTTTGCATGAATAAATGCAGTGAAATTTATTTTTTTATCAAAAAGGTTGGCAATTTCCAAAACTGGTCTATCTTTTCCACCGCTGCATCATTGGGAACGTATATTTAATGAAGATTCTTTCCTATTTCAGTCTTGTATGGGCCTTCCCGTCGATATTTTGCTGGTCAGCAGTGGTTGAGAGGGCCAGCCTGCGTTGGTAATTCGGCCGGCATGTGAGGGGTGCCGGGTCACACAAACAGAGCCAGCTCTGGCATGGTTCCAAACCTTTCTAGAAACACTCGTAAAAACTCTGGAATATCTGAAATCTCAAAACTTCTGCAGCTCTACATATATTTTTGGATCAATAAGTTAGATTAATAAAATAATGAAAAAATATTCAAGAAAACAGTAATTAGTAATTGGAAACAATAGAAAAAATATTTAGTAATGAACGAAATGGATAAACAAAATAGAAATTATACAAAATTAAAAGAAAAAAGAACGAATGCATTCAATATGCAGTAATATTTTCAACAGAAACACAAAAAATTACAATAAAATTAGTTTTTTTTAACCTCAAGTTAGGTTTGCAATTCTTTGAATTCTTCAAAATATACACAGCTGAATCAGTGGGAACGTATAGTTAATGCAGATTCTTCCATGTTTCGGTCTTGTGTGGTTATTACCGTCGATACTGTGCTGGTCAGAGGTGGCGGAGAAGGCCAGCCTGCGTTGGTAATTCGGCCGGCATGTGAGGGGTGCCGGGTCACACAAACAGGGCCAGTTCTGGCATGGTTCCAAACCTGATTAGAAACACTCGTTAAAACTCTGGAATCTCTGAAATCTCAAAACTGCTGCAGCTTTACATATATTTTTGGATCAATAAGTGAGATTAATAAAATAATGAAAAAATATTCAAGAAAACAGTAATTAGTAATTGGAAACAATAGAAAAAATATTTAGTAATGAACGAAATGGATAAACAAAATAGAAATTATACAAAATTAAAAGAAAAAAGAACGAATGCATTCAATATGCAGTAATATTTTCAACAGAAACACAAAAAATTACAATAAAATTAGTTTTTTTTTAACCTCAAGTTAGGTTTGCAATTCTTTGAATTCTTCAAAATATACACAGCTGAATCAGTGGGAACGTATAGTTAATGCAGATTCTTCCATGTTTCGGTCTTGTGTGGTTATTACCGTCGATATTGTGCTGGTCAGCGGTGGCGGAGAAGGCCAGCCTGCGTTGGTAATTCGGCCGGCATGTGAGGGCTGCCGGGTCACACAAACAGGGCCAGTCCAAACCTGATTAGAAACACTCGTTAAAACTCCGGAATCTCTGAAATCTCAAAACTTCTGCAGCTTTACATATATTTTTGGATCAATAAGTGAGATTAATAAAATAATGAAAAAATATGCAAGAAAACAGTAATTAGTGATTGGAAACAATAAAAAAATATTTATTAATGAACGAAATGGATAAACAAAATAAAAATTATACAAAATTAAAAGAAAAAAGAACGAATGCATTCAATATGCAGTAATATTTTTAACAGAAACACAAAAAATTACAATAAAAATTAGATTTTTTTAACCTCAAGTTAGGTTTGCAATTCTTTGAGTTCTTCAAAATATACACCGCTGAATCAGTGGGAACGTATAGTTAATGCAGATTCTTCCATGTTTCGGTCTTGTGTGGTTATTACCGTCGATATTGTGCTGGTCAGCGGTGGCGGAGAAGGCCAGCCTGCGTTGGTAATTCGGCCGGCATGTGAGGGGTGCCGGGTCACACAAACAGGGCCAGTTCTGGCATGGTTCCAAACCTGATTAGAAACACTCGTTAAAACTCTGGAATCTCTGAAATCTCAAAACTTCTGCAGCTTTACATATATTTTTGGATCAATAAGTGAGATTAATAAAATAATGAAAAATATTCAAGAAAACAGTAATTAGTAATTGAATTCAACAAAAAATAATTAGTTTAATAAATGAAATAGACTAAAAAAATCAAACTTTAACAAAAAAACTAAAGAAAAACAGAATAGCAAATGCATCCAATATGAAGTATTATTTTGCTGGAAAATAATAAATTCAAAAGAGATCGCTTATTAAAAATTACGACAACGTTTGCTAATGTTGAAAACTTTTTCTGAACTGTCAGTTGAGTGAATGAGAATGTAGATTTAAAGGAGATCCAATTATGTCTCAGTTCCGTACGCGTATTTGAACGGAACAATGAATCAGCCCTGCTTTTGCGGAGACAGTATCAAGTTCAATGCCATTGGTGTTTCTCGGCTGCCACAATAAATGAAAATGTGTCCAAGATTGTCTTTATTTTATCAGTTGTGAAAAATGCTACTACCAGTTTTTCGGTTGGCTGCAGTGGATTCTCTCGAGAACGCACTATATGTAATTAGGGCGAGAACCAAAGGTAATTAGCGAGGTCAGGGTGGAGTTCGCCCATAACTAACCAAAAAACAGGCTGAAACTTGCGTCTTTTCCAAATATGAACACATTTTTTCACCTCAACAATGCGATACCAATTGTTTGGAAGGAAATAGTTTCAAATCATATCAAATCTTTGAAAATTCGACTTCTCGGACGGTGAATAGGTCGTAAGTAGGTCAGAATTCGTTTTTATTATAAAAACAATACATATTTCCCATCAGCTCGGCGAAGCGAAGCGAATGGTCTTCCCAGAATTCAAAAATACTCACTCTGAAAGATTTTTCCTTCTCGAGAGAAAATGGGTCATAAGTAGATCAATACTTGAGTTTTTCTGAAGTTTAAAAACATTTTCGAAATCAGGGCGACGAGCCGAATCGAATGATGTTTTCAGATTCTCGAGATGTTCATTCTGAATGCTTTTGACGTTTTCGTCGTGTTTTTCCGTCGCGGACGGAAAATTGCGTCGGCGACGCGCTTTTGGACACGTTTCGTGGGCGGTATTGTACCTTCTGACTGACCACAGGACCACATACAGTGCGTTCGGAAATGATAGGGACACCTCTAAAAAATGAGATTTTCAAAAAATTTCTGGGAATGGTGATGAATACTGTTCATCAATGAATTCAGCGTGATAAAAAACATGTGTTCGCAACTTCCTTGAAACCGTACCTAATTTCATAAGATTTTTCCTTTACATTCAGAAAATTTCACCGTTCGGAAATGATAGGGACACCTTGCAAAAAAATGGAAGTTTTCACTTCGAACATAATTTCCCGTTACAAGTTCACTTTATGAACGCAACACGAGGACACCCAACATCTTTATTCCAATCATGGGCCGTGGTACATCGCTTACTGTTTCCGAACAAGCCCAAATACGTGCCCTCAACGCTGCCGGGCTGAGCCAACGTCTAATTGCCGCCCAGCTCGGACGTTCCCCCAACTGCATCAGCCAGTTCCTACGAGATCCAGACTCCTACGGCTTGGCGAAGAGTCCTGGACGCCCAAGAAAGGTCAGCGGCAGGGATGCACGGAGGATAAGCCGACTCTGCTCAAACAGTAGTCCGTCTCTCAACCAAATGAGGGCTCAGTTGCCGCTCAATGTGTCGAAGACTACCGTTTTTTGGAAAACATCGTCCGCCAAGTGATGAAGAAGGCTCCATCACTCTCAGAAGCCCACAATGTAGCTCGACTCCGGTTTGCAAGGAACAACATGGCAACAGACTGGTCAGAGGTATGGGATTCTCTAAAAACCCGATAAAATTTAAAAAGATAAAAGCGACATGTTCCAGGTAATTTCCTCCGACGAAAAGAAGTTTAACCTTGATGGACCTGACGGTGCTCGATGCTACTGGAGAGATCTTCGCAAGAATCCGATGGTATTTAGTCGAAGAAATTTCGGAGGCGGTTCGCTGATGTGTTGGGGAGCATTCTGCAGCGAAGGTGTTTTGGAAATCGCCTTCACTTCGTGTCGGATGGATTCGTAGGAGTATCAAGAAACATTGCGTGCGCATCTTCTGCCGTTCTTCACTGGAAACAGGCGTCAACGCTACATTTTCCAGCAAGATAACGCTGCGGTCCATGTCTCCAGATCCACAAAGGCGTGGCTTCAACAAAACCGAGTTTGCGTGATGGAATGGCCCGCGTGTAGTCCTGACCGCAACCCGATAGAGAATATCTGGGGCATAATTGTGCGCCAGATTTACGCGAATAACAAGCAGTATGGGACCGTATACGAGCTAAAGGCCGCCGTACTCGAAGCCTGGAGAAATTTGGATAAAAATGTGATATCCAATTTGATAACTTCTATGCCGAATAGAATTTTTGAATTGATTTCCAACTCTGGAGGTGCGATATCATATTAGATTTCATGTATGTGTTGATCCTTGTTTGATAATTTTTGTTTTTTGATAGTGTCCCTATCATTTCCGAACGACGAATAATGTGATAATTTAAAATAAAATATTTCATTATTATGCTATTGTTATAGAAACAAGTGAACATAGGTCATTTACCTTGCTGAATTCATTTATGAGCATTACCGAACGCCGCACGCAATTTAAACATAAAGACTGTGGTTTTCAGGGGTGTCCCTATCATTTCCGAACGCACTGTAGTATCCTCAGACCGCCTCTAAAACGGTCGTACATGGTAAATAAGGCCATACAAGAAAGGCACTCTCTCTTTGTATTCAGGACTCGTATATCACAAACATGATCGTTCATACAAAGAAGCTTTGTCAGCCCTTTGGCTCTGAACCTCCCTTGGCTCTTTGTTCTTGAATTTAGTAGTGACGTATCCCCTTGTTCGACGAAAACGATGCGCTGACAACATGAGATATCAAAATTTTAGAGCTGGAAGCAGCCGAACGAGACCATTGTCGCGCGCTCTTCACCCACCGCACAACAATCCTCATTGTGTCACAACGACCACAGCCATCTCGGGCTGTTTCCCGCCGTCCATCTAATTCTTGCTCCACACTTGAAGTTGATGAAAGATGAACATTTGAAGAATCATTCTGCGTTTCTTCATGAGGACGCGGTCTAACGATAACAACGGGTGCTGCGTTTTTCTCATAGCATCGGATTCTAAAGTGTTTTCATCCATCGAAATTTGTAGAGCCTTGAGGGAAATACGTGCAAAAAAAATTTGGGACACGCTGTCAATTCAACCACTTCATACCGTTTTGATGGCAAAGTGCAGAGGAATTTGCAATTTCAACCTGCGATTTTTGGCTGTAGTTTTTTTGTTGAAAATGGACCACTAAGGTCATCTAAAATTTCAATTTTTCGCGATTCCTGGGACCTAGTCTGGGTGATTAAAATTGAAATTGAAAGTGAACTCCGAATGAGGCCAATTCTTGGTAGTGGACCGAGAAAAATGCTCAAACAGAAAATTGAAGGAGCGAAGATGAAATTCAACGGAGATACACATTTGCTTACTCAGAGCCTACACTTTTCTAACGCCAGGTCAGGTGGATCGTTTTCCTCTCCGAAGCTAGCTGTTTGTTCAACATCGCTAATGCCATTGACCTCGAAACTTTCGAAATTCGGTGAGAACTTGGAAAAGGTTTCTATCGTGGACACTGCCTTTAAAGGCACAGCACTTCCTCAGATATGAATTTTGAGATTTCCATGTAATTGTGTAGATGACCCCTCCTGTATAACACGTGCCAAATGCGAGATCTCAATTCCTCCAGATAAGCGAGATCTAAGCGAACACCACAAGCCCGACCCCCTTCGCTCACCACCACAGACCCGACCCCCTACCAGATTTTCGAACGCGATAGCGGTTGATGGATGGATGAATTCCAACAAGTCGTCGTTCTTCAGCCCATTACCGGACTGTCTCCTTATCCTGGCTTTCTCTCGCGCAACGTTTGCGAATGAAGAGAAATACTAGCCTGAGACAACTCGTCCACCATTTTTTCACCCTCGGAATCTAGGCATCTTTGAAGAGCCATAACTCTGTTCAAAGGGGGTCTTGGACGATTTGAGGGATACTCTCTCCAAGATAAGAATAAAATCTGAAATTTAATTTTCTGGGTGTCCTGGGCCTTTAAATAGGGCAGACGTGCAGAGCGGTGGCAAGACGCGCCACTGTCACACACACGGTCGAGGGATCGATCCTCGGCGAAGGCCGACCAAGACTGGTAGAACTCTATCTTTTATCCCTTTTAAAATGGGGAGCAATTAGACACAGAAATTGCTAACGAAAATCACGCTCTTTAGCTGCCTTATGATTTACCTGTCAAGTGCACACACACACCAAACAAATTATACAGGTGAACTGGGGTACACAGCTTGCTCAGCTTATTCTGTTTCATAAAACAACATGTGTATGAGCAGGAATGTTTTTTGTGAGTACAGAATCGGTGCGCGGTTTGATGGCCCAGATCAGGGATTCTAGAACGGAGGGGGGGGGGGGCGTTATACCTGGAATTTTATGAACATACATATGAAGTAGTATACACAGACTTCAAAAAGAGGGCTCGGAGCGGTATGAAAGGTGGGTAAGAATTTAGACGGCCTGCGGACAAGGTTATAAAAGACGAAACGCTCAGTACACTTTCGAGAATCTGGAAACGGATCTCGTATTCGTGTTCAGCGCCCGAAACAACTCCTCTGAGCAAAGGTTGGGTGACAGCATGTTTCCCGAACTTTGTACAGACTACAAGCGTTCTGGACTTGTACGGGTTTCCGGTTGGCCAGTTACATTTATGAATTAGAGGTTCTGGAAGCGCTCCAGAAAAATGTTTCAGATTTGACTAAAATTTCTCTCAGGGGGAAGTGCGGGTGCTGATCAAAAATCCGAGGTTTGTTAATCAGTTTTCCAGAATATTCGGCTTAAATCGCTCAAAGCAGCCCAGCGGGGGAATTTTTGAGGGCAAAATGCCACTTTCGAGATTTCCGTATTTCTTCGGTAGACAAGTCTCAAAATCATTCTATGCGGATGATTTTATGTGCTTATAGGCAGTGTTCACGATAGAAATCGTTTTTCTGTTTTTTCGCCTATCTTGAAAATGGCCCCATGCTGATTCCAATGATATCTCTGAAATCGCACAAGACCTTCAGGGAACGGAGTTAAGGTCCATTAAATATTGAGCTAAGGAAACATGGTGGACGAGTTGTCCGAGGCTTGTAAGTTCCGTCTTTTGCAGCCTATGTATGCGAGCTGACCTGAGTAGAGAGAGTAGTTGAGAAAGAACTGAAGAACTGGGCTATTGATCGGAAACCATCGCCCATCTCACAATCTCGAGCATTCATTTGTTCACGTCGGTAGGCGTGGAAAGTGCATCTGGGGGTGACGAGCTGATGGGCGTCCAACTTTGGGGCAGTAGGGAACCGTTCCGAGCTCATTTTTCTCAGTTTTTTCAACGTTAAAGTTCCGCTAGGCCCCGCAGCTGCCGATTTCCACCAAAAAAATCAGACATGGTTTTTATCGTGAACACTGCCTTTAACACGAATCTGAGGCTCGTGTGCGGGTTTTCTACAGATTGCGGTAGATTACCGTGGGTGCCCGGCAGTTTCATCAAAGTCTCAGATTTGACTCAAAATTTGTATGCGGAGGTCATTCGGGGTGGTGAATACGAATTTGATATCCGTTTTCCGATTTTCGAACTGCTAAGGTATGTTTTGCCACTTAAATGGCGTATTACCTGCCGTAACCTACAGTCTCCAGAATTTCGACAAACATACCCCAGATTTGTTTTCAGCACCCTCGATTACCCCTGCATACAAGTTTTAGCGAAATCCAAACTCAAAAAACTTTATTATGGGTAGGTATCCTTACCTTCTCGCGAAATTTTAGAAACGCTCATAATTTTTTGAAACCAGCTGCTCGAGGCGGGGTACTGCGAATTTTCTGTGTTTTTTCTGCCGTACAGGTTGTAGGGTGGAAAGTTTATTACGGCCGACGTTTCAACAAAATCATCGTTTTCAAGACCTAACTTGCATCGATAGATATGTATGTTAACCATTCGGTTTTGTCTCTCGGGCACTTCACCTGTCGTTCACTTTCAGAATTAAACAAGAGAGTCATTTACCCCAACATCACAAATAAATAGGCGGTCGCTGTACTGCTATACTCAAATGACGCTTTGTCTCCAATTATTAATGCGGCGACCACGTCTTCTCAGCGTCAGGAGCAATGATATAAAAACAGTAATTAGATAAAGTGCAGCCAGTAGAGCGAAAGTAATGTGTGTAAATGTTTTACTGCTGATGCTCGAGAGATACTGACAATACAATTCGTTTCCGCAGATCCGACACACGCTTTGTATACTTCCCTCGTAAGTGAATAGATGAACGAGAATTTGGCCATGCACCAACATGGTCTTATCATCGAATTGACGCAGTAGATGTTTCCGCCTTTTTTTCGATTGTGAGTTGCGTATAAATTATTCAACATTTTGGTGAAATGTTATGGGCTATTAAGAGGAGAAACGATTATTCTCTCTACAACATGAGCTTCCGCCGAACTTAAAGGCAGGGTTCTCGATAAAATCGGTTGTTGTGCTATCACCGTAGAATGGTAGATCTGGCCATCACAAAAGTGAAAATAAGTAAAAAAATTGGAGAAAAAACGCTTAGGAGAAAGTTGTGGCTTGGTGTCTTCCCGCCCCCAATTATCGAAATTCGGGTAAAAGCCTGTTTTTTCAACTTTTATTTTGCTCCTTAAGTAATTTCTGAACATTTCTGGAGAGTACTGATTACTTTAACAGCAAAATAAATGTCGGATAAGCAAGCATTATTGGAAATCGCATTAACTAGGGGGCCGTCCGACACCAGTAATTAGCCGTTATACTTTGTTTTTGGGCGTTTTTCCGGGGAATTTCCAGGTTTTTTCACTTATTTTCACTTTTGTGATGGCCAAATCTACATTCCTATGAACAGAGCTAAAAAGTCGTTTTTATCGCGAACCCTGCCTTTAATATCCTCTCCAGGTTTCAGCCGGTGCTCTGAGAAATCTGAGTGTATTTCCTCTGTTGTGTGTGTTTCCCCAGATGTGCAAGGGCCCGCTCTTATTCTGGCATGTTCTACGGCACAGCAGCTTATTAGTACGGTGGTTTGTAGCTCACCAGAAGCTGCGAGGACATGAAAAAACTTCTCGACAGCGGACCAGAATGCGTCCTGCTCATCATAATTGTTTGAATAAACAAATTTGGTTGTTTTCTGCGTTTCCTAGGACGGGCGATACATCAAGTTGATACCCGAAATAAAACCGAGAAAAAGGAATTGGATTTCCTCTGCCTGGAACTGCACTCGTTAACGAAATTCACTGGGACCTCGGATACACCACTGCCGGTTGTCGTGCTATGGTCTAGAAGTTAATTTCCGCGTTTTTGTTGTTATTGATATTTTGTAAAAAATAAAATTATTTTTATATAACGAATTTTATGTTATAATGCTCACTGTATTATCAGCTTTCTATTGATATATAACTTGCTTCACGTACCTTATAAAAAAAGTATTATTTTAGTTTCAGAATATGTCAACTTTTGTGCCGGAAAAACGCCATTTGCGGGAAGCTCTCCTTTTCCTTTTTCATCTCAAGAAGAAAGCCACTGACGCGCACCAAATGCTTGCCCAAGCTTACGGGGATGCTGCTCCATCCATAAGAACCTGCCAAGAATGGTTTCAGCGTTTCAAATCGGGTGATTTTGACGTTAAGGACAAAGATCGACCAGGACAGCCAAAAAGTTCGAAGACGAAGAACTTCAGGCTTTGTTGGATCAAGATTCTGGCTCAAACGCAAGAACAGCTCGCGGCATCTCTCGGCGTCACCCAAAAGCAATTTCTATTCGATTGAAGGCAATGGGGAAGATTCAAAGGAAGGAAAATGGATCCCCTATGAGCTCTCAGAACGCAACAAAGAGCAGAGAAAAACAACTTCACAAATCTTGTTGGACCGATTCCAAAGAAAGTCTTTTTACACCGCATCATAACTGGCGATGAAAAAGTGGGTGTACTACGACAATCCGAAGCGAAGAAAATCGTGGGTTAGTCCTGGTGAAACAACAACTTCGACCGCAAAACCAAACATCCACGGGAAGAAGGTCTTACTGTGCATATGGTGGGATCAACGCGGTATACTGTACTATGAACTTCTTCAACCTGGCGAAACAGTTACTGCGAATCGCTATCAACATCAACTAGCGCAATTGCGGCATGAAATCGAAGCAAAGAGACCAGAATGGGCGAGTCGACACGAAAAAGCCATATTGCTTCATGATAACGCTCGACCTCATGTTGCTCGAACGGTAAAGGATACGCTAAAAGAGTTCAAATGGGAAGTCTTACCGCACCCGCCGTACTCTCCAGACATCGCCCCGTCGGATTATCACCTTTTCCGGTCAATGGCGCATGGTCTAGCGGAGCAGCGCTTTCAAGATCGTCAAGATGTCAAAAAATGGCTCGATGAATGGGTGGAGGCCAAACCAGAAAAATTTTATTATGATGGAATCCATAAGTTACCCAAACTCTGGGAAATGGTTGTTATTAATGACGGAAATTATTTTGAATAAAAATTTTGTTTAAGTATGTCCAGTTTTCAATAGTGTAAAAAGCGTAAAAAAACGCGGAAATTAACTTCTAGACCTAATAACTTCATAAACAAACCAAACCTGAAAATAATTCCTGTTCACTTTTCAACCCAACACTTGCAAACTTAGGTATATCAAGAGGTGAGAGTCCAACGATAGATGACTTTGGTGGTTGTACTCAGAGATAGAAATTCAAGTGAGCTGAAGATCTCACTTTTAAAGTACATAAATGAAGTGGAGCCTAAAATAGCCAATTCAGGCTTTAACGTATATTTGCTATGTGCCTTTGTTTTGAAGATTTATGCTCTTGTAGATCAATTGGCAGCGCTACATTTTTATGGAAATGAGCTAGCGGGCACGCAGGTAAAAAAGAAAGCATACTTGCTCGAAACTGACATTGATTTTATAGCATAAATCGAAGGTCCGACGAAAACTAGATGCAAGTTCGGTTGCAGGTTATTTTAATATTGGACAAGAAAAAAGGACGAGTTACACCACACCATGTCCCCTCGCTTGTTTAAGATATCGTTGCTAATCGACGGCGCTGAAAATTTTACCGTTTGCCGAGCGGCTCTTGATCTAAACGTGTCTGCAAAGAGACCCCAGTAACGGTAGAGACAACGTTCGCCTGACACCCTTCCCACCGATATTAAGTATGCCGGCGTGCAATCTGACCAGGAGCATGATGTGGAATAATGGCGTCAGCGCAACGGAATCGCGGAGTCCGCTCCTAGAAAAAACACCTTAAAGGCAGTGTTCACGATAAAAAAGTTTTCGAAATTCCACTAGGATTGGGTAGTGGAGGGACACTCTGTAACGTTAACGTCGAAAGAACGCATGAAGACGAGCCAGGAAGAACCTCAAAAGAGCCCGAAGTTGCAACTTCGAGCGCATTGAAAACCTCAAAAGCGCATCACACGCTCACCGACGTGAGCAAATGAATGCTCGAGATTGTGAGATGAGCCATGATTTTCAATCATTAGCCCCGTTCTTCCCTTCATTCTCAGCTTCTCTCTTTACTCAGGTCAGCTCGCATAGATCGGCTGCAAAAAAACGGAAGTTACAAGCCTCGGACAACTCGTCCACCATGTTTCTATAGCTCAATCTTTGAGGGACCATAACTCCGTTCCCAGAAGGTCTTGTACGATTTCAGAGACATTTTTGGAATCAGCGTGGGGCCGTTTTCAAGATAAGCGGGAAACAGAAAAACGATTTTCATGGTGAACACTGCCTTTAAATTAAATACTCATGAGGAGTTTATACTTTCCACAGAGAACCGGGGTGTGTTCCTCTGTCGCGTATACTTCCCTCAAACCTTGCTCACGAGCAGATCATTTGTACTCTGTTTTCAAATCAGATGGATGTTTAGTTTCGATATGAATAGGTGGAAAAGTTCATCCACTGAAAAATTGAGGAAGTGTAGCTGAGTCGTACTGTTCCTAGCAGAACGCTTGAGTCGTTGGTAGCGTCAGAAACAGGTTGAAATTGGCCGTATTTGGAACATATTAATCAACCCAAACATGCAATCTCCACCCATTGCTTTTACAGTCTCCTCCCATCAATCCAAATTTCGCCGAATTCCGTGCCCACTTACGGTCTTTCGGGTTCATTTCTGAAGCTTTCGACGACGCAAGCCTTGTTGTTTCGATCACTGGCCGTTGGGTGGAGTGGGCGGGGATTGCGCTTTTCACAGATGTTCAGGTTCGTTTAGCCATTTTGTTCGACATTGCTGCTGCCATGAGCCCAGAACGGTTTTCATCGTGGACACTATCCCTAAGAGACGGAATATGGTAGTGAGAGCATCGGCGTAAGGGTCGTATTCCCACGAGGAATTCTAAACGCTCGACCGAAAATTAATAAAACAGCCCAGAAACATCCGTTTCATTTGAAATTCGTAAAGCAGGTGATAAATGAGTACTTAAGTTTTAGGACAAAGTTGCGAGGTATGAGATGTTGTAAAAGGGTTATTCCATTACAAAACGGAATTCTCGACCAAACATTTACGAAACATCTCAAAAACGTGCTATAAATTTGCACATTTTCAGGTAAGTGGGCATTGGCTGCCAGACTGAGGCCCCGGTCAGACTTCGTCGAAAAACCTGCTGAGTCTGAATGAGCCCGGTTGCCACCAGCGCCAACCAGTTCCTCTGCGAAACACGCAATCGATAGTCATGGTCAGCAGTAGGCGGGGCAGAGCGCAGACGACGAGAGTCGAGAGGCAGCGGGACTCGGCAGGTCGCAGTCGGCCGAAAAGAATGCACCCAAATCGCGTGAGAAACTCCTATATCAACCGGGTGGGGTGAGGATGATTTCGGTGGGACTCAGTGGGACTAAGTCGGTGCATTGGCCCCGCCCTTGTACGCATGAGAACCATCAGTATCGACCGGGGAAATTGCGGTGGGCATCAGATGGTCGCAGTCGGACTCAGTGGGTTGATTTTTTTGCACCCGTTTCCCACGAATTCGGTGCGTATCGACTATACTTTGACCGAATCGAATGATTCGAAAAATCATTCGATTGAAAAAGTCGACTTCGAATTATTCGAAAAGTCGAATATTCGAAAAAGGCAAATTTCCGAATCATTCGAAAAGTCGAATATTCGATAAGTTTAAAATCCCGAATTATTCGAGAAGTCGAGTATTCGAAAACGTCAAAATTCCGAATTATTCGAAAAGTCGAATATTCGAAAAGTTCAAAATCCCGAATTATTCGAAAAGTCGAATATTCGTAAAGTGTAAAATCCTGAATTATTCGAAAGTCGAATATTCGAAAATTTACGGAAACATTCGAATGAATTCGATAGTCGACTATTTCGAATAAATTGATTTTGCAAAACATTCCATTGACCCACGAGCAGGTTGCGCGCCAAGGATCACACACCTATGATTTGCGCACACTGACGCAAATCATAGGTGTGTTCCGAAATCAAGGTGGAGCGAAACTATCAATGATGACTCACTCATGTGGCACGCGACTCGAAAGCATAGGTTCGTTGGAGTGGAGACAGTATTCCGAGAGGTGAAGGTTGTTTAGAATACCTGAGTGGGGCATTGTGAATGTTCCCTATAGATTTACAACTTCAAAATTTGACGTTTCCTTAATCCTCTTTTTCTTGCATTCAATATATTTTTATTTTTATTCATTAATTTTTAAACATTTTTACGTTAGATGAACTCCTTTAGAAACTCACTATTCTTAATCAAATGATCTGCCTAGTTCATAGGAAAATTTCCTTCAAGCTGTTTTGGAGTCAAAATTTTCCCGAAAATCTTTCCAAGCGAATTTTGAAAAACTACAAATTTTTCGCTCACAACATTTTTGCCCTACAAGACGGATCTCTGAACGGAGCTGTTCCCAAAATCTTCATGAATTTTGCGTCGAATACCGTTTTCAATGTGAGAGAATTACGTTTCAAATCTCTCAGCCGATTTCAATTTATGAAATAACGTTTTTTTCGCCAAAGGCAATCATTTTTTCATCCATAACTTTTTTACCCTAGAAGATAGCGCTTTGAAGAAGACTGCTTCCAAAATCCCCATAAAAATCTGCATTGAACAGCGTTTTCACTTTCTAAAAATACGTTTTCCGCTCTTCGAGCCGATTTCAGTTTATAAAGAGCATTTTTTCGCCTGAAATTATCGGCTTTTCGTCCATAACTTTTTTGTGCTTTGAGATAGACCTCTGGTGGAGGTTGTTTTCGGAATCCCTATGGAATTCTACGTCGACTGATGTTTCCAGTTTAGAAAAATATTCTCTCGATCCATCAGCCTGATTCATTTTACGAAACATTGGTTTTTCGCCTATAACTCTTTAACCGTTGAACTTAGGGGTGAAGGTAGTTTTTGAAATCTACGTAAAACTCTGCGTGGAATGGTATATCGGGTTCTTTACTTTGCTTGCCCCATAAGCCAGCCAGGTCGATGAAGCCGAGCTCCATAGTCATCTTCATAGGGTGCTCTAGCCTCTATGCTTTAAATAAGAGACGCAGAATTCTGCTGGATCCAACAACGGGACTCGGCTCCATCGAACTGGCTGGCTTATGGAGCAAGCAAAATTAGGAACCCCATATATCAATCAACGCAGAATTTCACGTAGATTTCAAAAACATTAATACCAGGACTCCATCTTGAACGCTTAAAGAGTTATGAGCGAAAATCCGGTGTTTCGTAAAATAAGTTAGGCTGAAGGATTGAGAGAATATTTTTCCAAACTGTAAACATCATTCGACGTAGGACTTTATGGGATTCCAAGAACAACTTCACAAAAGATCTATCTCTAAGCACAAAAGTTACTGTATGGAAAACCGGCAAAAACACCCACCCAATCTTGAAAATGACTTGCATGAGTGTTGGGTCACTTTCGTTCTTTTTCGGGGCGCTTCACCGGTTTTCAGCGGTTTTACCGATGGTGAAAATTTCGCCCTTCACCTGCCCAGAGGTGGAGTTTGGTGGAGTACATGGCTCCACCCTACGAAGCTATGCTCGGAAGGAGTCCTCACCATAAGGCGGCGTTCAGAGCTCATTCGCGGCGCCACGCGAAAACTGTGAACGTCGCCAAAGGCCTAGTCCGTACCTGCGTCGCGGCTACGGTGTCGCGTTGTAGGAACCTGTACAACCCGCCGCAGCCAGCGCAGTACTCAGTCACGCCTAGCATTGACAGTCATCGCGCGCGGCTAATCCCGTGCGAGCTGCTATGCGCGGCGGTGTCTCACCTGTGTCGCGGCCAATTTACACCTTTCCACAATGTGCGCGCTGTTTAGCGCCAGCATGGGTGGCATGCATGAACGCTTATGAGGAGGTCAGGGAGCCGCTCCGCGTTCTACGTGCGAAGCATCAAGCCAGAGATTACCCGAAGAACATGCCGTCCCCATTGTTCAACCTCACGACGCACGATGAACTCCTCGCCCACCTGTTTTTGTTCAAATTTGAATCCTGCTTACCTCCTACCTTTTTTTTAACTTGTTCCTGAGACATAGTTAATAAATCTTTTAATGATTTTCCAGTTTGGTTCTAGGAGTTTGCAGAAATCCAGCTGTTTTAGATAAGGATTGATTCGAAAAACAGCTGTTAGGCGGCGGGTTCGCTGTGCGTGGTGAGGTCGCGTCCCGACGTCAAGGGGACGGCAAGTTTTTTGGGTCACCTCTGGCTCGACGCTTCGCACGTAGAACGCGGAGCGGCTCCCTATCCCTCATAAGCGCTCATGCATGCCACCCTTGAACGGTGTGTCGAGCCGTCGTGCACTGCACTACGACACCGTGACGCAAGCGACAGACATCCGCCCTGGGAGGCAGTAATACCCTCGATGCCCTAGCAGCTCGCAGGGAGGAGCTTGGCCTGCGTTGCGGCTCGTTGCTGATGGCCATCACCGCATCGATTACCAGGTGCCCGGGCTGGGGCCGGAACACCACACAGCCACCCGTACACCTCTTATCAAAACGAGCCGCAACGCAGGCCAAGCTGCGGCTTTTGAAATGAACATACCCTCGATGCCCGAGAAGCTCGCAGGGCCAACGCAGGCCCTGAAAGCTTCTCGGGCATCGAGGGTATGTTAATTTCAATTTTTTTTTTGAAGGTAACGACCATCGGCCATTTGAAGGTTTTTATTTTCCCGAGTACTACCATGGGTTTCTTCGTGATTTCGATCATTTCAAATTCTCTTTTTTTCATGATTTTTTCATGCAATGCGCTATTCCTTGTCCAAGTGATGTTCGCATTGATATTGATAAAAAGAAACGCTCCATTTGAGAATAAAAATCGCGAAAATAGAAAAAATGACAATAAATTTCACAAAAACTGGCGCTATTCCACTTTTTGAAATTCAGTTGAAACTGTTCGCTCGGGACTGCTGCCAGGATTGAATTGGGTGGTCAACCCAAATATGAGATTTGTTGGGCGATTTTCAAAAGAGTGTGCAAGGTCACACCGAAACGTCTATATCTTCATCGGTAGCTGAATGTGCTGGATTTATGTAGGCGCAACCTTGCCCAGAATGGGTCTTTTTGAGTGCTGATCAAGATGTAATTCACCATCGGCTCAAGATTTTTCGTGGATCGCGAATTTTTTCGGTGTCTAAAAGTCACTCAGCCAGAATGGGTGATCAGTGTCTTGAAAGCCTGAATAGATAGAATTTCAGTCCACTCTACAACTGAACAAAATCATCTCACACACAGTTTAACCAATTAAAAAGGGGTAGGAGTAGTTAGTAGAGTGTTCCAGTTCTGCTTTGACTTGCAAAATAAATTTGCGAACTCGTATTTTATTAAAAACATATTTGATTCTTTCATACTTCTGATCGTCTTCGCCTTTGCCATTCACTTCATCGCCTCCACTCTTCTCTACTGCCTTATACCCCTTCCCTCCACACTTGCGCAGCTCAGACCCCCGGCGTAAATATCCACACCCCGCGCCGTACCCTGGGCAGGACGAAAACAAAGTCCAGCTCCAAGTTAAGCACCCACAAATGAACCTATTTTAGATTACAGAACATTAGGCCCTATCATTGAGAAGAGATGAAGCTGCACTCTACCAAGAATATAATATGTGCATTCGATAGTGGGCGCAATATTGCGTCAGCTCTATTTGCAGGCGATCATGTCGCTGAGGACTCTCTGTTGCGGCGACGCCGTCGCACACGCGACGAAGTATAGGGTCTGCAGAGTCCAAGTTGCGGCGTTGCTCGCAGCGACGAGCAACGCTGGGTGATGCAATATCGATCACTTTCAGCAACGGGGACGATCGACGCGGCGTAAAGGGCGACGAGGGGACACCGCAGAGTGTATTGGCGCCGCGACGGCCCTGCATCACTGCCAGCGAGCGGCAACCGACGCCGCGACGATAATGTTTCGAAACATTTTTGTCGCCGTGTCAAGGCTGACGCTCGGCGACCACTCGCCGGTCTCTGCAACTCTGCAGACCCCTTATGCACAACGCCTGAGGACTCTCTGTCGCGGTAACCCCGTTGCACCCGCGACGACCCCGTCGTTTTTGCGGCGACCCATTCGCACCCGCGACGAAGTTTGCACTAGGCCTAAACGCGGCACGCGCGGGAGGAGCGGTGAACTATGAAACATCTCACCGCGTGGCACGCGCGAGAAACAACTATCCTCTGGTTCCGAGCCAGATTTACTGTTTCCTCGCGCGCTTGTGCGGGGCGAGGGTAGAGACAGCGAGAAATTGTGGGGAGAAGGAGACGCAGCAAACGCACGCAGACGCACGCGACGAACGGAACCAAATCACACTCGAAAACAGAGGATATGAAATCTCCGGCGCCACCGCGCGAGTTAAAGGTGGACCTTAAAGGGGTCTGCAGAGTTGCAGAGACTGGCGAGTGGTCGCCGAGCGTCAGCCTTGACGCGGCGACATAAATGTTTCGAAACATTATCGACGCGGCGTTGGTTGCCTCTCGCTGGCAGTGATGTAGGGCCGTCGCGCCGTCAATACACTCTGCGATGCCCCCTCGTCGCCCTTCACGCCGCGTCGGTCGCCATCGTCGTCGAATGTAATCGATATTGCATCACCCAGTGCTGTTCGTCGCTGCGAGCAACGCCGCTACTTCAACTCTGCGGACCCCTTAACTCTGACATGCACAGAAATTTCTGGTTTGCACTTGCGTATACGGTACCGTAAGATAGTCTCATAATTCTCAAAGGCAGTGTTCACGATAAAACTCGTTCTCGAGGTTTTAGTGCGGAACACCAAGTTGGCAGATGCTGGAGGGGATATGGTCGAAGAAAGCAGCGAAAACGGGCCACAAATCGATAAAAAACGGCTTCTAAATTTATCCAAGTGCGCCTACCTACCCCGGTCCGTTAGAAATCATTATTCTAGCTTATTCTAAACATTTTCCTTGGCTGTTTTTTCAATATTAGTTACCTCGCGACCAAAGAAGCCCATTTTTGGGTCGAACTCGAGTGCGATATTCATCGTGAACTCTGCCTGCAATGTTGGAGTGGACCTAAACTGAGAAGGAAGTATTGATTGAAATGGCGAAAACGTTATGGCTGTTCGGGTGGTACCGCTATGGCAGCGCTGAATGGGCGGCTCGCGCGGTGAGAACTTTCTTAGTCCACCGCGCTTCCAGCGCGTCACGCACGTGCCGCGCTTGCGGCGAGGACTGTGAAAGATGCCTAAGGGGTCGTTTGTACTCCCGCCGCCGAGCGACACGGCACAGTGCATTTCTGTAAGGCGTCGTTTATACTTCCGCCGCTGAGCGGTGCGGCGAAGTGCAATTCTGTAGTATCGATCGTGCCGCGCCGCGTGATCGATATTGTAGGATTGCACTTCGCCGCGCCGCCCGGCGGCGGAAGTATAAACGACGCCTAAGACGGCGGCGGGTTTCAATAGTCTATTTGTGAAACAGGTGCCCGAGTTATTGTTTTGTACTTACTTCCTATCGGAATTAAATAATGAGAAGCAGTTGTTTGCATTATTTGCCGCACAAACCTAATAATTCGTATATTTTTTTGATAAAGCTAACCGTCCCGTGAATAGTTTGTTTGCTTCCCTATTCGAAAGTTAGGTTCAATCCCAAAAGAAAGATAGAATATGCTAGCTGAAGTAATACGCCTTTTCTTCTGAAAAGTAGTGGGAATGACAAAATATTTTTTTGACCTACTCGAAAAGTCGAATGAAAAAAATTCGAAAAATCATTCGACAGTCGATTGAAAAAGTCGACTTTTTATTCGAAAAGTCGGATATTCGAAAAGTTCAAAATCCCGAATTATTCGAAAAGTCGAATATTCGAAAAGCTTCAAATCCCGAATTATTCGAAAATTCGAATATTCGAAAAGTTCAAATTCCCGAATTATTCGAAAAGTCGAATATTCGAAAAGTCCAAAATCCCGAATTATTCGAAAAGTCGAATATTCGAAAACTTCAAAATCCCGAATTATTCGAAAAGTCGAATATTCGAAAACTCCAGAATTCCGAATTATTCGAAAAGTCGAATATTCGAAAAAAGTCTGAAAATGTAAAAGTATAGTATCGACCCGGTGGGACTCAGTAGATCCACCGACTATGACGGGGGCCTTAAAGGCAGCGTACACGGCCGCAAACGTGATTGAGATAACTACGGAAATAGATTTGTGTGCGTGATGTAAGCGACCGCTAAGGGTCATACCATCTTCCTGATTTGTTAACTGATTAGCGGCCAGATGAATGGATGAAATTCAACGGCGTCGTCGTTATTCACTCCCTTGCCCATGAGCGATTTCAGAGATATCATGGTGGCCAGCGTGCGATTTTCCCCTAGATAAGCATAAAACTTGAAAAATAAGTATTTGGGTGTCCCTTGCCTTTAGAAAACAGGTACCGAAAGCGGGGGGGGGTCGGTGGAAGGGTCGTGTTTTCCGTTAATAATCGTCGTTAGTGATTGAGCGAAAATTCATAAAGCAGCTCAGAAGAATACACACGTTTCAAGTTTACACTGTAGACTTAGAATGGGTATTACAATCTTGGAGCAATGTTTGGAGCCACGAGATACAGCGAAAAGAATTATTTGCTCGAGAAAACCGAACATCTTGACCGCTAATGGCTCACAAATGTGCTCTCAGTCTGCAGTTTTTGGGTAAATATAGAACACTCGCATAGATTGGAAAAAATAAAGATTGGAGGTATGGGGTAAGAGGAAGGGTGGTTTTTTTTCTCAAAAATGCCAATGTCTGTTTCGACGTAAATTCACAACGCAGCTCAAAAGATCTGTTTTACTCAAAAACCATGCAGTTGATGAAGAGTGGGTATCCAAGTCTTGTGACGGAGTTTCGAGGAAGGAGATTCGGTGAAAAAGTTTTAAAAAATTCGTAAACTCATGGAACTGCTCAAATTCCAATTCTTGATCAGAGAATGGATTTTTCTGACTGTTGTTCTTAGCAACGGAGGACTCAACAACCTCTTTCATATTCCTTCCGATCTCCTCAGTCATAGTTTTTCACTGCCTATCGTAAGTGTAGAACCTCATCGTTTTCTGTCTATTTATTCCGAGATTGGTTTCAGCTCATGACTTCTTGGGAAAAGATTTTCCTTGTGTGCTGTTTCATTCGTTTGCATTGTGTTTATTGCTGCGAGTTGAGCCGGATGTGGTGTAGGCGCGGATTCGATTGGAAGCCGCATTTCGTTGTTGCCGATTCAAAACGGCAGCAGATGTCATGTCTCGTTAGTGTTGTCAATGGCCCTTTTTCTGGTTTACTGCCTAATGCTCCTCACGATTTCTGCTCCGAAGTGGAAGGCCAAAGGGCAGCCACCCTAACTCCAGTCAACTAATTGCTAAGGACAGACAACACGCTGTTGAGAGCCAGACTCGAAGGACTGATTCTCAACATCTATCCTCTATCTATTTCGGGGTGAAATTTCCTGCAGTCGGTCGCGAGCGTGTGAGCGCGCATGCTGCGTCTCCTTCTCCCCACACTTCGTCGAGGTCCCTCTCCTCTCTCAGCATACGCACGCGGGGGAACAAACTGAATTTACCTCCGAAAACCAAAAGATATATGCAGCTGTGATAGTAGCCTCCTTGTGAATGACATTCAAGCTGAAGTCATCTATGCTACGTAATTTCTCCGAGAATTTCACGAAGAGATTCGTAGAATTCCTTCAATGGAGTGCCGATGACATCATACTCTATGTGGTAACATTTTCTTGTGAAGGCTGAATTCGTAGCCTTTTCGACTACATAATCCTTCTATTCTGGCATTATATGGCAAGTGACGGCGTATTACATTTAGGAGGCTCACGTTTATCAAAATAGAGTGTGTCGAAAGAAGTTCATTCGACCTTTTCTACCATTGTTCTTCTCACGTCTGCTAATCACTAGGATTGCCCTTTATAAACAGTTAGCAGCGACTACTTTAACAGTTCGATCACCTTTTGCTAGGCTCGAGGCGAATCCACCAAAAAGCTTCGAAGAAATCTAGCCCAAAGGGTACCCAGTGCGTGCCTTGCCAAGAACAGTCTACGGCAACGGAAAAAGTTGGTGGTGTGGCTATCTAATGCCACTAAGCATACTTTGGCCATAGCTGGCTCGGTTCCAAGTATGCCACTAGTTGATATAAAAAAAAACTGAAAATTTTGTTTCTGAATTACCGTGTTTTCTGTTTCGTTATTTTTTTTCGAGTTATTCCTGCGTGTACGTATACTCTGTTTCGGAGAGAAACTTACTCTGTTCCTCAGCGCGCTTATGCGGAGCGAGGGTAGAGACAGCGGAGAAGTTTGGGAAGAAGGAGGCGCAGCATACGCGCAAGCGCACGCGATGAACGGAAATAAATGTAGCTACAAAACAGAAAATATTTGGTGTAAAGACTCTAGGTGTACTAATATTTCGTGTTTGAGGGAAACGTACCGTTTCTCAACGTCTCCTGCGCTTTTTTTCTCGAATTCAGGAAAAATCAAAACTTGTCATCAATTATGGCGGTACGTCTGCGGAGGCGTTCGCGAGCACCTTGTCGAGGGCGGGTTTTTAATTCTTCTCACCTTTTCAGAAAAAAATACAAGAAGTGTTGAAAAAAAGTAAGTTTTCGTTCCCCGCACACAATACCTATATACCTTGAGTCTTTCCTGAATTGATTAGAGAGCCGGGCACGCGACCGCCCTCGCCAGAGTCGGGTATGATTCAAATGTTTTTTTTTGAGGAGGCCAGCCACGGACGTAACTATATGTAGGCTAACCTGCCAATCTTTCAAGTATCTCTCAATCGACACATGAAGTCAACCTTTTGTTTGAAGTTGAAGACTTTTTTAGATTTGAGTATTTGGAATGAAACCTCTAAGAGAGTCAGTGAGGTTTTTGCTAGAGGAACATTGTTTGAAAGTTTTTAGAGTCCACATGTCCAATTTAGTCTATTGAATGATCGCCGTGCGCGATTGAAACCTCTTTGACCGGTGGTACCGCCAACGGCATGGCCAGCTGCAATGATCGCGCCTGGAAGATTCGCTAAAATAAATCTGATACGGAGATCATACACCACATTCTTTGCTTCTGACCAGAAACACTTTTCGGAACTGAAAACAAATTCGAAACCAATAGAGTCACAATTATCCCTGAAGTGGGTGTCGTCAGTACCTCACCAATGGATTTTTGTGTGGGAATTTGTGCTCTCTATAAGGCGAGTATTGCTCTGGCTTATATCCACTATAGAGCTAAGATTGCCTCACAACACGGCCAACTTTCCTCAGAAAACTGCCTCAGTTCTACTCCCAAGGACTTTCTGCAGTTTCGAAATTGCCAAGGTTTCTTTCCGGAAGGGAACAGAGGCATCCTATTTGCAGCACTTTTGTCCTTCAGACAGCGGCTTAAAGTCGCACTTGTATAGCGGTTGATCTTTAAAATGGAATCCTCTGGGGAACAATATGAAATAGGATGTGTTCCTATGATTCTCTCACATTATACCCATCCACCAAAGGGTTGCTATTGGTCTGCAGCTGAATTGCTATACTTCAATTTCAGTTGAAACTCTGTCTAGATGACTTGAGTGTCATCTAGACATATCCATATTCTTCTATATCCATTTTTAATCTCCTGAGTTCATAACAAGCTAGAGTAGAACAAACGTGGCTTTCTGATAGACGCGACGTCTCCACAGAAGTCATCGATTGCGTTCAGGAGCAGATAAATCGGCTTAGTAAACTTTTTTGTAAATTCTGGAGTAACCATTGAACCACCACATTGCTCTGATTTCTCGAAGTGTAACTAACTATAAGTCCTTTACCAATAGTTGTCGCGTGAAACTATCCCACCTTTTTGAGTGAGGTGTTTCCCACACATTTGATCAGAACCAAGAGATTTCGGACACCGGACTTCGGATCATTCAGAAAAGCAGGACACAGTACACATGCAATCACAAACTTACTCTCGTAAGGTGAAAACCCTTAGTTTTTTTCCGTATTTATGTTAAGAATGCGAAGGAAATGGGCGGGGCTGAAACAGAAATGGCGGGGAGGGGAGGAGTACTACGAGTGTTTTACTGACAAACTCCATACCCTTCCTCTTCGCCATTTCGCTTCCGACGCTTTACTTCTGATGTAATTTAACATCAGTTAAGATGTGGAAACTCTCCCTTGGAATTAACTTCGAATTTTTTGACAGTTGGCTAGAAGTTTGGGGACTGCTGCTGGCGGGTCACAAATCCAAAGTTGTGCACATTGGCAATATGAAGTTCCATTCATGCTGCTCACAAAAATTTGTCCGAGTCTTCTGAAAAAGTCAGTGAGATAACGCATGTCCTCCCTCCCTCATTTCAAGGCGTTTGAAGTAAAGCCTATACCTTATCGGCTATACCTTCGTTTCAAGTTTGATATCAGCCTTTTCTTTCAGAATCATACAAGACCTTCAGTTGCAAGAGCCATCCACAGGACCTATACCCTTTTTAAAGCTGTAAGATTCAGAAGTCTCAACAACTCAATCATAGCTTACAATAGCTACGTATGTCGTTTGATGAACCATGGAACCACTATTTGCTCTCCGTACGGGAAAAAGGATACTGATCTCATAGAGGGGGTCGGGAACAACATTAATAAAACTCCTGCCATGCTCTGCTCATGGGATGGATTTATGAACTAAACCAGGAGTAATATTCAACCAATGGTATAACATACCATTGTCTTACTCTATTCTTTACACTCAACCACGACTGGAATGGGTTCGCTCGGGGTTGGTACGTGTACTCAGAAAAATGAAAACAAGTTACTTGTAACATATCTGGGCCCATTAAAGTTACTTGCGACTTATCTCAGGTCTATTAGATTACATCTAACATATCGGTGGGATACTGCGAGCGCTGCGCCTCCCATATGTTGCATGTAACTTAAATGACTTTAGATAAGTCGCAAGTAACTTTCATCAGCTTAGATATGTTACAAGTGAATTATTTTTAATTTCTGAGATGATACTGCGTGCAGTGCGCCTCAGATATGTGACATGTAACTTAAATGGCACAATATAAGTCGCAAGTAACTTAAATCGGTCAATAAGATATTTCCGAGGCTAATGTACGACGCACTCCAGGGCTCAGCCATACGACTGGCGTCGCTGATGGTTCAATTACTCAATTTTGAGGTACTTCACCCCATACCTGCAAGGAAGGACCTGCATAGCATTTTTTTGGCGTAGTGTGTGGCCTGGGACGCACCCTCTGCGTCGCGTGTCGTCTGCGTTACGTGATGGCCACCCATAGTGAAAATTCAAATGTAAGTTACAGGTAACATAAGTGTAACTTACATTTAATATAAATGTAAGTTACATGTAATATAAATGTATGTTATATGTAAAATAAATGTAAGCTACTTGAGACATTCAAGCAAGTTACATTTATATTACAAGTAACTTGTTTCAATTTTTCCGAGTAGGGGTAAGCGCTCTGCTGTGGGGGGAGTGGGGGCTTAGATCGCATGGGGCGCGCACCTTCTCGTGGCTTAGAGAAACGAATAGTACGAATAGAGTATGGAACTGTGAGACAATTAACCCATTCACGACCAGGCCTATTTTTGGGTGACTGCACGTCCGGACTTTGTGCAATTTTGCGTCACCGTATAACGTGTCCCGCCGGTGGGACACGTTCGCTTTAATAGCGTCCCACGAGTGATTGATTTTACTTTTATGTGTCTATATTGTAACTAGCAACGGTGGTCGAACAGCATCAGTGTTTGAGCTTTCGAGACGCTTTCGTTATCGAGAAACAATTACTCAAAACCGAAACGGGGTCAACTGAGCTGCAACGCTTTTAGAAAAGGAAACGAGTTTCAAACGATAGGTTTCTACTAATAAACCTTAAAGCTTGCAATAGGAGAAAAAAGTCATAATGTGCTTTTAAAGTTACTTTGCAGCCGTCTTTTCCTCTAATCTAGCTCCTCTGATTTTAGAAAAGTCTAAATATGCTGTTGTACTTGACCTACTGATAGACCACGAGGTTTTTAGGCTCCGTCCATACGTGACGAGAGCGTGCGATTACCCAAAATCGATAGTCATCGCGGGCAGACGATTCGCTAGCCGCTCACAGGCGCTCCTTCTCGCGCGCCCTCGCCCACTCGCTCTCGCGCGCTTACGCCAGCACCACGAAGCGAACAGCAAGTTTCAAGCTTACTGCTCCATCACTAAAGCAAGCGGCATTCAACCTGTAGCAAAACTGATGCCCTTGTTTTTCATAATTCTACCACGGATGTCGAAAACCAAGTGAAATCATCAGCTGTTGCGCCGACTCGAGCGATTGATCACCCGATCAAACGTTATCAATCGAATCAACAAGAGGTGGGGGTGTTTTCCTGTGTCAAATTGCGGGCAGCGTTAAGGAGTGTCGAATGGGCGCACAACAGCGGGGCGCCCGTTCTCGCGACGTATGGACGCTGCCTTAAGCCTAGTTTTGACTGCATCGCTGCTGTTTTTCATCGCAGCGATTTTGCACCCGCTGCTGCAGCGATGTAGCAGCGGATGCGATTCTGTTCATAGTGCATAGCCTCACGGATGATCGAAGAATTTCAATCAATCAGTGAAATTAATGGCTGGCAGTTATCAATAACACGTTTCGACCCGTAAACACTGACCTTGTCAAGTGAAAGAGCCAACGTTCACTAGACGAAACGTGTCATTCGCTGGCAATCGCTCCATCGCTGCCATTTTGGCCGCGATGGAGCGACGGTCAGCGACCATTGAGAATCACCCTTCAAGCAGCGATGCAGTAAGACATAGGATTTCGTCGCCACGACCCAGCGATGTAGGACGTTTGCCACGAAGCGATCACAATCGGAGCGGCTTTCCATTACGCGCGATGAGAAAGGAACAGTTGTCCCTCGCATGGCCGCAGCGACCACCTGCAGTCAAAACTAGGCTTTATTGAAGTTTCGGGTAGGTCAATATATTCAACATGTGTAGGTTGGAGAGTAGTTTCTTGTGGCGGAGAAATCGATTTTTGAAAAAGGTGTCCCACCGCTGGGACACGTGGTCGTGAATGGGTTAAAAACTATGATTATGAATATGATAATTCTTTACATGTAATCACTTAATACGAAGACCGGTGCATAAACGACGCTACCCATAACAAAGTTGAGATAACAACGTCGAATTTGCATTGCTGACGCGCTTAAAGGCTCCAACTTGACACAACAACTTTGACATTAGCGCTATTGAGCTTCTTTTCCCTGAAGGCAGCGTTCACGATGATCATTCTCGTGGACTTTCCACAGTGAAATGATGGGCGAAAAGGATCCTATGCTCCCAGTGTCGAAAGAACGGTAGAAAACGAGCCAGGAGAGGCAAAATAACGGCTGCAAACAAGCGTTTTGGTTACCCAGACACGCCTGGTGCCCCAGATCCGCTCTCTCGAAATGAACAACTGAAGACTCAGATTACAGGAATGATCAAGTGAAGGAAGTGCTGATAAGTGAGCTGATCGCTTCAATGCACTGATAGGTATCATTCCTCTAGCGGTCAATTCCTCCACACCCAAAAATCAACGTAAACAAGAGAGGGCCTATTTTTGCTCAAAACGCGTCTTTTTTAAGCATGCCTTGCTATACAGGGCACCAGACCTTCCGTAAACCGTGGAGATATCGAAAATGAAATTTATCGTGAACACTGCTTTTAACCAGCTTCAGAATAGCAAGAGTTACGAACTTCCGGCGCTTCTTTCAGCGTCATATTGTCGTGGTACTGCTCCCTGGGTTAATAGCAATCGTCTGGGTGACAGCAGAGACGAAATCGCTTGAGGGTAGCTGATAATTTTAGGAAAACCGCATAAAGATGTAAAATGGGCACGCTTAAATGTGACTCATCCGCGAAGAGGTGCGCGCGCCATGCGCTCTCAGGCACCTCCCATTTCAGAGTGTCTCTTCGGGCTCACCAATTTTTTGAATCAGTAACGCGAAACCCGAGTCTCTCGTAAGGTATCTTGTACCCCACACAATAACTCCGGTATGGAGGGTATGGTAGTGATGAATCACAGGTTGATGGCAATATTCCACTCTCCACCCTTTGTACCGCGGTATAATCGTTCGCCCCCGGATTGGGTTTCCACTTCATACCAAATAGCGTTCCTCGCGCCGTCGCTATATGTTCTGGTCTATCAAGTATGTTGACTTGGTGAAGAGAAAAGATATTGTGAAGGTGTTGGAAACTCTCTCGCTAAGGATTCCTCTAGACTTGATTTCATTTTCCCTTGGACGCTGACGAGATCTAAGGGAAGCTCATTCAATATTAAGGAGCGGATGGTAAGAACACAAGTTGGAGCAAAATTTCTGCGGCTCAAAATTCTGTTTCCTTTTCAACAATAGAGTTGTGAATGAAGGTGCTCCTGTGCATCCTTCCCCAGATTTTGTTAGGAAAAGAGCAGTTGCTCTGTCGGAACCTTATGATTTGGATGTGCAGTGCCTAACGTATCTTTTTCTTTGGGAATGATTTGCCGTTCATGATTCCATTAGCTATCGCTATTCCTATTTCCATGTTTCGTGTCCTTATTTGCTCCGTTTTTCATGCATAATCAGCATAGATGTTTGGTCTGTTAGATTTATGCCGAGTTTTCATGCCTTTTTTTTCGGAGCTGTGAGCTTATTTCAATAAAATTGAACTCAGTTCCGTTTCTTATCAAACAGTGGCAGGTGCTGTGAGGTCCGTGTTGATTTTTGCATGTTTCGAGCATTCCCACTTCGGAGAGAAAGAACAATGGAACCCGTCGCCATATTTGGAAATCTCATTCTTACATCTTGCATCAGCTGCTAATGAACTTTGAAACCTTCAAAAGTGACGAAGCTATGGCCACCGTTTTGGAAAAACCTACGGGCCGAACACAATTTTTTGCGGCCTGCATACTCGTCCAGATTTTTTTTCGCCCTTCAAATCTTCAAGGAGCCATAATTGCGTTCCTAGTAGCGCAGTGTGGACACGCGGTCTCTTAGGGTTAACATCAGGGTTGTGCGGCAAAGGAAATTAAAAATTCGGCAAACAGAAACGGCAACGGCAAACCCCAAGAATAGCCGGCAAATGGCAAACGGCATTCGGCAAACGGCGATTGCAGCACACCCCTGGTTAACATGTTTCCATGTTTATAGTGTTGCTCCACAAAGAAGTGTCTCTGAGGCCAACACATAAATTTTGTATTTCCGAAATTGAGCTCATCCCGTCACCCTCCGCAGTATGGAAATGCATAAACCATTGGCTCATAAATGACCCTGGGGAAATCAAGTAGTGCGAAAAATTCATCTGAAATCGACTATAGTGGGTAATGTTAAGACTTTTACCTATACAAACTTAGTACGAATGCGTATTTTGCATCTCTCATTGATGATAAATCTATTTTATATGACAATAACCTCTGAAGAACACAACATTCCAAATTTGTGGTTCGCGCCGAGCGCGCACCTAAAATTCCCATCTGCCTACTCATTTTTTTTTGAAAACGTGAACCACATGGTCTGCATATTTGCCCCAGGGTGAATAGGCCACGAGAACGCCTTAAACAATCCGTTGAATTCATCATTTTTACTTCTGACAAGGAAACTACTATAGGTAATACTAACCATTCCAAATAGAATGATATTTTCTAGAACCACTCTCGGACGAAAAATCCGAATATGCCCATCGCAGCTGCCTACACTCACTATGAACAAAGTTATAAGCGTTTTTAAAGCTGTAAGGATATATCCCCCCAACGAATTTTTAGGGTGTTTTTGAAAATTTCTCCGGGTTTTGCTAAAACATGCATGTAAAGGTAATCTGGGGAGCTGAACACGAGTCTGGAATTTGCTTGTCGAAATTTTAAGGTTTACTGAGGGTTACGGTAGGTAAAGTGCCATTTTGGGGGGCGAAACCTACCTCAATAATTCGAAAATCGACAAACGGACATCGAATTCGTATTCAGCACCCCAAATAACCCCCACATGGACACTTTGAGACAAATCTAAGACTTTGACCAAACTACCGTATACCCACCGCAATCTACCGTAAGCTGTCAAAAATCGATAAACTTACATCAGATTCGTCTTGAGCACTCGAATGAACCCCCAGAGTAATGATTTTAGCCACATCTGTAGTCACATCCCGGAATTCGTCAGAAGTCGATTTTGCCTTCAAATTATTCTCTCGGTTGAGAAGCTTTGAACGAATTTAGTCGAAAACTTCGGAAAAACGACAAATGAATCTCAGATTATTGATAAGCACCCCAATCAACCTCCAGGGCGAATTTTAAGTCAAACCTTGAATATTTTTCTTTAATGCTTTCTGCACCCCGTAACTGATATATTTGAACGCTGAACCGAAATTCCATACAAGTCCAGAATGCTTTTAGTCTGCACATAGTTCGGAAAATCTTCTTTCACCCGAACTTTGTCTAAGGGGGTCGTTTTGAACCCAAACACGAATATGGGATCCGTTTCTGAATTTCTGAAAAGCTAGTGCGCTTTTTCGAGGGTACAATAGGTACGAAAATGGGAGAAAAAACGCCTATGACTTCTTTCAGAGTGTATCTAGGCAGCTACGATGGGCATATTCGGACTTTTCACCCGAAAATGGTTCTAGGAAAATTCATTCTACTTCGAATGGTAGGTGCGACCTATAGTGGTTCCTTTGTGAGCTCTCTTCCTATCGATGCTATCAATTTGTTGCTCTTATTGAACAAAACGTGGCAGTGAGTGGTGAGTATTAATGGCTACGGATCACTAGGTTTGAAAAAATATTCGTCACACATTACTGATCGACAACGATCAATTCAATCAAT
The DNA here is from genome assembly GCA_029168955.1 of Aplectana chamaeleonis. Taxonomy (NCBI): domain Eukaryota; kingdom Metazoa; phylum Nematoda; class Chromadorea; order Rhabditida; family Cosmocercidae; genus Aplectana; species Aplectana chamaeleonis. The sequence continues at coordinate 168,917 of JAPDOI010001073.1, read as the reverse complement.
CTTGAGCACGTACATATATATCGTCGATCGCTATGAACCATTTTGGCGCATATTGTGCACAACACAACTATGACCGGTGATTTTTGCTGGATGTGGGTCCATCGCTTTCGGAAATGAAAATATCACAGTCATGAATCGATCGTTATAGTCGATTGTTAGAGGTGTATGTTGTCGGTGTTGGCTCTTCTTGTACAAATGTAATAGTGGGTAGAGGTTGGCGATTACGCTTGAACATTTTGTGCAATTTTTTCAAAATGCTTTAAAGGCAGCATACACGCTCGTAAACGTGGTTGGGATAACAATGTGAATCGAACCGTATGGCTTACAACATATTGCCTACGCATTTTGAAGTGTCAAAAACGACCCACAATGCCGCTACATGAGTTAAAAGTTGGCCCCGCCCTGTATTTTCACGCCCCCTGTGTTTGCCCTTTTCCTCCAACGCAGGGTTGCTGGATCATCTTCGCCGTCAGTGACGTGTGTGGTGCACTTCTTAGGCAATCCACCAACAGTACCGACGGTGAAGATGACCCAGCTCTCTTGCGCTGCAGGAAAAGGGCAAATACGGGGGGCGTGAGAATACAGGGCGGGGCCAACTTCTAACTCATGTAGCGGCATTGTGGGCCGTTTTTGACGCTTCAAAATGCGTAGGCGTTGTAATCTGGGCCATACCGTTCTATTTCCGTACTTATCTCAATCACGTTTACGAGCATGTATGTTGCCTTTAACCCATTCACGACCACGCCTAATTTTGGGTGGCTGCACGTTCGGACCGCGTGCAATATTGCGTCACCGTATACAGTGTCCCACCGGTGGGCCACTTTTGCTCGAATGGCACGCCACCAAAAATTGATTTTCGTTTTTATTATTTATCGTACGACTGTCGACGTCAAAATCATGATGCCAAAGTTTCAGCTTCCATAACTCTCTCCTTCCAGAGAAATGGCCTCCTAAATTTTCAACTGTGCAGATAAGACCATCTACAAAATCACGTGAGCTCGTTGAATGCTAGCGGTTTGAAACATTAATTATCAGTAGATTACCATGATAGACATTCTTCTGTTCTTCAATTGACAGGAAATGCTTAGTGAAAGGATATTTTTTCAGATTTGCACTAATTTTGCTTTAGCTACTCCCTCGCTCTTGCGGTCTATCGCATTCCGCCGCGAGTTTTTTTGTAGTAAACATTTTTAACATTCTTCTCGACATCTAGGCGTAGAAATGACTCCTCAAATTTCATATTGACTGGTAAGGCTGATGGAAATGGCTTTTTTTAAATCTTCGCCAATTTTTTTTTCGGCTATCCCTTCACCCCCCCCCCCAGGTTCGGCGCCTTCTAGGAAGAGATTTTTTGTGAAAAGCATATTTGATTTTTACATTCAGAGGTAGAAAATAGTTCCATTATTACAAGTTGACTAGGAGTAATTAGTGTAATAACCGTTTTATAAGTTTTCACTCGTTTTCTGCTCTGGCACGACCCCATTTTTCTCGTCCGCTCCTCTCCAAGGTAGTTTTCACCGAAGTTGAAGCCTCGGCCTACGATGGTACACCAACCGTAACCAAGCAGGGCTTTCAAAAAAGGCCCTAATGATCTCAACATTAGGATATTTGCATGAAAAAAATTCTGTGAACAGAATACGGGCGAAGGAAAGCCGATTCTCTACGCGCGAAGTGTGCGCAGCATCAGTAATCAAGCTTCTGTGATATATTCAATAGTGCTATACGATCTGACCACTCTTAGAAGTAGGAACCGTTTCTCGAGTAATAGGAAAAGGAGGAATTCAGCCGTTAATTGCGTGTAAAAATGTGATCTGTACTCATAATTGCGGTTTTCGACCGTGATGCATTCGAAGAGTCAGATATATTGTAACGGTGAAGCTGCCAGCGGACCACGAAGTTTATAGTCGACTATAGAATGGGTAAATACATTGACCACAAGTAGGTTTAGAAATTCCTCCATGCGGTAGAGAAATCGATTTTTGAAAACAGTGTCCCACCGGTGGGACACGCGGTCGTGAATGGGTTAAGGCAGAGTTCAACTTTGAAACAGTTTTCTGTTTTTTTTGCTTACCCTGAAGAAGGTCCTGCCTTCGTTCCAACGATACCTCTAAAATCGCAGAAAACCCCTGGAAATTGAGTTATGGCTCCTCAAAAATGGCCTGAAATCGAGCATAGTGAACGAGTTGTTCTAGGCTTGTAACTTCGGTCATTTGCAACCGATGTATGAGAGTGGAGAATAAAGAGGGAGGCTCAGATTGAAAGGAAGAATAGGGCACCTTCGCTCATCCTGTTGCTATTGAACTTGAGAGATCGTCCAAAGGGAGTTGTAGAATCATTTCCCACCGAGGAAAAAAAGGGTTTCCCACCATTTCTCATCGGACGAGTTTTACGTTCTGACGCGAGGCAGAAATCCATTGTTTATTCCGTCGTTGGAGCGAGTTTACTGTACCGTCGGGCTCCGCGGGGAAGGTTGAGAAATCGGAATCGCCAGAAAGAACCGTGGAATTCCTCTCCTCGAATTTGAAGGTCAACAAATTCTCCCAAATGTTTTCAAATTCTGGCAAATGGATATGGCTGGAGATCTAATTCATCACAGTCAAATCACACGCAGGAGGGGATTTTGCACCAAGTGCAATTCTGATCAAAATAAAGCAGGGAGAGCGAGACAGACGTATGCACCAAAGCTCGCGGGGAACCCAAGCAATAATTACCCTTACCTTTCGGGTAAATCGTCCATGAATACCGGCCCACATCTCACTGTACTGTTTTTCTCTACATGAAGATATATGGAATAACGTCATCACAGGAACAAGAAAATCAACAAATTGGATCACTGTGTACGTTAGTACGTCGATAATTTAGTGTACGGGAGACAGGCTGTATGGTCAACCTACTAGTCCATGAGGGGAGGCCAGTAAGCCCATGTCCCGAAGTTGTGGTAGTCTTTCAAGGTGTCATAGCTGGCTGACACGGCCACTTTCAACTCTTTGGCTCGTACAGAGAGTTTTCAGTCTGTGAGACTTTTTTTCTTCAAATCAAATGTCGCTTCTTAACGCAGTTACTGAGCTAAAACCATTATGCTGCTGAATGAGTCGGCACTCACTCTGGAAATACCCTGTTAGGTGTGTTTGTTTATTCTCAGTGTTCTTTGTGTCTGGTATTCTTCTGTTTTTTATTAATGTTGAACATCAAGCATGTTACTGTCTCGCTTATTTACTTGATAGTTGATCTTGGCGCGTTCTCCTGAGCGCAGAAATGCAGAAATAAATAAATAAATAAATAAATAAATAAATAAATAAATAAATAAATAAATAAATAAATAAATAAATAAATAAATAAAGAAAGAAATAAACTGAACAGCTATTTGGTTTGGATCTGTGACGAAATAGATAACGGTTACCTGCGCGCGCTGTTATCTCTAGGTGCAGCCACGTCTTCAGACTTTTTACTCTGAAAGTATCCGGTAAAATATGACTGTCATACCTCTTCCATTCGTCTGAATGTATTTTGAGAGCCTCGCGTTCGACGACAATAATTTCTGGCCACCCAGTAGTCCTATTGAATTTTTTTCGCGAGTTCGCGCCCTACTAATCATTGCATTGAATAATTTAATCACTTCAAATTCCTAATGTACTGCTTTTCAGTTTTCATATCTAACTTTTGGCATTTAGCGATGGAACGCGAATTGTAATCAAAGGGCTCCCTAGGGAGCGAAATATATATGAGGGAAAGGGTGGGAGGGTGAGGGGGAGACACGCGGCTCCTTTTCAGTCAAACGCCGTCACCACTATCGAAAGCATAAGACGACGATGGCCGCATTTCAATGCCTCCACCCGTCACTCAGCTGACAACGTATCGTGGCCTCCATCAGAAGACCGCATATTATCCTTCTTCCGTTCAGAAGCGATTATGTCTTGATTAGGCTCATTTCCGCTACCGTCATACTCCTTTTGACGTCATTGAACGCTTCTTGAACTCTTGCCTTTTCTATACAGGCTCATTCCAGGCTCTCATTTTGTACTTCAGTTCTGGTAAGGCATTACCCAATGTTTTAATGGCTTGTTCCGATCTCGTTTTTCGGTGGCCCAGCTGATTGCACATGAATAAATACGCTATCATAGCATGCCACGCTTCACTCTGTTCAAGCTTCCTGGGCCTCGTCTCAAGTCGACTGGTCATCATAGCCAGATCTGAATCGAGTAAAGTGCCTTGTTGCTAATTTTCGTCCACGCGATCGGCGTGCGTGTCGAGTGTTCATCGCTACGAGCATTTATGTGTGAGTTTTCATCTGGAGTAAAACAGATGACTACAGCTGTGTAATACCTATTTTAATCGTCTCTCGTTCATTCTGAGGTAGACATTTGTCGAACTGATCCATTCAGAGTTTTCCGCCTTTGAAACTCTCCTTTTTGCTAGGTAACACGATTTTCGGCTCCTTCCATACACCTTTTCATATTTAAAAACCCGATGCCATTGTAGATTCTGAAACAGAGTTGTTTTGATAAGTTGCTATCTTATCTGTACCTAATCGCTTGGTTTTAACGTTTGAATGGCGTCTAGACAGATTTCCCAGAAGTAACATTTGAAAATGACCACTCGGCCAGTTTTTTGACCATTCGAAGGTGCTCATTTTGTAATGAAATGTTCCTTCTGAATCGATTTTTTCGAGGTCACTTTAGAGTAGGAAATAGGATATCAAAATACAGCCAGTTTCAAAAAGCCATAACTCCGTTTGTAGGTGGCATTGACCGATTTCAGAGATACTGTTGTGACCAGCGTGTGGCTCCCTCCAAGATGAAACCTGAAAAATGACTTTTGGGTGTCCAGTGCCTTTAAAGGTGCTGTTTTGAGTGCTGTTCACGAAGTTGACATTCGTGTCTGCTTAGGTGATGTTCTAATTGGATTTTTAGGTATTTAGCTTTGACCGCGAAAAAAAAAGATAATTTGTGGCAGTAATGGTTGTGGCAAGTTTTCAGACAGATAAAGTAAGAGTCAAACATCGCTTTTCTTCTTGGAAACACGAAAGCTGGCAGTGGGAGAAAAGAGAAATCACAAGACATTTGAAAAAAATTGTCCTTCGTTACCGTTTTTTTCTTCATTATTTTACGCTATCTTTAAAATCCTCCAGTTATGTACATCGTTTAAAGGCAGTGGTCATGATGAAAAACGTTATCGAAAAAATTACGAAAATTAGCTTAGATCAAAAACAGCTGAAAAACTATAAAGGTAGCGAGGTGAAAAACGGGCAAGAAATAGAGATTTTAAGGTCCAAAAATTCCAGTTCGTGCACACGTGCACAGCGTCGACCAAAAAGATCGCCATCTCATGCCGAGCAGTCAAAAATCATCGACATTCAGAGGAAGAAATAAATGCAAATTTACCTGGTAAAACCAGTTGAGCAATGAAAGAAAGCACTCCAGTCAATGTACTTGACTAGATGTGTACATAAATCCGAAGGTTCATTGATTGAAATTCAATTTCAAGCCAGCTGATGTTCTTGATAATAGAGATCATCGATGCCGATGATGTGGAGTCGGCTCGTCCACCGTCGCAAGACAAGAAAGTTCAGGCTTTAAATTTGGCCCAGAACAGCGCTTTTTCGCGATTTTTTCTTATAGGTCCTACTACTCGAGACCCAGAAAAGGGTTTAGAGAGAAAAAAACGACAAGCATATTTGATCGCGACCACTGCCTTTAAGCGGGGCTATCAACGGACCACAAGGTTAGTAGTGAAGTCTAGCTTAGCTCTAGACATTAATCATATATAGGTTTAACAATCCTCATTTTCGCAGAAAGCTCAATTTTTGAAAAGCTGGAGCCAGTGGTTCAAACTGTCGCGAATGAGTTAAGTTGGGGCTCTTGGTCAAACTGCAACATATATGTACTCTGTCTGGTTCGGGGCGAATTCACTCCGTTCCTTTGCGCGCTTGTGCGGATTGAGGGCAGAGACAGCGAGAAAGTGTGGAAAGACACGCAGCGTACCCGCGCAGCCGCACGCGATGAGCGGAAATAAGTTTTGATCCAAAACAGAGGATAACTATCGAGAAGCTTCCAGAAATCAGAAGACAGAACTTTTTTTTCGTGTTCGGCACCCCGAAGACCCCCTTGTTTTGGAGGTTGTGGGAGAATTCTTTCACTCCTGAAGGCCAAAAAGTTGGATGATTCCTAAATTGTTTTCTCCGAAGCATCGATTCCACTGGATGGTTGTGTTGAAAATAGCCTTTTCAGGATTAGTATTCTCCTGAACTTCTTTTATGCCTTCTCGAAACTATGTCCCACAAATTACAGATATTCCTGCAAAGAAATGTCCTCAACGACTCGGATAATAACATTGCGAACTTTTGTGCGGCTGAACTCGATTAAGTTGCAAACTAAGCACCTACGCGAATCAAGTCATTCGCGAAAATCATATTACATAAAAGCTCTAAGACGTCGATTGTGAGTGTCACCGGAATAATTGCGCTGCTTTATCGATATGCAAGTGTCAGCTACACGAGTTTTCTTGAGGTTGGACTACATCCGCCCTACTTCCATGTAGCCATATCGCGGAAATTCAATTGAGTTTCCGCGCTATGACTACATAGAACTAGAATAGATGTAGTCCAACCTCAAGAAACGTCGTGCAGTTCCAGAAGGACTTTACCAGTTTTCTCCGCATATGGGCTAATTCACTTTGCCATCTCTTAAGTGCCTTTCGAAAATTTTCTTACGTTTCTTATGATAACTACGTGAGATTTCTCACGACTTGACGTATTTTCCAACGCAAGAGACTCGAGAAGAACATAGTCAATTCGCATTGAGCTTTATCTGCCAATATATGCACTTCTCCTTTTTCTAGTTTCGTAACTCTACCCTCATGCAACATGGAATCCTCTAAATTTTGTTCGTTCTTTGGCAATGTTGTTTGTCCTTTGACAGATCATTCGGTTGTAGCCTTTAGGCGAAAATCGCTCCGAGCCGTAAATCGCATTCCATTGTTGTATATTTCGAGTAAAAACATTCATCGTTGAACGACGATGATAGAAGAAACTAAGAAGATGTTTAGGTAAGAAATACGTGAATGCCACTTTTTTCGTGTTTTTTTTTTAATTTCATCGCAAACTCGGAAAGTTACCCACAATTGTGAGAGATGGTAACCAGTTTACATTCTTCAGTCTCAGCTTCATGAATGAGCCTAGTACACCACACCGGTGAGCTCCGGCGCGTCGAAAATTTAGGGTAACGAGGTTGGAAGCGGTTAAAGACGAGGATCCGCTACCAGTTCTCACCAGTCATCTAGCACTTTTTCATAGAATTTTGATGCGAGGGTCAACCAACATTAAAAACAGTTACGGCCCAAGCCTCACATGCAGAAAAACTTCGAAAATGACAGTGACGAGGTCTCCAAACGCAGAAAAACTTCAAAAACGGTTTTGGCGCGAAAATAAAATTCATATTTACAATGTGTTCCGATTGACTTTTCTTCACAAAGGAAGGTTTTCTTGGGCCCCTTGGACATTTTCGTTCACCAGAGAGGCCAAGTTACACAAAAACATGAAGAAATAATATACGGTTTTCTGTGTTTTCTTAAATCAGATGTCGTGAATTGCTCACTAGGATCGTCTTTTTAGATCATCGAAATAATATATTCGCAGCGAAATATACTCTACTTACAAAGGAATGACCAGGCCTGGTTGCCAGAACTACCCATGAAACCAGGTTTTTCCTATTGACTACATACCTCCCGGGCAGTCATAAAAACCCTATACTAACCTTAACGAGAAAAGGTACTTTCCATTAACGCACACCCCTGATGAAGGACATTCTAGGAGACATGAAGCTCGAGAAGTGTTTGGTTAGTTTTTTTATTGCAATTATACTGCTTCGCCAACACACATTTCTCACTCATACTGAATTTGGGTCATGTTGGTTGCAATTTATAGCACCTCGGGCACTTCTAGTAGAGATTGAAAATTCCACAACCTGGTGTTCAATTACAGAAAATACGATGAGACGCAGATAGAGCTATTTTTGGAGTTAATTATTTCATTAATAGCTCTACACACCTTGAATTTTGTGCAGACTTTTGGCTTGCTGTAGAGCTGTCCCGCATACAAATCTCGCACACCTTCCGTGAGTTCATCGCTAAGCACATCGCGCAGTGTCATGATCGGAGAGCAATCTGGAGTTAACAAACAGAGAAATGAGAGTGGGAGCTCGTTCCGATAATGGGGAGACAAAAAATTCCGCCTTGCCGAACCTCAGCATATCAAAGGGTCTCAATCCTCTGGGATTAAACAGGAAACGTTCCTCTCCCACGCAAGACTTTAAAAAACACCGTCTCCAATCCAATGCCGAAAATCGGCTACGAAGCCCTCCGCAACCTTCTCAATTTCTAATGCTTGGATTGAGCTGCGCGGTGCGATCTATGTAAACCAGTCACCTGCACTAGTTTCATTCATGAAAGTCCTCAGATTTGCCTTTATTTTCTGCTCTCTTCTCGGCTCATTATGCATCAGTGTCACTCATTGTAGCTTGAGCTCGCTAATTTAGTTTTGTTGATACATCGAGTAGACACTGACGACATGTCAGGAGTCTATGAATCGTCTACCTCCTTATCGCATCTTTCCCATCTCAAGGGAGGTGTCTAGATTGTTAACGCATCTGCGAAAACGAATATTATCGTATCTTGTGAGCCTCTATAGTAGATGCAAACTATCCCGTCCCGAGCTTCTGGTTCCAGGAAGCTATAAGACGAAGGCGGTCGTCACGGGACCTATTGTTTGGACCATTATCAAGGCATTTGTCGGAAAAATCTTTAGATCCAATTTGGAGTTATTTCAGGTGCTGATCACGGATGCGAAATTGATTCAACGATTTTGCGAAAATCTCCACGTAATTCATCTAAAGTTCGGCTCTATCCTAAGGAGGGGGGCCACTCATGTTTATGATGATACCACGAATACCACGAAATGAAAGTGAACCCTACTCTCAACTAAGACCCAACAAAATATCTAGAACAAAAACATTTGCTATCACAGTGATACGAAATGATCTTGTGAGTGACTGTGGTATAATATTTTCATTTCTATGAGTGGCCCCCCCTCCTTAGGATAGAGCCCAAAGTTCCCTATCAGCGAAGTTTTTGAGGGGAAATCGCGACTTTTATCCATTTCCGGAATGCTACTCAGGTGAAACTAGTTGTCGAGAATCGGACGAAAAGTTGTCCTGTAGGCGTACGAGTGCAGAACAACTTTCACAGACTCTAGAGAATTCTGGCCAACTTTTCGCCCAATTGTCGACTATGCCCGACAACTTCTCGACCAATTCCCGACAACTCCTTACCCGATTCTCGATAGTTCACATACAGTTATACACATGCACAACTGTATGTACTTTCCAAAAATTGGAGCTCCTGCCCAACCCTTGATTACAACGGTCTGTGAAGCCCATGCAGATGGTTTCACACCACTCCGCTTGCCGAATTCCCAATTTGGCTCGCTTCTTCGACGTTCCCCAGAGGCAAACTGTGCATCGTATACGCTGTGGGTCTACAAAATTGTTAAACGGGCAGCTATTGGCCTTGCCCAGAACCAGTGCGCTATCAGTGTAGTGATCCTCGGAATTACTATAACATAAGGCGGTGAAAGTTTCAGTAGAGAGTAAATGGACCAAGCTAAACTCAAACATCCTTCTCTCGTGGCTCCTAGTTTTTAAAATTGGCGACTTCCGGCGGGACCACACTTGAGAAATGTGTGAGCCGTTATACTGTAGCGGTGTTCAGCCTCCATCTTAGGGGTCGTTTATACTTCCGACGAGGCGCGGCGCGGCGAGATGCAATACAGCCATATCGATCAAGCGGCGCCGCGAGGCGTTTAGAGTTTTTCTGCTCGAAATCTTCGAACGGTGCCGCACGCGGCCGCCGCGCCGTCCGAGGAAAGCAGGCGGCGCGGCGGTCGCGTGCGATCCGCATTGACATAGTATGCTTCTTTTGCTGTTATTTCATACACATTCTCAATTTTGTTCTTCTGAATGATCTCTAAAATTCTTTCCAAGGTCTTGGGCATTGTTTAGAGTAGGCTGGGTTGTAAAAAGTTCATTTTTTTAGCTTACGAAATCGTTTTTCTAAAGAGGAATTGTTTTCGAAGACTCCATCCGCCTTCGGGTGCTTTGTTATGGTACAAAAAATTATAGATGTTCCTTTTGCACAAGAAATCACTCATTAAAATCGGCCTTGTGTTATGTCAGAGCTACTCCAGGTTGTGTTTAACGTCATTCTGCGACTTAGCCGCGTAAATTCGGGTCCACATATTGTACATCAATATAATGCTAAACAACTATTTCAAGGTTTAGAGTTGCAAATTTCGGTCAGAACTGCATCATTCGAGCTTTTTTCAAATTAACAATTTTAATTTCAAGCGTTGCTCTGATACTACTCGGGTAACTTCTCGAAAAAATATATATATATATATATATATATATATATATATATATATATATATATATATATATATATATATATATATATATATATATATATATATATATATATATATATATATATATATATATATATATATATATATATATATATATATATATATATAAAATCTGAGTGCTGCAACTACCGATCATCAAAAAAAGATCAGTACTTGAATGCTCGAAAACTTCCAAAATTCACTAACCTGGAAATACCACATTTTTGTATATTCGCTATTTTGAGAAGATGAAAATTTTAAAAATGAGTTTGATATCCAAGAAATCGGTGAAATACATAATAATTGATGACCAGCTAGAAGAATAGAGAATAAAGAAAAAAACACAGAGGACCCACATGAAAAGAAAAGAACAAAAACAGCAGTCACCACATTGAAGAATGTGGTATAAAGAGGGTGCCGAAGTGATGTCCTGTATTCTTGGAAAGTTTTCGAAATATTCGAGACATATTCTCAATTTCGAAAGGAGATGTCGAGAAATGTGTCCGAATTATCAGCAACTTTATCTGAAATTGTGAACAAATTGGCCGCGATTCTCGACAAATACTGCGAATCTCGGAATTCTCGACAACTTCCACCAACTTTCTGGGCAACTTCTCGATTTTCGACCGATTCTCGACAACTAGTTTTACCTGAGTCCAATGACTAGATGGTAAAACCGAAACAGATTTGCGGAAATCCTCCGAGTAAGTGAATTATTTTTCATGAATCGCAGCTTCTACACTTTGTCTTCTATGCAGCCTTTGAAGTTTAGTACGGAGAAGTATTTTCGTACCGTTTTGTTTTTTTTGTTCTCTTACACTGTTCTTCTTTTAGTCTTTCCCTTGTTATTTTTCGCTTTACTTGTTTCTTTATCGCTCGTTTTCGTTTGTCTTCGTTTTACGATTTTTTTATTGTTTTCTTGTTATTTTTTCACTTCGTTGCATTCCGTACCCAATTTTCGGTGTTATCGCGACAGGGGGAAGTGGCGCTCGGGGTATGTTTATAGAATTGACAGCGCGGGTTGGGCAAAGGAGCAGTCTGGGTGGGAAACGTGAGGCGCGTGATGGAAGACTGCTACGTTCACGTCGTCTTTGGGACGCGCTAAGCCAGCGTCAATTAGTTTTTTTTTCAGGGTCCCTTGCTTAACGGGCTCCAACGACGATGTGGACGCAGCAGTTTTCCGTCGCGTGCGTCACGTGTGCTAGCCGACCTACTCCGTTGCCCCACCTGCGCTGTGAATTCGATCAACATCCTGGAGGATGTTGATTGAATCCACAGCGCGGGAGCTGTTCAGCTGGCACCCGTGACGCGCGGGGCGGAAAATCGCTTCACGCGCGTCGTTGTTGGAGCACGTTGACCGAGCGTCAACCATTTTTCTTTTTTAGAGGCCCCACGGGACAGGGGCTCTCTACACACCGAGGGAGGAGTTGTCCCGTTTCTGGCGGCTCTTATTCCACTCGGGACCACTTCGCACGCGTTGAGGACCACTTCGCCCGCCTTCGCACATTTCAAACTGCAAAAAGGGGACAACTCCTCCCTCGGTGTGTAGACAGCCCCTGTCCCAGGCCCCACGGTTAGCGTGCTTCAACGAACGCGCGCGCAGCGGTTTTCCGCAGCGCGCGTCACATGTGCCAGCCGAACTGCTCCCGCGCTGTGTATGCCCCAGGATGGGGGCCCTTTATACACAGAGCTAGGAGTTATCTCGCTTTTCGCGGCTCTTCCCCTGCGGCAATAGCACCCATTTTTCACCACTGGTCGGAAAAGTGGATTAATACCAGTGCTTTGCCCCTTTTTAGCTTACGCGAGTTTATATACCGACATTATACCACTTCTCGGATACTGCGAAATATCCTTTTCTCTAAAACCACAAATTACTGTAGAGGAGAGGATAAGGGCCGGGCTGACGGAAAACTCACTCCCACGATCATTTTATAGGCAGGGTACGCGATAAAAATTGTTTTCCAAAAATCCAAGCATTAGGCCTTTTTCACGACAGCAAGGAAAAAAGCTGATTTGCTTTTCAGAACCAGCTTCTGCGATGATTTTTTCACCCAAGTTTCAATCATGAAGTATATTTATTATTTCTGGGAGGTGGCTGCTCAGAGGAAGACCATTCTAGCTTTTTTTGGAAGATTTCTGTAGGTATACAGTAACTTAGCCAAAACCCTCTCTGAAAAAAACTTCTCCTATGGAAAATTTATGCGAAAAGTTCTTCTTGACCACTGGATTCCAAAAAGTGAGGTAGCGCCTTTTCCTCTTCTACCACGAGGAAGGCTCAAAATGTAGTTTTTGCAAGAAAAATTCGGAAACTAGTTTCTGGTTAACACCTCCCCTCAACCTTCTCCCGGCTAAAAGATTGGCGCTAGCCCACTCTTCGCACAAGAGGTTTAGAAGAATGAGCGCATGACGCAACGAGATGAAAAAACATAGTAAACAGACAGTACAGAACAACAAAAAGAAAACAAACGGAACCAGTATAAAGCAGAGGAACAATAACGAACAGGCAGTAAGGTACAGAAAAAACCATCAAGACGAAAACCAAATAAACAGCATAATAGGAGATAGAGAAAACAACAGAAACAATGATGAGGCGAGCAAAAGCAAAAAAAAAACAAACAAGGCAAAAAGAAGAGGCAAGGTCCATCTGACAAAAAAAAACAATGAAAGAAGCTTGTTTCTCCTCTGTGAAGGGAGTCGAGGACCTTTTTCACCTCAAGCAAATAGCGAAGCTCTCTCCACTCTTCGTGAAGCGAACGAGGCCCCCTCCCACACTTTTGGAAGAGGCAGGGGTGCTCCCCTTTCATGGAAGGCCCCTGTGTTTTTAAAGGACGTATAAGGCCTCCCTTCCATTGAAGATGGGGGCACTCGCTTTTTCTTTCCCTATGACCCCCCCCCCAACATTTTTAAGGATTCCAAAGGCTTCGGTTCTAATGAACAGAGAGAGGAGCTCTCTCTTTTTCCAACCCCTGTGAAGGAGGTCGAGAGTCTCCCTTACAAGAGAGGCTTGTTACCTTCCGGTGGCGATTTGGAAAATCATGTTGTCGTTGGGTGTAGGTCTGTGAGAGTATATAAATGACCTGTGCTTGAAATTGGCTAAATGGCTGAGGGGATTCCACAAAAACGGCACTTGTATTGCTTCAAAAGGTAAAGGTACCCATCAGGAAATTTTTGGGGCGTTCACAAAAAAATCTTGGATTTGGCTAAAAACTTTCAACGGGGGCTATTTAGGGCGCTGAACCCGAATCTGGGGTCTATTCCTCGCCAGACTTAGGGTTACTGTAGGTTACGGTAGGCATGATGCCTTTTAACTGGCGTTACTTATCTTAAAATTCCGGAATTCGAAAAATGGATCTCAAATTCGTGTTTAGCGTCTCAAATAACACCCACAGTTGATTTTTGTGTCAAATCTGAGACTTTGACCGAGCTACCGTATACCCATCGTAATCTACCGAAATCTATCGAAAATCGATAAATGGGTTGCAGATTCGTGTTACGCAGCCCGAATAGCCCACAAGTACACGTTTTGAGACGATCTAATCGTAGGATTCTCGGAATCGTCAAAAGTCGCGTTTAGGCAGCGAAAGTTCCTCCATTTCAAAGCTTCGGACCAAATCAGGGGGATTTTTTCGAATAATGACAAATGGGCATCAGATTCGTAATCAGCACTTGGAAAAAACCCCTAGAAAAGAGTTTCAAGCTCAATCCAAGGAATTTTCGAACGCCCTAAAATTGCCATTTGTGTGCCCTTTTTCTATTGGCGAAGCTATGGAAATGCCCACTTTTGGAAATCTCTTGTGAATCTCTGAGGCATTTAGCCGATTCTGAGCATGGAATATTAGAGCACTGTCCTCCCCTAGAACATATTAAGGTTGCATCTCGAAACGCCATCTTATGTGTGCAACCCTCCCTTGTTAGTGATAACAAGGGGGAAAGCTCGCTCTCATTCCACCTGAGGAGGAGCCGGAGTCCTTCACCCGCGTTTTTTAAAGAGGTAGAAGGCCTTCCGTATGAACTGAGGTGAAAGCTCATTTACCCAACTCTACGACCAGACCGAAGTCTCCCCGCGTTTGTTGAGAAGGCCGAGAGCCTACCTGCGCATGAAGAAGAGTGAAGCACGCTACTCTCACCTATGAAGGTGAAGGACTCCGGCTCCCACCCGCATTCTCGAAAGAGGCCAAAGATCTCCTCTCGTATGAACGAAAGGTAAAGCTTGCTTACTCTCCGTTATATGGGTGGACCGTAGGCCACACCCCCGTGTTCTTAAAGGATATCGAAGATCTACTTTCTTATGAACGAAAGTAAAAGCTTGCATTTCTTCCGCTCTATGAAGGGGCCAAAAGGCTCTCTGCTATTTCGAAAAATACCAAAATCTTCTTTTTGCTTGAAAAAGATTAACGCTCGCTTTCACTGTCGCCTAAGCTCTGTGAAAGCCGCCGCGAACAGCGTGCCAGTCGCGAATTTACCGAGAACCTGCCGCGAACTTCGAAACTACCGCGAGCACCTCGATCTCGCGATCTTCATTTCGGAGGTTCGTGACGCCTAGAGTCTGCTTGAAATCAGCTCATCGTGTAGAATGCTACGCATAGACCGCCCTATATACCATGCAAAAATCTGGCACTACTAAGGCCCCTGCTGCTCCCTCACTCACCCGGGTCGCCGGCGCTCCACTGCGTCACATAGCGAACACTAGCCTAGCGTAAGAGCTCTCTCTCCCTCTGCTATTGAATAGGAATTCAGAAATAGAGTAAGGAGAGAAGACAGAAAATTGAAGAAACTAGGTAGTATTTTGTAAAGGCCCTTAGAGGGCTCTCGACCTTTGCTGGAATCCTGTCATCAATCGTTCAATGTTAGTATTACGGCGCCGTGAACACGGTTCACGGCAGATTTGCGGCGCGGTGAACCTGCCATTAATCTGCCGAGTTTGCGCCTGGAACCTGCCGGGTCATAGTCTGATAGGCTAGGACTCGGAAGGTTCGCGGGAGGTTCACGGCATATTCTATCAGAGTGATTGCCGAAGGTTCCCTTTCTCCGAAGCTCTTTATTCGTATTAGCAAAGGGAAAAGCGACGAGCTCCAACTCCAAAGCCTCCCTCCACGTGAGTAGAGAAAGCGAAGAAGCATGAATATCCATCTAGCATGGTTTATCAAAGGGTTCATAGTTGATGCAACAAAAGGATTGGAGGTTTAGTCGATTATTAGATTTGTGTTTACTTACCTTTTTCGATCAGGAAATCCCATCTAAGCAAGGCTATTCCCTATTTGATACGTTCTGTGGAACATAGAAGTGTTTAAGAAATGTGTCCTATCACTACAATACGTAGTAGTTTGTTTGCCCTTTTGTTCTGTAAGTTTTCCACCATACAACTTTAGCTTCTGCGAACAACAGTGAATCATAAATCAAAAAGGTTTCTACAGTGCAAGCGGCTCCCTCGCATTGGTCTCCCGAGGGTCTCTGGACTTTCCAATGAAAACTGCTCCGTACCAGTATGGGAGGGAGTGAGATCCCAGCAGCATGCTTGTAGTTCCTTCGTCATAACAGCTCTCGCGCAACGCTTCAGCAGATAATCTTGAAATTGAAACGAAACGCAAACACTGCCTTTGAGGCATGTGTTTTGGTGGAAGAATTAACTACTCAGCATATAGTCTAGAGTTTCACTCAAGTTCTAAGCCTTACCATAGTGCTGCTAACATTCTCCCAATGAAACGAAAGTGGAATGCAACACTCAGCGTTTCCACTACTAAGACCAAAGGGGATACGCCACGAAAGCGCAATGCTGATGGCGGTGAAAAGATTTCAATCTATGCCGCTCCACGTTGAGCATGGCCAAATATGAGCATATGGAATACAATCCGACCAATTCGTCCCCATTCCGACTGTTTTGAATCGGAAACAAGAAATGCGGAATACAAAACAGTACTCTGCAATCGCTTCTTCAAATACGGCCTCCAGACATTTCCACACTTACATCTGCCTGTTTTCTCACATGTTCAGGAAGATTTTAAGCACATTCAGTGCCTTCAATCCCCGTATACCGTATTTTCTCTTCTAGAGCCACTTTTTCTTCTATTTTTCAGCTTTTTCAAATCTCTTTGAGGAAGTCATAACCATAAAACTGTGAAATTGGCTATCAACAATCATGAGGAAGGAGTCAGCCATTCAAGACCGACTGAGTCATCGCTTTCACGATTGCCAATATTATCGTCCTTTTCTAAACCGGCTTCAGCATTCATATTTTATTCCCCACCCTTTTTTGAAGGCAGCATACACGCTCGGAAAAGTGGTTGGCATAACAACGCGAATCGAACCGTATGGCTTATAACATAATGCCTACGCATTTTGAAGTGTCCAAAACGACCCACAATGACGTTACCGAAGAAGCAACTTTCGCCCCGTCCGTATTTTCACGCCTCCTGTATTTGTCCTTTTCCTCCATCGCGTGGTTGCTGGATCATCTTCGACGTCAGTGACGTGTGTAGTTCACTTGTTAGGCAATCCACCAACAGTACCGACGGTGAAGATGACGCAGCAACTCTGCGTTGCAGGAAAAGAGCAAATACAGGGGGCGTGAAAATACGGGCGGGGCTTGCTACTCCTGTAACGGCATTGTGAGCCGTTTTTGAAGCTTTAAAATGCGTAGGTGTTGTAATCTGAGCCATACCATTCTATTTCCGTAGTTAACTCAACCACCTTTACGAGCGTGTACATATGCTGCCTTTAAGTGTAACACTAATAGAGGTCTATTTACTTCAAAAAGAGGATGTAATACTTCTAAATTTTTTTTCCAGCCTTCTCTTTTCAGCGCACTTCTATTAGAGGTGTACTTTAAAAGAAGATGTACCTTTTATAGAAAAGATACGGTAAGTTGGAAGACATACCGTAGCTACTGCAATTGAACGCCCGGGTGGTCAACTTTTCAACCTCCTTCGAAATTTTGAAGGCTATGTTGGAAAAGGAGCGTGTATTACACAAAAAAGTGATTGAATATCAGGTTTGAAACATCTGCGAGTGCTGAAACCAAAAAATAGAAAACCCAAGAATTTAGGCCCCTTTTCGTAAATCGAAATTTTCAAGGAACACCTTTACGGCACTGATTAGCTTAAAACTCATTGCTGGCACGAAGAGCAGAGATTTTTATTGTTTCCTAATACAGGATTACTTTGATTATATAATTATATTTAGACAAAATGCTCCACCATTCAATAATAAACATTCTTTTTAACATCATATATGGATGATGAAGGTAAGGACGCTCATCTGATATTTTGGTAAGTGTCGCGACCTGGGGGATTTTCATGCTTCTCAATGTAAATATAGGACGTTTTCTCATTATACCCGAGGAATTAGAATACCAGGAGAGGCAAAATTCACCATGAAAAGCTACGCGTCCTTTACCTTTGCGGTATGACCAAAGAGGAATAAAAAACGAGCAACTCAGCTAAAGTTCAAAGTAAGGAATGTGAACCCATACAAGTGCCATTATTGTCAACCATAATGCAGGAATGATTTTATAGTATTCGAACCATCGACCCTCACCATTCCATTGCTTCCTAGCTCAACGCGTCACCGGCTGAGCCATACTCCACTTTGAGTTCTAGGTGATCCTCAGTTATAGCTTTTTCCCACCAAACGAGCGTTACAAACATTTTTTAACCTTCTAGTATCACCGGAAACCTTTTTTCATAGATGGCTGGTGTGGTGTCCACTTTTTGTTTTGGTAAATTCTATACATATATCAAAAAGCTCAATTTCCTCCTCCTCAGAATGGCGTATTTCTAAGGCAACAGACTCAGCCAGCATTCTCCGAAATAAGTATTGAAAACACTCGGTTCTGTCGTTCTTATTCATTAGCACTACCTCTAGCTGCTACTTCTCTCCATGTATTGACAAATGAATATTAAAGTTATTCGTGCTTCCCTTTTTTCTATCTTCTCACCGATTACTTGGTTTGATCAAAGCGATTTTCTTGTTTTGCTGCACCATGAAGTTGGCTCAGACCTACAACCGTTTAGGTGGTTTTGTGGATACAATTTCCGCAATGATAGACTTCCCCCACGTTTCTCGGGCAGAGATGCAGTTTCAGGGGTTTTCGGGACAGATGCGTCAAAAAGGAATCAACAAAAACCATTAGAATTGGGCCACCATCAATTTGAAGAGAGATAGAGTCGACACCTTTGTCATAACTTTGCTCTGCATCATCCACGTCCTTTTGTTTTGGGCTATTTCTACGTTAAAAGTTTTCCAACTAGTGACGGGACATGAACGCTTTCGGCTGCTTACTTTTGAAATTTCACTATTCTTCACTATAATGCAGGCTAGGTCATCCACTTCACGAGGAAAACTTTTTCACAGCTTTTCTTGCGAATGCGGTCTTAAAGCCATATTTTTCAAAGCAAAGATAATTTTCCTAATCAACCAGGGAAGGAAAACGGTGGTCCCTTGATACATGCAGAGGCGGTGGCGTTTTTTTGCAGTAGGCATTACATTTGACAAACTCTACAGCGGACCGCAACAAAGATGCACTCTTTTAGAGGAAGTGGTGGCAATATAGCCTTTCTTTTGGGTAGCGGACCTGACACTGGATAAGGTGAAATTGATTTTCTGTGAAGCAGGATCAAGGTTTTCGAAATTAGAGACCGGATCACCAAAAACCATTATCGATGACCTGCTGCGGTCGACAAAACTACCAATGGGTCAAATGTCGTGCAGATGTTGCTGAAGTGGGAAAATGACCACGAGGCTTTGGCTCATATCCAGCGGTTCCTTATTAGAATGATAGCCAGCCACAACGGTCCCACAGGTTCCATTACCTCCGAAGCCTTGGTCAAACCTAGTCGCTGCGATCCGTCGCTGCACGGCCAACTGTTAAGTATATCCTGATGGGTGTGGCAAGCTCGATGCACCTGACGATGGGCCCGAGTGTTTCCGAATCATCTGCTAATGGGCCCGCCGAGCGATTTCGAGTCGGAGCAGTATTACTGGTCGCTTCGATAACAAGGCCTCAACCATGACGGGTTGATGCGAATAAGCAGAGTCGTTTTGAGCTGACGGCCTCTATTGGCATTGTCAGCTAACAGCGTTTCATTAAATCACTACTGCGGACCGGCATCCTACAACCAGAAAAGCAGTACTGCCCACTCCAAGGACAAAATTAGTTTTTGTGATTCGCGGACACATGCTCGCAGCACGCGACTCATAGATTCGTACTGTCCTTATGGAGACAAAATATCATTTCGCAACTAAAAGGTAATCGTTCTGGGGTCTCGTGATCACGGACGATCATACTTTGTCTGAGTAGGAAAGTTTTTTTTGGATTGCTCGGCCGTTCGCAGTGGAGGATTTTCTGATTAGGTGTACTTCTGTGAGTATTTCCGAATCCAAGTTTGTAGCTGCTGTAGCTGCGGAGATTTCTGAGCCGGGTTACGCAGGGTTCTCTCAGTTGAGCGAAAATATAATTTAAGGGTGTTCAGAATTTTTTTCTATTTGATTAAAATCATTTTCTGGGAGTCATTCTATGTGCCGATTACGAATCATGGGTTAGTTTCTCGATATTTTGAGGATTACTGTGGGTTATAGTAGATATGGCGCGATTTGGGCGCTTTCCATACTCCTCGACACCAGTGCGTCACGCGCTAAAGTGGCGCTGCAGCATAAATGGTCTGACGCCACGCCCCACGCGGAACGCCCGCTCTACCATGCCGGCTAGGGTCAAAACAACTTTTCCTTGAATTTTATTCTCATACCATCATCAATTCTATTCCGTTTCATGATGATTTGATACATTACAATCCTGTGCTACCATGATTATAAAGCCTGTACAGATTTTTCTCGCACGGCAAAGGTAAAGAAAACTTCAAAGCGCGCATGATGCCGCTGGAGTACTCATAGTCTCCGCAAGCGCGTCACGCGCGAGGAAAGTTTTCATACTCCAGAGCCACCTCCTCGCGCGACTTGCATGACGCGCTGGCATTCAAGAGTATAAATAGCGCCTTAGCGGGACAAAGCCGCCTTAGTATGTCAAAAATCAATGGGTAGACATCAATTTCGTGTCCAGCATCACCGAACAACCTTCACAGAGAAGGAGTGTTCGTATTTCATAGGGAAAAGCTTTTTAGGCGTTTAATTGAATATTTGTGGCCGCGTGCATGCCATAACGAAGATCTCTACAAGGAACTCGGCTCCTTACATCAACGCTTGACATGAAGGAGGTGCCAGCATCTCTCAACGCCTTCTCAAGCAACAGTGGAAGGTCCACTTCGACAGTTCGGGCATATACTGAGAAAAACGCCGGATCGTCTTGTAAAACACTTTCTAAGGTCCGGGCCATAGTAGGTCAATAGGAAATAGCCAGCCTGGTCCACAATCATGAAAGACATGAATGAGGAGTGGTGAAAATGCACACCCGGTGTGGTCGATCCGACCGATATGCACATCATATAAGGTAAGAAATTAATGTTATCACTGACTTTATTCCATGTATTTTATACATATCGACGGCGTCGGCCACACTGGGTGTTTCTTCAACCTTCCTCGTCCGTGTTTTTCATATGCTCGACCCGGTCGGCCACGGAAGGGTAGGGGAACTTTTTTTCGATCAACTATGACCGAGGCCTAAGAATGCTTCCGAATCTTGTTCGGAAACGGAAACGGCCATCTGGACGTAGGCGAAAGCTACAGACGATTGTGGTTAAAGGCATCGTACGGCGCAGAAAACCGTATATTATTTTTCATGTTTCTGTGTAGCTTGGGGCACTATCCTTGACGGGGAGGGAAGGCACCCAGGGTTCAGGACAGGAATGAAATGAACAATCGATTAGAAACTCTGTCAATCGAAGTATTTCTATAGAGTCCTCAGAACATTGATAGCAATATAAAGCACCTACTAGCAGGGTTTCTCTTCATTTGTGAGAGTAAATCTTCGGTGCCCCCCGTGTAGGATAGCGCCTAGCTTGTCCTCTCTAATGAACGAAAATGTCGAATGGGCCCATGAAAAACCTTCATTTCTAGAGAAAAGTCAGTCTGAACACACTGTAAAATTTGATTTGAATCTCGCGCCAAAATATCGTTCTTGGGGTTTTTCTGCATTTGTATACCTCTTCGCTGTCATTCCGGAGTTTTGCTGCTTGTGGAGTTTGCGCCATAACTGTTTCTCATGTTGTTTGACGGTCGCATCAACAGTCTAAGAAAAAATGCTAGATGACCGGTGGGAACTGGAGGCGGATCCTAACTCATCGTCTTTGCTCGCGTCCAACCTCATAACCCTACGTTTCTGATGCGCCGAAGTTTACTGGCCTGGTCTTTTGAGCTCATTCGTGAAATTGAGCCTGAAAAATGGACAGTGGTTTCTAGCGTGGACGATGCCCTAAAGAGGAATTGGAGTCGCTCTGCATCGAAAGACAGTTCAGGCGGGATATTTTACTTCGCAGAAAATGGAGTAGTGACAGATGTATAGACTGTGTTCAATTTGTGGCTGAAGACCGTGACAAATGGACACGTTTGAGGACTAGAACGGCACACTTCGAAGAAGATACGGTTTGACCCCGTCATCCGGAAGCCAGGCGAATAAGTCAAGTAAGACACCGAAAAATGTGCTGATTTGTGGTGCTATGATAAGATGTGCCTGGCTCTGAAAACACCAAGGAAAAACCAACAATAGCACCTAATCCGAACTTGGAGCCACGTCTGAACGAATATTACGTGCCACACGCAGTAAACAACACACAAGAGGTCAGCTGCGTAACCGACACGCCCATTTAGAGTTCGTCAGCTTGCTATGCCAACGGCTTCCAGCTGTTCTTTTTCTTCAGAGCATGTGTGAGAATCACTTGCACACACTTGATTAGGGTACTTATGTTCATTTGTTGAAAATTATCATTCTAAAGACGTTTCTAGTAGTATAGAAGTAGCAACCATAAACCACCTCGAACACTATCCTTGCTAATCCTCCTGACAAGCAAAACACTTCCTTGTGGGGATATCACGTGGATGTCGATGATGGGATGCCTTGCCATAAGATGTTAGACTGATACGGTTTTATCCTGATCTTTGAACAGATAAAAGCCTATGAAGGATTCTGGTTGAGATTGTTTTGAATGAGGTTTACCGCGACTTGGACTCGATTTCAATTTCGGCGTATAGAAGGCTGAACCTACAGGCAGATAACGGTGTCTCAACTGGTTCACGCCAAATTGCGCGTCTTCAAACGCCGGAAACCGAATGGTACCTAAAATATTACCACTTCGAGAACGAAACTCAAAAAACAATATAATATTGATGACGACCAGGTGAAAAATCAAATTCGAAAAAATAAATTAATAAAAAATCTATCTCAGAATAACAAACTTTTTTTGCGAAAAAATCCCTGCCAATTTTTCTAATTCAGAGAAAAATTCGTTATTTGAAAAATGGAAATAGTAGAGAGAGAAGAAGATCATGAAATTATTTGGGAACTTGGTGGCCTAATGTCGCTTGTAAGGCAGAAATAAGGAGAAGTGCACGTTTTCAAAAATGTCAGTGATTCAAATTTCGATAAATAGAAGACCTCACTCCATTACTTAGGCTTCAGAGATATCCACGTTTCCTTCTTAAAAGCAGTGTTCACGATGATTTTAGTTCCCGAGTTTTGCACTCAAAACAATACGTTGGCCACCAAGTGTTTCCAATGTTACGAAGAAACCGCTTGAAATGCGCTAGAACGTATTATTTCAGTTACATTATTCTCTGGCCTGGACTAGTTGTCCGATTGCATGAACATGTTCACGGTGGTTGTCACCGGTGAAAAATGAGGTTAATCAAAAATGGAAGAATATTTTAGGCATAAAAGTATTAGTTAGGGTCCGAAGAAAACAGCAGAGCATTAGAGAGTAGCGAATTGCAAATGACGGGTCCACAAAAGATTTCAACGCCACCACGAACAGTTCCAGTGAGAGACGTGGAAAATCTGGCTGATTTCCCCTCTGGTGTTCAAGGTTTTTGAGATTTTGGAAAGAGCGACTTTTCGTCCGACTCGCGCTGATAGTTTTTTTGACCAATTATAGAGTCAACGTAAAGTGACAGCTCTTGAATAACCGCGGTGAACTCATCTTAGCGGCCGACCTTTGGATATTTGGAAGCGATCCAAAACACGTCCAGAGTTCTGCGGGCCGAAATGTCAGGCTCAATCGCCAATATCGTTACTTCCACCTGGAAGCATGCGTTTTGTGGGCGCTCATCTAAAGGTTCTCAGAAAAGACGTTTTTCCGGACTTCTGGAGAACGATTAGTTGTTTCTTTACTCTGATACTGTGTGGATTGCACGTCTCGCTATATATTTCTCTCTTCACAGCTGGTAAGTACTCGCATAATCGCTGAGCAGCTAGGACATCATGGAGGTTTCTAGGCCAAGGCCGTTCCCTAGCTGCTGAAAAAGTGGGCGTTACGGGACGGAACCACCGCAGCATATGCTGCTGCCAGTTTTCCGTTTGAAACCCCAGTTCACGGGACACATGCTGCTTCCAGCCTTGGTATCCACGCTACATCTCGCGACTTATGCTGCTCCCAGCGCGCGTCCGAGTGCGAAAAGGTGCGCTCACCGTCGGCAGTGTTCCGAGACGCGCACTATCACTGAATATTCGTCGTGAGCGCACCATCACAAAAATTTTCCGGCCTGACATGCCCCGGGGACATGCCACTGTGGTAATCCGCTTTGGGTCCCCAGAGGGCAGGGGTCACCCCACTGCCACGGTCCGCAGTGGGTGCACCCCTACGTGGACCGTGGGGAGGTGACCCCACAATTGGGTACCATCCTCCCCCCGAGCCGTGGGGAGCCCCCTTCCCTCGGCGACAAAAATTATCCTCCGGTATCCGGTGGATCTTCTGGTGAGTGACTCGAGGCCACCTTCCAGGTCCGACTCCGAAGAGCCGACTGAAACACACTGTGAAATGAGAAGCCTTTTATACCAGCAACATTGTTAATACTTTTGTCTAAACATGTCAGGATTGGACCAGTTAGGAAGAGGGGTGGGCGGAGCCATCCAATGGCGAGCGGCCGCTGGCTCTAGGACATTTTTCTTCCGTAGGGCGCCGGAGGTCCGTGACATATGCTGCACTTCCAGCATCATGGGACGATATCCGTCGACGATGGGGTTTGTAACGCTCAGTCCATCAGCCAATCACAAACTGGTGGGCGATCGTCAGCAGATATCTCCATGATGCTGCTCAGAAAATGAGAGGCCGTTTCAGTGCCCTGGCTGCTCAGCGAATATTTGAGTAAACTGGTATAACACGCCGGCGCTCGTACAGTCGGACTAGTCCATCTAATGCGCGTAGTTGGAGGCGTTTAGGAGCAATTGGATTGGCCAAATGGGACGCGCGTAACGCCCCTAACAAAGGAACACATTGTCCTTTCGTCACGTGCGTTGCATGTACGATCCGAGCAGCTCCCAATCGATTCTTCGCAATCGATTAACAAGCCTCAAAATTGCCTCACTTTTGTAATGGCAAAATGAACTCTAAAGCCTAGTTTTGACTGCATCGCTGCTGTTTTTCATCGCAGCGATTTTGCACCCGCTGCTGCAGTGATGTAGCAGCGGCAGCGATTCTGTTCATAGTGCATAGGCTCACGGATGATAGAGGAAATTCAATTAATCGGTGAAATTAATGGCTAGTGTTCATCAATAACGCGTCCGACTCGAAAACACTGATCTTGTCATGTAAAATTTACTAGACGAAACGTGTCATTCGCTGGCAATCGCTCCATCGCTGCCATTTTGGCCGTGATGGAGCGATGGTCAGCGACCATTGAGAATCGCTCTTCAAGCAGCGATGCAGTAAAACATAGGATTTCGTCGCCGCGACCCAGCGATGTAGGACGTTTGCCACGAAGCGATCACAATCGGAGCGGCTTCCCATTACGCGCGATGAAAAAGGAACAGTTGTCCCTCGCATGGCCGCAGCGACCACCTGCAGTCAAAACTAGGCTTTAGGCTTCGAACATCGGTGGCCATACAGGCGGTTCTGAGGGGGCGAGTTCGACAAATCTCACCGCCTTTTACATTTAAAAGACCATGTGTCCACACTGCGCACCCATGCCATGAACTCGATTTTTCCATTTCATTCAAGAAAACGAATTCCTTTTACCTATTGCTGGAATATCCATTCTTAAAACAGCTTGCATGGGTTGTATGCAGCTATTAGGTGTCATATATCTCCTTTTGACGTTGTCATTGACAATAAAAATTTAGTCCGAAAGCCCACTGATTTGATTGGCCGCGGAGCGCACCGGTCCGATACGGGGAGTTGCCGTGGAGCACGGTCTCTTAAGTGTTAAATTAGCCTTACAATTGCCAGCACAAAATTTCGCGCTCAAAAAAAAAGCAAGATGCAGGCAGAATAATATTTTTACATTTTCGTCGTCGTAGCGATCGAACCATCGCAGCTCTGCTGTGATCTTCTTCTCCCCTCTAGCGATTGATCACGCTCATTCGCGAGACTAGATATCTTCTGCTAGAGCCCCAGCTTCTACGTTGACGCTCCGTTGATCGACATCTTCAATTCCGCTGAATGTCCTCTTTCTTCTCAATGGGAATAGATCGAAACTACAGCGCGGGTGCGGCAAAGGAGCAGTTCAGCTGGCGCACGTGACGCGCGCGACGGAAAACCGTTGCGTTCACGTCGTCGTTGTGGCGCTTAAACTGTGGGTCTTCTGAAAGAGCAGGTTGGCGCTCGGTTAGCGCGTCCCAACGACGACATTAACGCAGCGGTTTTCCCTCGCGCGCGTCACGTGTGCCAGCCGAAATGCCCCACCCGCGCTGTGAATTTGATCAACATCCCTTTTGAACGACCAAGAGGTTTTAGAGGGGGTCATGACTTATTCTTTCGAATCCCGATCCAGAAAAGCAGGGTAGGGATCGCAACTGAGGAGGCCAAAAATAAATGGAAAGGAGGAAACGGTCCCCTCCGCACAGTCCTGGTTATTGGACTAGGAACCTTTACATGCTACGGTCCATGTCATTGGATTAGGAAGCCGCTCGACGCTGAAGAGCGGGAAAAGGGACAGGCGGATAAACGAGGAAAAGATGGTCATCGATCAAATCATCTGGCGTTCAGTAGCGGAGTGCGGCTTTCTAACTGAATGACTCGGGCGGTGCAAACTTGAAATCGGGTTCAACTCTTTGACATCTGATAAACATGAAGTCTAGTTCTAAATTTTGTTTCAGTCTGTGGAGTGGGCTGCGGAGGTAGATCGCCGCGCGCGATCGAAACCCCGTCGGCCGGTGGTGTCGTCAACGCGGCACGACCAGCCGCAATGATTGCATCTGCTCCATCCACTA
The DNA here is from genome assembly GCA_029168955.1 of Aplectana chamaeleonis. Lineage (NCBI taxonomy): Eukaryota > Metazoa > Nematoda > Chromadorea > Rhabditida > Cosmocercidae > Aplectana > Aplectana chamaeleonis. The sequence goes on along the minus strand of JAPDOI010001073.1, from coordinate 142,155 downwards.
GACTAGATTTGATAAGGAGACTATATGCAGTGCCATAGACGCCTTCAGACATGCGACATACCGTGAAATTACTAGTTATTCACTATTGTGGCAGCATTCCATACGCTGAAACGTACGATAATTTACACTTTTGCGTCATGAAAGATAGTAGAGAAGATACTAAAGATTTCCCAAGCGACTTTAGTGATTATTGAATGTCATTCTCATTTTTGCTATGATTCTAATTTAATCTTACCGAGGTCTTATGCTCATTAGGTGAAATGCTCAAAAGGTTTCGGCTGCGCATTGTGTGAAGAATGCGAAGTACCTAGGAAGAATCTCTCGCTTATCCACTCTATTCAAAGGCTAATCTCTAAGGACTAATCGCTGGCATCATCCTCTGTCCCTCCTCCCACTTGGGCTGTTCTTATCCGCCCTCGTCTATCACTTCGTCTTCCAGCACTCTTCCACCCCATTGCCACTGCTGCTTCTGCTAGTCATCATGTATGAAACTTCTACAACTCATGCTTCCTCGCTGTTTGTGAGGAAACCTGCTGCGACTCACTCCGCCGCTGCGTCACCGGTTCTGCGAAGAAGGTAACTGAGGTCACAATCCACTCTCCTGAACTTTCTCGGTTATGCCATCCCTTTTATCCCAATGTCACCTTTTTGTGCACGCCCTTACCCTTCCTCGCCTGCACTTGTTTCCATTACCGTATAGTGAATTATTTCAAAGGATTAGACATGCACAGAGTGATATTGAGACTTTCCAGGGCCATGCACACGGCGAGAATTCAGAATCTGGTCCGAAAACTCCAACGGCCTCCCAGTGGCGATAATGTTTTCATCAACAGCAAGTTAGTCAAAGTTTTTATTTCCTATTTTTTCACTAATTAGTTCCAGTGGTTATGGGGTAGAGACTGGAGGTGAGGGAGGTCGTCGGGAGGGCCGAATGTTCAGAATTATCACCTACAATGAGGGTTGTGATCTCAGTACACAAATTTGAGAAGTTGTCTCGTCTCTTGCGACTCGCTCGAGTGCATGAGCCTGAAGTCTCGGACCTGCAAAAGACGAGTGAAGCTCGCCATTTTGCGCACTGATGCCACAACCCTGTCGGCGACTGGTTGGCGACTGGGCCGCTTCTGAAAATGGTCGGCGGCCGACAAGTTTCGTCTCATTGGTCGGTTGCTTAGCGCCGTAAGCATTTGAACAGCTCAATACGCCGATATCGGTTGCCACTTCCTTTGCTCCGGTCGACGGCTGACCTAGAAGGTCATAGTGGCCGGCAGCTGGGCGTTTTCAGAGTCAGGAGATAAGGCCCTAACGTCAAGCAGACTTAGAATCTTAGTTGTGCCGCGCCTAAAGGAAAAACTTCGCCTTGGTTAGCGATTTAGCCTTTTTTCTTACCATGCTACAGTTTACTGCAATGTTAAAAGGGCATGGTGCGGTTGCGGTCACACACTAAAACTAAGGAGGAAGACGCCAGATTTCATTATCGATCGAGAGCACAGCTGTTTTTCTGGGTAAGTTACGGTTTTCCTTGTTTGTTTCGGCAATATTTTTGTTTCTGACTGTTAAATATTCCGAATAGGGGCTATTCTTAGTGATTGAGGGAAATTAGCCGTTCAATCGAGCTTCGAAGTGTGTTTTTTTTTCAAAATTCTGTTTCTAAATCGAAAAAGACAGCAAATTTCTCTTGCACACTAAGAAAAGCCCCTATTGGTAATATTATAAGAGTTAGAAACAAAAATAATGCCGAAGCAAACAAGAAAACAAAAGAAAAACCGCAACTCACCCAGAAAAATCTTCCACCGTAGTTTAAGTGTGTGACCGCAACCGCACCATGTCCACTTAACATTGCGGTTAACTGTATCTGCTTGATGGTTCCAGTGTTTTGCTGCTATAGAATTGAATTTTCATATGTCGTTCAAAGTGAATCTAACTATAATTTTGATGTTTTCGAATATTTAACTCCGTTTCTTGTCATGGTATATGATCACAAGTTGTCACAAGGTAGCCGAGTTGAACGCAAAACTCAGATGTGAAGAGCTCTTGTGTGAATAACTGAGTGATGAAAACCGGGGTGTCGGTGGTGTAATGGTAACACTCACGCCCGGAGAGCGTGCAATGCAGGTTCGAGTCCTGCCTGAACTCTGATTTTTGCGTTCAACTCGGCTACCTCTAACCATAGTTTCGTAAATGCTTTCCTTTATATAAATATATGAGATACCCTTAAGTGGTATATTTAAAACAAACAAAACAAGAACTACCAAGCATTCTGTCTAAGATACCCGGAAAAACATAGCAAAGAAATTGCATGTATCTGACCTCGAAAAGCCATAAGCATAGAAATCGCCCACATTTTTCCGGGACAGGCCGGTCCGACCAAATGTTGGCCATTTCGCTGCTGTTTCCATGCTAAATCCCTCCGACCGTGTGCACGATGATGTGCCCCTACCAGCCTGTCTTGTATAGGGGTCAAGAATTTACAATTTTTGTTTACTCGTTGTTTTTTCTTTCGGTCTCTTCCATAGAAAAAATCAGTAGCGACAGAAAACGAAAAAATCGACTTTTCGGTCCGTGTTCGTTCTCTGCATAAACAAATGTGACTTTGAGTGAATTCTACGGTGCTCACAGACGCCTACAGCACTCGTTCGCTGCGAGGGTCGAGCGTGCGCGTCGAGGTTGCCGATTGATATAGTAAATGCATTCCATTCGAAATTTGAAAAATGCGTCTTCTGTAATGTAGTTATGGTTCCCTTAACCGCAAGTGGCTAATTTGAGTGTGACAGTAGATACTCTGATTCGACGCAGGCGGTAGCGTCGCGAAAATGCTCTCCGCAGCCCCGACAGGGTTCCGCTACGCGTTCGCTCGCTTTGGAGAAAGGCGTTGTGATTTTGAAAATGCGCTCTCCATCACTCAAAATTTTGACTATATATTGAAACTCCTTTTTTTGTATGCATATAACGTGCTTCCTGGGAACATCTGCAAAATTTTTTTTCAACCTCCTTGGATTGGAGGCTGGGACTCCATTAGTAGATGAAGGTGATCAATTACACGAAAAACGCTACTCGTCTGCATCTGCGTCGTAAAATTTTACATTTTGTGAAACTGATTGCCCCACATTGTCATGGACGACTTTGCTGACGATTTTTCATTCTACAAGTCTGAAATTTTATCACATTAGTCTTGTAGATTTTGACGTTTTGCTTCATGTTCAGGTTTTGTACGCAAGCTAACTTTTGTTATCATGTGAAGTCACTGTTCCAATTTTTCTCTTCAAAAATACGTTATATGCCTTTTGATATGAACTTTTATAGATACGATATTTTTTCGTTTTTTTTGTGAATATCGAATCTAAAAAGTTCCGTTTTTTTGGTTTTTATCGATTTTGGAGTTTGTTCTCACGCCCTAATATAAAGTCAGTCAGAGTTGGCCGCTGTTTGAATTCTCTCGAATAAAAACATTTCTTCTCCGATTAGGTTTCTCAGAATTCGGCGCGACTAAAGTTTGGAAGGGTTGAAAGCACTTCAACCTCCGTTTGTATTGCTTTCCAAAGTTTTTGTGAGAGCTTGGAGTAAATAATTTTTATACGAAATAATGCCTAAAAATACAACCACTTCAAAGCACGATTACTATTTAGACTGTTCAGATGTGTATATGAAGTTCTAGCTACAGAAAAAGCCCAAAGACTCCAAAAAAAGATCCAGTAAGCTCTGCCCCGTTCAGACCACAGGGGATCAATACATGTGTTCTTCCTTGTAACCCCCTCTATCTCAACGTTTCGGTCAAAGAACGCTGGGTAGACGTTTGTCTACGACAAATGATCGTCATAGACAACATCCATCTAAAATTTGTCCCTTGTGGGCGATTTTATGGAAGCACCTATTTTCAATCATTCATTCTGCAAGCATTTACCCTTTGCTTCGGAGATCTAAGACGACATTTAGCTGCCATCATGGCATTTCACAGCACAACCAGCAGAGGATTAGCCTTTTGTTTGAAAATATCACTCACTTATAGTGCTAATCATCTTCTACTTCCCACTTGAGCCACATCCTTTCGTCATTTGAATCACCTTCATATTATTTTTCTCTGAGAAAGGAAGGAGTCGCTCACGCGGATAGTCTCACCTAGACAGACTTCACCTCATACCAAGTACCTTGGACCCTTCCCTCCTCAGAAGTGCACGTCGTGCGGTTTCCGCGTTTTTTAGACGAGCTTTTCCACGGACTGAGATACCATTTTCTACTCGTGTGATGATCCTGCTGATCGATTTACACGTCCGAAAAAATTTCTTCTCAGCCCGCAGTTCGATGATGATCGAGCCGGACCCTATGGTCCCAGTACGATTTCGCTTGCACTGAGTGTAATAACTGCATTCCGGAAATTCACTCTGAAGTAGATGGTACAAGAAATACTGAGTCTCACTTCGCCCAAGTGCTTTCACAATCAGAGGAGCTGTTTATTGGGAAATCTTCTGTGTACCCGTCTTTGAGATTCTCAACTATCTGTTGCTCAATTCCTTGCTTTAGATCCTAACTAAAACCACAAACGGAACTCGTCAATCCTAGCGGACAACTAGCCCAGGCAAGAAGAATAATGTAACCTCTGTTTCGAAGGCATAGTCAAATTGTTCCTTAGCGTGCGGATGCGGAGCGAGAGGAAAAGCAGCGAAAGAGTGTGGGAAGAAGGGTACGCAGCATACGCGCTCACACGCACGTGACCGACTGCAGTAAATTTCACTCCGAAATAGAGGATACTGGAACAGGGAGTTATAGTGGGTTTTTTCGCCGTTTTGTCGTGGTTTAGTAACATATGGTTGGTCAAGGCATTGGCATAAACACTGCCTCTGAACGAAAAGAGGGGCCAGCTGCTTCCGAACTTTTCGGTTTCTGAGTCTAACGAATCACGAATTGCCGAATGAACGCGTGAACTTTCTTTCGCCATGCTCAAATATTCATAATTTATGTGTGCCCAATAGCAATCGAGGGTATTTAACGCCTCCAAGAAGCATCACATGATCTTCCAACCTCCGAAAATGGCCAGAAATCTCGCTATTTTGTCCACAAAATAAGTATGCACTATGCAGGACGCCATTTCTGGCAACTTCCTTCCAAAGTTGCCCAATTTGCGTCTGCGCGGATGTTGTCGATGGTGAGGCGAATTTTCTGCTCGCCACAACAAATATCAGCGAAACGCGACAGATTTGCAATTTAATTCCAGGTCGCTTAGAATTGTTCAAATTCAATCTTGGATAAACAACATAGCGAATGTTGGTGCATTATTGAAGCCAACATTGAGCGCACATACAAAAAAAACAACCACAATAGAACCGAAAGATTCGTTCCGCTAATCTTCCTCACCGACTGAAGGGAGCCTCAATCGGTCCAGGACATCCGCAGAAAACCTCCGCGGACTAGCAGACTGACACGTCTGAGTACTTGAATTATCCTCGGAGGAGTTGTGAGATACGAACGTGTTTATGGCTCCCACAAGGGCTCGCAGCTTGAATGTCCTTTTGTGATGGTGTTTGTCTACTGGTGGCTCCGTAGCTAAAAATAGGGACACAATTTATGTTTTCTCTTCATGACAGAGGGTTTACCTCATACTGCACACTTTCTTTCGCAAAATGAAGAATAAAGAAACAATAAAGTTGGTTCGTTCATCGTGCATTGAGAAAGTACTGAGCTCTTGCCTGCATAATGAGCTCTATACAACGAAAATGCTGAGAAAATGGAATACCTATGCGGGTAACCACATTCGACACTGGTCGGTGTGTCGGTCGTGCTCCCATTTTATCTGTGCCCAAAATGAGGTCTCAAACTTGGTGCACGTATGTTTGTCCGAATGAGACTGTCCGCCCACGCGACCTGCGTGCGTCTCCAGCAGCCGTTACAAAGGCGTTTTTCGGATGAGCCTTCTCACAGCTGCAAATTATCCACTACTCGCCTAATAATCCTGCTAATCGATTTGCAAGTTCAAAAAGAGCCTTCGAGACGGTCGCTTGACACACACGTCCACCACGTAAGCGGACAACCTCTTTCGAGCCGACCTTAAAGGCACAGTACACCCAAAAATTGTTTTTCAGTTTTCATGCATACTTTGGAGACGGTCACACGCTGATCACAGTAGTATCTTTGAAATCGTTCAAGACCCCCTACGAAAGGAGTTGTGGCTCCTCAAAAGCCTGATATTTGAGGGCGAAAAATTGGTGGACGAGTTGTCCTGAGCCTGTATTTCCTTTCATTCGCAATCGTTGCACGGGAGCGAGCCAGGATTATGAGAAGGGCCGGTAGTGGACTCAAGAACGTAGACTTGGTTGAAATTCATCTATCCATCCGGCCGATATCGAGGTCGAAAATCAGGAAGGGGTCGTGCCTTTAGTGGTGAGTGAAGGGGGCCGGGCCTGTGGTGGTCGCTTATATCTCGCACATTTGGAGAAATTGAGATCTCCCACTCAACAAGTGTTATACAGGAGGGGTCTACAACACAATCAAATGAAAATCACAAAATTCAGGTCTGAGGGTGTACGGTGCCTTTAAAGGCAGCATACACGCTCGTAAACGTGATTGAGATAACTACGGAAATAGAATGACATGGCCCGATTACAACGCCTACGCATCTTGAAGTTTCAAAAACGACCCTCGATGCCGCTACATGAGTTAAAAGTTGGCCCCGCCCTGTATTTTCACGCCCCCTGTGTTTTCCCTTTTCCTGCAACGCAAGGTTGCTGGGTCATATTCACCGTCGGTACTATTGGTAGATTGCCTAACAAGTGAACCACACACGTCACTGACGGCAAGGATGGCCCAGCAACCTTGCTTTGGAGGAAAAGGGCGAATACAGGGGCGTGAAAATACAGGGCAGGGCCAACTTCTAACTCATGTAGCGGCATTGTGGGTCGTTTTTGACACTTCAAAATGCGTAGGCATTATGTTGCAAGCCATACGATTCGATTCACATTCTTATCCCAACCACGCTTACGAACGTGTATGCTGTCTTTAAAGGCACAGTACACCGTCAGATATGAATTTTGAAATTTTCGTGTAATTGTGTAGGAGACCCCTCCTGTATAACACGTGCGTCCCAAGTGCGAGATGTCATTCCTCCAAATAAGCGAGATATAAGCGACCACCACGGGCCCGACCTCCTTCACTCACCACTACAGGCCCGACCCCTGTCCTGAATTTCGATCTCAATAGCGGCTAAATAGATGGATGATTCTCAACCGAGTCGTCAGTCTTCGCTCCTGTTCCGATCCATCTCCTCATCCTGTTTTGCTCTCCTTCACCGACTGCGAATAAAGATAAATACAGGCCTGAGACAACTCGTCCACCAAATTTTTCCCCTCAAATCACAGGCATTCTCACGGAGCCATCTCGCCGTTCGTGGGGGGTCATGGACGACTGTGCCTTTTACATATGCTACCTGCGCCATGTTTGCATCTATATATTGTGCACCGACAAAATGTTAACGCGAAAGGCACAACGACCAGTGTCGAGTGCAGGCTCCAATTCAAAATATCTCTAATGTGTGGGTATTTACATCTTCCAGCAAGCATAAGGTTACGCGTGAGCAAACGAAGTATTCGCTCTTAGACGGGATGCGTTTCTACGTAAGTACGATGTGAAATAGTGTGTCGGATATAAAAGCGTACTGTCCTCTTTTGCACACCACTTGATCTCCTTTTTGCAGATTTTGTCTCTATTTTGATAATGTCAGCCAACGAAAAACTAATGGAATATAGGGCTCTATTGGATAGGGGTTGACTAAACCACATTAGCTTTTCGTTCCAGATTGACAGAAAAAATATCGGTATGGGCAGGGATTCATGATCGGCAAACCATGGAATACAGTAGGGTCTGCGATGGAAATAGCACGCGATGTTTGGAGGCAAACCCAACGGTAGCTTATGGTTTGCGCTCATGAATTCCAGTCATGGCATGGTAAACAACTGTTCCTTATTTTCATGCCACATACCCTTCATTTCGAAGTGAAAGCTGTTTGGGTCGGTGGCGTGCGCGTGCGTGCTTACCCTGCGTCTCCTTCTCTTCGCACACCCTCGTTGTCTCTCGATACCAGCTGCGAAGAAAGACAAGGGAGGTTGTTCATTGACAAAAGTTCCGAAAAAACTGTCAGTCATGTAAAAATCCTTCCTCACTCACTGAAAACCTTAGCTCCTCCAAACTGCAAACAAATGTGCCTAAATTGCGCCTCCACGTCAGCCCACGTTGGGAAAGTCTCGGAGTGGATTGAGCGTCAAGCAGCTCAATGTCCCGTACATCGAAGGAGCTACGTCCCCCTCTATCGGTGGAAGCTTTATTGAAGCATTTAGAAAATGTTACGTTTTCTCCTAGATGATTAATGTTTTCAAAAATTTGGGCGTTGTTATTTTGAAGAAAAAGTTGAGACTCTACGATGTTCTCTGCTTTATTCTTTTCATTCTTACTACGCTCCTTATCACCGAAAAGCATCGGTGGAGTTCAGTTCAATCGCTATTGAAATCACGAAATTCTTCTTTCTCGGTCCACAATTTTCAGCCCCCCCCCTCTCAAACTTCCCAGTTTTCTAAAATTTTGCGTCCCCACCTCGCTGGACAGTATCCGCATTGGCAACCCTGTTGTGCAAAACCACTCTACAAAACAGGGATATCTAGGACGGAAAGCTCCAAAACTTCTAGATACAATCTCGCGAACAGGTATGGCAAGTTGTATGTCATATTTGTGTCAAGCGGAACGAACTCCTCTGCCTTCAGAGCATTGGGAAGTGCTTAGGGACCATATTCTGTCCTCCCTGAGGCATCATCGTTGTTAGCAGTTTGTTTCCCAATAGGACATGGCGTCCGTCAATATCAGCAAGTCGATGAAAGGTTGGTTGGCGAGCAAATCTCGCCGATTTGCCTGAATGGACCCTGGTCCCCTGGGCCTCATCTGGATGTGAAATCTAGGAATATTAGCGTGCGTTAAAGGCAATGGTCACGATGGAAACGTTATCGAAAAAAAAACTACAAAAAAATCGACTTAGATCGAAAATAGCTGAAAAACTATGAAGGTAGCGCGGTGAGAAACGGGCTAGAATTAGAGTTTCTAGGGCCCAAAAATGTCAGTTCGTGCACAAGTACATAGCTCCTGCCAAAAAGCTCGCAGCCGCATGCCGAGCAGTCAAGAATCATCGACATTGAGAGGAAGAAATAAATGCAAATTTATCTAATAAAAACCAAGTTGAGCAATGAAAGTAAGCACTTCAGTCAATGTTTTTGACTAGATGGGTTCACAGATATATTGAAATTCAATTTCAAGCCAGCTGATGTTCTTGGTACTAGTGATCATCGATGCCGATGATGTGGAGTAGGCTCGTCTACCATCAAAAGACAAGAAAGTTCAGGCTTGAAATTTCCCCCGAAACACTGTTTTTTCGCGATTTTTCTCTATGGGTCCTACTATGTAGTCTAAACCCAGAGAGGGGTTTATAGAGGAAAAGAAGACAAGGCTATTTTATCGCGACCACTGCCTTTATGTTCATGCGCAACGAGGATGGCTCAGCCTGGAGTAATCAAAGCAAAGTACGATACCCGCGCTAAGCTTTGTAGAAACGGGGAGCATCTGGCAAACTTTGCAAAAAAAAGCGTCCGATGCATGTAACTTTTTTGAATGAATACGTTTTTGAATTCTGAGAACGCTATCATATTCACAGTTCAAATTGCTATCTAAATGTGTGACTTGTAAGCCGAAGTTCCCTAAAATCGCTTTTTTTTTGAAGGAAATAGTTTTTGCAACCGTTTTTCAAATACGTCGCGCGCGAAGTGCGGCGAAACCTTAAAGGCACAGGACACCCAGAAAATTAATTTTCAGATTTTCTGCTTATCTTGGAGAGAGTCACACGCTGATTACAGTGGTATCTCTGAAGTCGTCCAAGACCCCCTTCGAACAGAGTTATGGCTCTTCAAAGATGCCGAGATTCTGAGGGTGAAAAATTGGTGGACGAGTTGTCTCAGGCCTGTATTTCTCTTCATTCGCAATCGCCGCACGAGAGCGAAACAGGATGAAGAGATAGACCGGCAATGGTCTGAAGAACGATGACTTGTTGGAATTCATCCATCCATCAAGCCGCTATCGAGTTCGGATATCTGTGAGGGGGTCGGGCCTGTGGTGGTGAGCGAAGGGGGTCGGGCCTGTGGTGGTCGCTTATATCTCGCCTATTTGGAGGAAATGAGATCTGGCATTTGGCACGTGTTATACAGGAGGGGTCTTCTACACAAATACATGAAAATCTCAAAATACATATCTGAGGGTGTACTGTGCCTTTAAGCAGTATTTGTACAAGCAATGGTGGAGCAATATGTATGCTTTATTCATAAATTAGGTGCTGGTAAGAGCATCTCAGGGTTTGTGCTGGTTGAATTTTTCAATTCCTTCATTAATCACGCTTGAGAACTACCTGAAAAGTCGGAGTTTTGTGACGAAAACCTTGGACCCTTAAATGAAGGATCTCAAAAATTTAACCAACATACGCCTCGAGATTCCCTCACCTGCACCTAATTTATTAAGAAAGCATACAGATTGCTTTTCCATTACTTGTACAAATACTGCTCAAAGTTTCGCCGCACTTGCAAACACTATTTCCTCCAAAAACCAAGAGATTCTATAAAATTTTGGCACACAAGTCACATAATTAGGTATCAATTTGATCTGTGAATACGATAGCGTTTTCAGAGTTAAAAAAAGTTACATGCATTGGACGCTTTTTTGCCAAGTTTGCCTGATGCTCCCCGTTTTTACAAAACTTAGCGCGGGTATTGTATCTGTGCCCCGAGCCCTCCTTGAAATGAAGCATTTTTCTCCACTTCAGTCGTATAACTACGCCTAATGTAGTGCCAGTTCACAGTTTGGATCTTCACTCTCAAGAATCGCTCCAATTTATCTCCTTTCCCTTTGTTATGCTTCCTGCTGCTTCATAACAGATCTGTTTTCCTTAACTGGAAAAGTGAATGGTGTGTACGGTACATTTACGTATTCCAAAATGCCATTTCTAGGGATATCTTCAGTCTATTTTCTCCTCTGAATCACCACTGCATGCCGATCTCGCTTTGTTTTCGAATAAGCAAAAGATGGAAAGTTTGAGCGATGCATGGAGGACTTCAGTGGCTCTCCAAGGACTCCTTAGGAGCACAAGAAATCTCAAAGTCTCTTAAGACTTTATAGTGCACGCGCCCCTCGGATGAACTCGTGTTTGGCATTTCCGACTCTATTCTAGGACGTTCTTTATGATGGAAATACTCGCTCTATGATTTAAGAGAACAACTCTATAGTGCTTGTTAAAAATGGCGAATGTTTCTTTGAAGACTGTAAGTCCAGAAATCAGAGTTACCCTTATTGAGATTTCTATCACAGCTCGTTTGATATTAGTCTGTCAATGGGAAGAATACAATAATAATCTCAAGTTCGTGGATTCTTGGATTTCATGACATCGAAGGATTTAAAAAGTTTTCCGCTGTTATCCGACCTGAAAATCGGTATCATCGCATTTCGTACCCTTAGTTCTCGATGAAGATTTCGGTTTTCTCAGACCGTGCTCATGCCACCGTTCTATCGGATTCCCCTGCCTTGTACCTACCGAACTCCGTTTGGAATGTCGTATTCTATTTTTTTATGGATGTGATTATGGATCAGACTCGAAGTTCCCGACTTGAAGTCGAACTTACATAATTCCGATTAATCCCGCGAAATGATGTCTGAATTCAATTTGCTTGGGTGAGAGGTATAGTTCTGTCCACCCTCCCAGCGTTCTCGGCCATCGCTTGAACATTTGACCACTCTAATACACTCGTCTCAGAATTTCTGGTCTAGCCAATGAACTGCTTACGCGTGATCCGCGCAGGTGATGTAGGTGGTATCAAATGCCGCGAACGCGCGCAGCGTCGCGAAAACTTCTAGCACGGAGCTCATTGACTAGACTGGAAATTTGGATGCCACAATATACAATACATATAGATCTTTTCCCATTTTTAGTCCAGCTAATAGACGAGATGTCGGCAGTAGTTCGTCGTTTGCGATTGAAATCCCACTGGCCGCCGTTGTTATCGCCGCATCGCTTGCCGCCAATCGCCGCGTCTCGTCCAGTCCTCTGAGAGAAATCGCCGCTGCGGCCCCGCCACAGTTCGTTTCGGAGCCTACAGGCACCGAAGCGGCACTATCGCGGAGCCGCGCCGGTACTACCGCGGAGCCGTAGTGCCACTGCCGCTTCAGCTCCGCGATACTGCCGCAGCGGCTCTGTGAGAGTCCTCTGTCTAATAGGAACAGATGTTACCCCCGCATTTGCGCTCAAGGAAATACGGAATGTACCTCAAACTTGACTAATTGAACTGGCGACAATTTCGTTTTACAAAAGTGGATAGTACATCGTACTCCACGCGGGTTCACTGCTGAGTCCTCGAGGAGTCGACGCGGTTCTAACGCGGAGCCGCTGCGGTACTATCGCGGCGATGTCGAGGCTCAAGACACTGCAACAAAATCGTTTGATCACGGAACCGCTGCGGTGCTATCGCGGAACTATCGCGGCACAAACGAGGGTCGGGGTACTTTCTCGACTCTGACGCGGCAAATTTTCTCAGAGTCGTGAATCCAAAATTTACGAGAAGCCCATACACACGTAGCATTTCAAAAAGTGCCGTACGAGGCTCCAAGGACCAGAAGCTCTCTAAACTGTGCGCATTTATGGGGCTCAACCAAATCATTTGAATATCTTTCCCTGTCAGCTTTTACACTGGGAGGAATTGTCTAAACTTCACTGAAAATTTACTGCGAACCTGATTCCACCGAGAATTTGACGCGAAATCACTGCGAGCCGCGAAATTAAAGCAAATTCGTCGAGAGGTGTCTGCTGACGATTTACCGCAAAATGCCGCAAGTTTGCTGCGAACATATCAAGAAACTACAACAAAATAAATGCGATTTCTTCGGGGAATCTACCGCGAATTTACCGCGAGAACACTGCGATAACACAGCCATCATGGCAGCGCCCTAGAGCAGAAGCAGAGAGGGATTAGTCGATAATGCGGCAGCCTAGAAAACGATTAGCAGTGAAGGGTTGATGGTTTGAATTTTGAAATACGAAGGGCAAACATCACGGCAGAATCAGGGCAGAATCCTGTCAATGTCTTGATTCTACCGCGAATCTGTCGCTTTGGCTGGGGCCAGGCACCTAGGCGGCAGAATCCGGACGGATCAGGGCTATTCCTTCTGGAGAACGCATTGGTAGAACGCCCAAAAGAGTTGGCAAGATAGTTAATGAATGAAGATTGCGACAGCTTGTGTTCTAGACCTAGCTGACGCTTCGTTACCAGAGGTGACGTTGGCGACAATTTGCAGGCAATCTGGCAAATGCAGCCACATAATTCTACCTCAGACGAAGGGCACAAAAACTGGAAAGACAGCGTCGTAGTTCTTACAAAGTCCTTCTCGTCCACATCTGCAAATTGATTTGGATAACTCAGTTACCTTAAATTTTGGGAACAGCTGAAGGTAGGGACAAGTGTCTTTGTAAGCCAGAGAAAGTGGGCATGTGTTCGACCGCTATTCGCTTTCAGCGCGATCACATCATGCTTCGACGACAGTAGGGCCACGTGCACCTTATAGGACACGTCTTTTCAAAGTTCTCAGAATAATCTGGGGGCACTGACCAATCAGAGCCGGTCTTAGAAGGTACTGTCACCCTCTTCCTCAGGGGTCTCTTGTGTGGTCCACAGCAAAGAAAGCTGTTCGCAGTAAACAGTGGCGAGGCAAGGATAGTGTGCGTCCTTGTAGCGGACTGCTGCAAAGCTGGCATGCTTGCTGCCAACCGTGGCATCCACTGTAATTCTGTTGTTAGAGACCCCAACCCTCTACAGGGGCGGAATCTCTAACGCTCCCCCCCCCCTTTATTGAGCGAGCGCTCTTGTATGATACGAGCACGTGCTGCTGCACATGCACCACATGCTTCTGTTACATGGCGAAGTGTTAACGGTGCGTCATAAGTATTGCGCACCTGCAGCACGTGGCCACATAGAACCCGGCTACGTACTTCTAGCGGCTACAATTTCTTATGTGAAGAACCTTTTAGATTCTTCGAGGAACTCGTGTTGAAGACGTACTAGACCCCACCACTATTTGATTATATAATGATGGATAGGTTCACTTGGTCTCTATCGTATTGACAATCGACTTATAGCCATAGTTTCAGCTATTCGGGTCGAGTATTCGTCGCTGAACAAGAGGAAGTGAACAAGATCTGCGAAGAGTATAACAAAGTTGAGGACAAGTACGCTCTATTCGAACGGATGTTCATCCAATTGTTTCTGGTTAGTCAGACTTCGTTCGGAATTTGGGCTCGTTAAATGTCAAACTATGTAGATTGTTGATTATTTGAGATTGTTTGAGAGATTAAAAATATCGGGATCCTATGAAACTTTAGTGAAATTTCCTCCAATACAGTGCGTTTCATTGTTTATGGAAACTTCGATTTTGAACTATATCCCTGCCCTGTGTATCGCTGTACTATTTTCAGTGGCTTAAGTGTTTTGAGCGCGGTAAAAAAAAGACAGGCAAGCGCGTCCCCGCCCGCCTCCTGATCAAATCCTACGAGTGGCATTGTACTTGTTTGATTTGAAGGCAGCTTTCGGCACAACGGTCAGTTCTGCCTGATTCTGGCGAACCTAATGCTGTTTGTACCATACTCAGACAGTAAGACCGGGTGAGAGTGCGAGCAATACTGGCTGGCTAAACATTGCACCCGGGAGCTTCGGTATTCACTGCCCCCTCAGCCGGTTAATGGTAGAGCGCTCACCCGGCAAATGATGGCCCCCTCGCCCCGCATTCACTGCCTCCTCAGCCGGTAAATTGAGGTCCGCTCACCCGGTGCGTGCTAGCTGCTTACGAGAGCTACACTACAGGCCGTATCTTTTGCGTTTTGGACGAAAAAGACGCGAAAACGCGTCTTTTGCGTCTTTTCCTCATAACTCTGTTCAAAGTGATCCATTCTGGAATCCGAAGAGATGGTTGGAATCAGCATTGAGAGCTCTTCGTTTTGAGCCCCCACATGTCTTACTCTGCAACAAGGCATATAGGCGTGACACAATCAATCGAGTGCGCGAAACGCGAATGCGGAGCTTTGGTCAGGGGATTGATTGTGTTTATATAACCATTGTGTATATTCTAGTGGAACACTCTGAAGATATTTTGACTGACATATGCGGATATAAATTTCGGTTTCTCCCATCTTCAAGTATCCATATTTCGGTCACTTCCCGGGTCCCGTTCTCGGCTCAAATGGGACAAATCGACCTGAGACTCAAACAGTAATCTTCTCCTATGATGCACTGCCAAATAAGCGCTTCAGCAGCCCGATCCGGAAATTTTGATTTTTCACCCCTTTCAGGTGTGTCAAAACAGCGTTTTCTCGCCTATTTGATGCCCCGGGAGACCCAGTAATCGTTCTTCTCTAGGCCGAAAACAGTCCTGCTCACAAGTGCACTTAGTGTAGACTCTTTTTAAACAGTAACAACCGGTTTGGAGGTTCGCTACGTCTAGCGACACCCCGGTGATTTTGGATAAAAAAGACCCAAAATCACCGCCGTCCCGTTCTCGGCTCAAATGGGACAAATCGACCTGAGACTCAAACAGTAATCTTTTCCTATGATGCACTGCCAAATAAGCGCTTCAGCAGCCCGATCCGGAAATTTTGATTTTCCACCCTTTCAGGTGTGTCAAAACAGCGTTTTCTCGCCTTTTGATGCCCAGGAGACCCAGCAATCGTTCTTCTCTAGGCCGAAAACAGTCCTGCTCACAAGTGCACTTAGTGTAGACTCTTTTTAAACAGTAACAACCGGTTTGGAGGTTCGCTACGTCTAGCGACACCCCGGTGATTTTGGATAAAAAAGACCCGAAATCACCGCCGTCCCGTTCTCGGCTCAAATGGGACAAATCGACCTGAGACTCAAACAGTAATCTTCTCCTATGATGCACTGCCAAATAAGCGCTTCAGCAGCCCGATCCGGAAATTTTGATTTTTCACCCCTTTCAGGCGACCAACGATCAGCCGCTTCCCGAAGTTTAGAATGCTGACGGCTAGGGCTTTCCAATGCTATAATGTTTGCATATTTAGGTTCGGAGAAATCCCTGTGTTTCTCAGATTTCTCAGATCTAAGAGAGTAATTCATCGCTGGTCCCTCGCTTTGAGTCGGTGCGTCCCTGCCTCTCCGCGCCCTGCGCACACCCCCGCTTTTGGAGGTGTCGAAATCGCACTGTCTTGCCTGTCTCGCTCAATGACCGAAGTCCGCAGTAAATGTATCGATTTCCATGGGCACTTGTCAACGGTTTTCCTCCGGTGACAACCAACGAGAACATGTTCATCCAACCGGACCACTAGTTAAAGTGACTAATTCAAATGCAGCCCTGTTCTGTTTCTGTAAAGAAATACTTCCATAAAACATTATTAATGTTCGTCCGGTTGGATGAACATGTTCTCGTTGGTTGTCACCGGAGGAAAACCGTTGACAAGTGCCCATGGAAATCGATACATTTACTGCGGACTTCGGTCATTGAGCGAGACAGGCAAGACAGTGCAATTTCGACACCTCCAAAAGCGGGGGTGTGCGCAGGGCGCGGAGAGGCAGGGACGCACCGACTCAAAGCGAGGGACCAGCGATGAATTACTCTCTTAGATCTGAGAAATCTGAGAAAAACAGAGGGATTTCTCCGAACCTAAATATGCAAACATTATAGCATTGGAAAGCCCTAGCCGTCAGCATTCTAAACTTCGGGAAGCGGCTGATCGTTGGTCGCCTGAAAGGGGTGAAAAATCAAAATTTCCGGATCGGGCTGCTGAAGGGCTTATTTGGCAGTGCATCATAGGAGAAGATTACTGTTTGAGTCTCAGGTCGATTTGTCCCATTTGAGCCGAGAACGGGACCCGGGAAGTGACCGAAATATGGATACTTGAAAATGGGAGAAACCGAAATTTATATCCCCATATGTCAGTCAAAATATCTTCAGAGTGTTCCACTAGAATATACACAATGGTTATATAAACACAATCAATCCCCTGACCAAAGCTCCGCATTCGCGTTTCGCGCACTCGATTGATTGTTTCACGCCTATATGCCTTGTTGCAGAGTAAGACATGTGGGGGCTCAAAACGAAGAGCTATCAATGCTGATTCCAACCATCTCTTCGGATTCCAGAATGGATCACTTTGAACAGAGTTATGAGGAAAAGACGCAAAAGACGCGTTTTCGCGTCTTTTTCGTCCAAAACGCAAAAGATACGGCCTGTAGTGTAGCTGCGTAAATGATATCGATCTGCAGGAGCAGATAAAGCCCCTAGTAGGCTCTTCCTATTCCCCAGCAAGTTCTAGGCTCGCGCTTCATCCCTGAAGCGATAAGCCTCACCTTGCTTTAAATTTCATGAACTGACCTGCTGTCACGTCCCCACGGTTACAACGAACCGTAAGGCTCCGTACATACGTGGCGAGAACGCCCGGTCTCGCTCTCCAGCGCCCCTCAGCGCTCTTCAACGCTGATAGGTGCCCGTACAAGCAGAAGAACACCGGCAAATGCATCTTGCCTCGTGTTGATTTGATTGAAAACGCTTGACCTGGTAATCACTCACTCGAATCGACTCGATGCTGCTCGTTTTGGATGGTCTTGGTAGGCGTATTAGACACCAGGTCATTGGTTTTGAGGTAGGATTCGCTTTTCTTGCTTGATGAATGAAACAAATCGCTCGAAAGTGGCTGCATCTCTCTCGAATTAAGCGTGAGCGAGCGAGAGGAAGCATAAACGCGCGGTAGCTGGCGTGAGCGCGCGAGAGCGAACTTAAGCGCCCGTCAGCGGCTGGCCAATCGTGTGTTAATGACGACCATCGATTTTGCGTAATCGCACACTCTCGCCACGTATGGACGCTGCCTAAGGAGTGAGGGTTCAATGATCCAAAACGTAAAGATGACCACCTGTTCAAATGCCATCACCCGAATCAGCTCGAAGCTAAATCTGCCCGCGCCGTATGTGACCCTGGTTCGCTTTAGCTCTTTAGTGTTGGGCCAATGATATGCATATGCCGGCCCGCTCTCCACGTAAACTCTGCCCCTCACCCGGTGATATTACATATGTCTGCCCGCTGACCCAGTGATGTTCTCCGCAGGGAAATTATGACCGTCCGCTCACCCCGTAAAGCCATGCCCCTCACTCGGTGAAACGCATGACCGCCCGATCACCCGGTAGCACGCTCCGCCCCCAAAATAAGCCTGCCCGCTCAGCCGGCGAGCCTACTTCTCCGCTTGCTCAACCGGTGTTATTGCCTAAGTAGTTACCGTTAGGTATAAAACGTGATGATAACGTAGCAGAAAAGATGGCGGGGGGGGGGGAGTCGCTCTACCTAACCTGCACTCGCAAAGGCCGTTCGTCTCCAACTTGAGCGAAGGAACATTTCAGTCTTTTTGGGTATGAGAGTTAAGATTGCGGTGTTGAGGAGAGCAGCCCAAACAGGTTTTCATGGAACTCTTGAATGGAGCAATTGACGAGCAATACGAGGATTTGCACTGCAAGCAGCTGTGGCCTAAATGAGGATCACATGTAGCGAAAAAACATGGAGTTGTCCCTTTATTTAGTTTTCGGAACATCAGAGTATCGCTTTCTTGCGAATTGGTCCCTAGTGGAATTCATACAGGCTATAAAACGGTGAAATTCTCATGGTTCCTACGCGTGCTGGTGCGGAGTGGAGGTTAGAGACAGTGAGAGAGCGGAGGGCAGACGGAGGCCCAGGCGCCGCGCGCGCCGCTCGCGCCTCGAATGATGTGAATTTCGAAGTTTTATAGAGGGTACTGCTAATTGTGAGGACGAGTCAACTTTTTCATTTTTGTGTACTAACTAGGGCTGACTGCAAGCATGATTTCGATAGTTGTAGATCGGAGATAGATCATGATAAATCCATGTTCAAAATTTCGTGAGTGCTCCAGAAGTCTCCAAAAAAGTGCGTTTCCATAGCTCCGCCAAAAGAAAACGGTGCCAAAAGATCGATTTTCAGGTTGTTTACGAGAATCGCCCAGAATTTGGCCGAAAACTTTTTCAGGGGTTGTTTTGTGGGCTATCCAAGAACGTGCTCTTAATTAGTTCATTTTTTGTAGATTTTGGGTGATATAATACCAAACCTCCCATCGGGGGTATAGCGAATCGGTGGTGATATCCCCAGGGTCCGACATTATAATGACGTCAGTTCCGGGGAATCTAGCTGGCAGACACCCTACAGATAGCTTGACCCGACTGCGCTAATTACTCCAGCAAGCTATATACTGTGATAATGATATAAGTACGTTAATAAAGCAGCCGCGGAATCTAAGGTTCATTCATAGGTTAACGTAGGTAACGGTCTGTATACGACAGTTTGGTCAATGTCTCAGATGCGGCTCAAAACTCCTTCGTAGAACTTAACTTGAATTGGGAACACGAATTAGATGCCGATGTGTTGATTCGCCAGTAATTTACCTTGTTTGATCATAGTAACCTACATTATTCCTTATAATAGCGACAGCCGGACCCAGATTCATGATTAGCAGCTTAAGTGAGCACCACCAGTGGAAATTCTTGAACAAGATTCTGAAAAAAATTCTCTCTGAACACCCCGAAAATTCCCCGATATCCTCCTCCCCATGACCTTCCCACAGAGCAGAAGAACGTTTGTTTTGCAATTTCGTGAGACGTTCAGAAAATTTTGGACATGGATTATTTACGTTCTTTCTAACACCTACAACTGTCAAAACGCGGTCTTGTAGATTTCCCTAGCTCAATTTGGTCTACATAGCTAATTAACATGGCTGCGGAGGTTATTCGGCCCGCGCGATCGTGTCGCGAACGCCGCACGTCTAACCGCTGTGGCCGCACCGTGCAAATTTACTAGAATAAATTTTGCAAGATGACCATGAAGAAGTACAGCAAGTCCTAGTGAGTCCACACCCCTTTCTAAGAGCTATCCAGCAACAGCTAAATAGTATGAGTGACTTCGTCAAAATCAAAGAAATTCTTGGAAGTTCCATCTCTAAGGCTGGGACCATACTTCCCGTCGTATCGATTTGGTAGCGCCTACAGTAATGCGTTCATGAGGCGACCGTTGCAAAACAGAGCTCTGGCAAACTGGGGCGTCGACAACAGGTTGATCCGCCCACCATGAGTCACTGCTGGCCAAAGCGCCGATATTCGGCGGGGCCGTGGCCGCGAGTTATGCTCTGGTCGATGTCGAGCTGTTGCACAGCAATTACGGCCGCGAGTTATGATCTCGTCAATGTCGAGCTGTTGCACAGCTAACGCTCTAGATACAAGGGAAGTATACGACGCATTTTAAGGCATGCTGTGAATGATGAGAGCGCAGCCGGTTCAAATACCCAAGTTTGCGGTACATTGGCCCCGCCCAGCATCTCGAGGTCCTGCCTATCCGGTGGTGACCCCAGTGGAGGCTGGGCGACTCAGCCGCGACGCGTGTCGGTGTAAAGTAGTACCTAAGCTAGATGAAACATTCCTGTAGGATGTGAACTGCTGCCAAATAGGCCGCTAAACGCGACACATTGAGTTGTCAACAGCCCGACAACAGGCGGACGTCGCTGGGCAACGGGCAGGTCTCAGGCTGACAATAGGCGCGATTTGACTTGTCAACAGGGAGCGGTTTATGAGATGTCAACTTGTCAACCTGTTGTCGACGCCCCAGTTTGCCTGAGAGAGGGAGCCGCAGATCCGGCCAGTGAAGAAAAAATGACCGAGCGACAACAAATGTTGAGTACTATAATAATCGGAGCGAAATTCCTGTCCGCAATTGCAGACAACCGGTGCTGCATCACGCGACACAATGATAATCGTGCTAGGACAACGTGGACCCAGCGCGTTTAACCTTCGTCCTACTGCAATTATAATCGTGTTGCGTGCTGCAACAGCGATTGTCCGCTACTACAGACCGAAATTTCATCCCGATAAAGACAGTAAATATGAAACGCACAAGGTTTCTTCTCAGTCATCTATTGATTTGAACTCAAAGTTTCATATGGACCGACGGGCTTCCCGTTTCGCTCAATTTTCTTCTTGTTTATCAATTTTTTTTTATAATAACCTCAGGTGACTAACTAAGAAAATCTGCTGTTTATTCTTCACAACTTTGACAAAGTTCTTCCGTCCAATACAAGAGAAATGAAGATTTCTAGGAATATGGTAGTTTTTAAAATCAACAGTTTTGAAAAATTAGAGCTTTAAATGATTATCACTAAAGCTTGAACCTGTTTAAAGAAATCGTCAACCGCATACACTATCTTTTTTCTCGCAGTAATCATGACTTCGAAACTCGTTTCTGTCTTTGAAAGTTGTCTTACATGGTTTCGTAGGCAAGTGACGATTCATATTGCAGGAGGAGGAAGTGGAGCTGTCCGTCCATTTTGGTCTTGACAATATCAATGAGAAAGATTTACGGAAAGACCAACGCTTTCGAACCCACGTGGGAAAATTCCAACGATTCTTCACCGGCATCCTTGACATGCTGTCTAAAGGCCCCGAACAGACCGAGGACATCGTACAAGTGCTGAGGTATGCAACGGAAACATTTGTTTCGCATCTACGTACAACCTCGTACTTTTCCAAATAGTCATAATAGGTTGTATAAGAGAAGAGCTTTGACTCCTAACATTTTTCTTTTTTTGTGTTTAGTGCATGCATATACAGGCTGTAAAACACGTACGCGTGCGGCTGCGGAGAGGGGTTCAAGATAGAGAGAGACGGAGGCGGCAGCATCGCGCGCGTCGCACCCCTCATCAGTAATGGGACTTTCGGTTCTACATAGACGATAGCCGCAAAGGCGGGGTGTAATTGGGCGAGAAAGCAAAGGGATGTGATTGGCGGTCACTCAGGCGACACACAGGAAAAGAAGAGACGCTCGTCAAGTGTAGAGCGAACTGCCACTAGACTGTGTGACTGCCAATCACAGCCCTTAGCCCCTCCCTTTTGCCCCGCCGTCGCTACTACGTAGGAAACATCCCTTTCTTATGGGTAAACCGTAGCCATATTTTCTTTGAGGTATTTGAAGTGAGCAAAACAGCTATTGTAGGGTATCTTCACCTTCTGCTGAACTATGGGGGTAACGAACGTGACCTCCAATCTTACCTGGGGCTAAATTCATCGTCGATACCTGGGCCTGTCTATGTTACCTGAGCCGAATTTACCAGTGATTTTTGGTAAGCTGGGTGAATGTGTGTCTCGGGTATGCGCCCTCATTGGTATTCAGAGTGTTTCCTGACCTCTACCCTTGCCAAGCCTATCAGCAATAAAATTCGAATATGAAGATTACGGTCCTTGAAGCATTTGCACTGGAATGTTTAAGAGCCCATCTCTACCCATGAAATTCTGTCTCATGGAACAACAATCGCAGAAAATCCGTCAGCCCGGACCAGTGGTCGTATTCATGAAACCGCGGGCGCAGGAAGGGGGCGTAACCCAGCCGTGCCCGGCGTATGAATACCAGTTTTGTGCCTCCCCTGTCCAAGATTCAACAGTGGCGGCCTCCTCTTCACCACTTGTGAGAACAGAGAGAGGCTTGAGTAGCCACCCGCAGAGACCGAGAGGAGACCGCCGGGTAGGAGGCTGCTGTGTCTCATCTCCGCTATTCATGCATTCCAGCGGGCACAGCATACCCGATCTCGATTGTGTGGGAGGATGGGCAGAGCGAGCGCTGCCTGCCAGCAATATATTGATCATTTTCTGAAAGTTTAGATCGACGTAGTATGCAGCCGTAACTCTTTTCGTCCACTCGCTAGGTGGCTAGGAACCCTTCTGTCTATCGCCGGGTAGCCGGGAGCCTTGCTGTCTACCTGCTGGGCAATCAGGAAGGTGCAACATCGAAAACTTGTCTAGCAGCGGGTGGATTGTGGACCTTCCCGGAAGGCTTCCAGTGTTTCATGAATTGTTCGGCTACAGGTTGAAAAAAATTCACGCCAGACACCAGACTTCGTTCCAAATTTCTCCATTGTTTCCGAAATTAAGTAAATTTTCCTTTTGACACATACTTTTTACTTGACCCCATAAGACACCGAACCGAAAAGAGCGGTGGACCCGAAAAAGTAAAAAATTAATCCCTGATAAACCCAAGGCGAGTTCGTTTCTTGGTAGCAAAAAAAAACTACTCCGGACGAAAATAGGATTCCAGAATAGAAGAGCCAGTGCGCACTACTTCAAATACGCGAATACGTCGGTTTTCATCATCTTACAAGGACAATACGAACCGGCCAGCTATAAGCGGTGAACTTTCTTAGGATAGAATCTTCTAACTCTCACCCTCTCAGGCAAACTGGGCGGCGCGCTGGCAAAAGTGGCTCCCCGCGTGATCAGTTGCCACTCCCCTCGTGTTCAGCTGTCTATTCGCCGTTGGAGGGCGGCTAGTTGGAGACGCGCTGGAAGTATTGAAAGATTACTTAGACACGCTGGCAGTCGGCATACGAAGCGCGGGCCGTGATTTGGCCGCGGGCTGTAATGACACCGGGGTGTCTATGGGCAGCCAGCGATTCGCCAGCGTGCAGCGCTGGAAAATTCACCAACCTGGAAATGAGCAGGCTGCGATCGGGGCCGGTGTTTACTTGCCAGCTGACTGACAGCAAGTTGTCAGCCCCATTGTTAAAACTTTGGTATCAGTGGGCCTCTTACGACCCCCTCCTTGCGTTTATTGCAATTGGTGCTGTAACCTATAAGCTACGTCTAGGATTAAACTACGGACGTTTCGGGGCATCAAATAAAGTTCTCAAACGGCAGATGTTTGACGGAACAGAACGGCCAAGGTGTGAGTGTTCCTTTTGAAGCTCTTCTGCACAGTTGACGTCCAACAGCGACAGTTTCTCTTCCATTTTCGCAGTCATCCACCTGAGCATAGCTAGCGCCTAACGAGAATCCGAAATTCACTATGGAAAGCCGTGCGCGCATGCGTATGCGTGATCTTTGTCCACATCCTCAGAATACATAAAGACCATCGAAAAGTTATGAGTAGACTCTTATTCTTCGAACCCATTCTCTAGTGACTTGCGCGTTTTCTAATGCTCTCCAGTGTGGTCCTCATCATTCAGCTGTCTGTGACGTCGATCGGGCTGTTGTTTTAGCGGCTTCGTTCGTATATCCTCGGTTCGTGTTGTCCTAGTGGTTTTCGATAGGAAGTGAAGGGAATTCCCCTGAGGTTCATGCCCCCCAACACGTATCCCTTTTTTATAATCAATCTAAGTTGTACTTGTATGGCAGGCAAGTAAACACTATTGGTTGAGTGCTTTTCGAGGAAAATCTTAGTACATGGATTTCTGAGCTCGTTCAAGGAGAAACTCGTAATTGATTACACTGAACGGAAATAAAAGAATAGACACAGATGAAATTCCACGAAAACATGTCGTCAATTTCAGCCGCAAACGGATCGCTTCCATTGCAAAATTTCACCCGTAGAGGGGATCGCCAGAAATATGTACCTCACAAAAAAGGGAAGTCCAAGCTTTCCAATAATAGCTGTTTGAAATTTGATTTTTACTTCTCGGTTTGGAGTAAAAAGGCCTGGATATCGTTTAAGAACTTGAAATTGGTAGGATTATGGAAAACGTGAGATCAGTTGGCTTTTCCGCGTTACAATTTGTTTTTCTTTGAAAAACTTCTGGAATTAGAAGAAATGGCAACAACATTAGAAGAAATGTTTTAACATTTATGCTGGGATCATACTTTCATCGGCGAGCAACACGACGCAATCTTTACCACCAATATCGACCGAAAATCAATACGCCTGATACGCACTGTCGCTGGTCGCGAGAAGTATGATCCCTACCTCAGGCCATTGGTATACTTCCTTATCGATACGACGACTGGTTTCTATGAGTCGTTGCCTTCACGCGATTTTCGCATATCTACATCTCTGCATACGCGCATCTGCAGGCAAATCAATGTAGGTCGATGTTGTTAATAATACTGTTGTTTTGGATGAACCAGTATGAAGGACGCTTCCAGGTGGCGTAACCCGCTCCCACGTCGCTGCGCTGCGCACTGCGAGGATCTGTCATGATGCCGTCTAGACGCCACTAATTAGTTCCTTTTTCACGCTTTTTCCACATTTACTGGAAGCGGTGTTCACCATAAATCTCGTTTTTGAGTCTGTAGTGTGAGACGCAACTCTGATAGATGCCGGAGGGGATAGGGTCGAAAGAAGCAGCGAAAACCATCTAGCAATCGATGGAAACGGCGGTGAAGTGAAGATTTCATTAGCTCATTACGCCTGTTTACCCCGTTCTGACGAGTTTGTTGCGCCGCGGACGTTTCACAAAAAACTCCGCCACGTCTAGCCTGATTGATTCCTGCACAATCCGTCATTTGCGGGCGCTTCCGCGCGGAAACTACACGGGCGCGTAAGGCCTATTTTACACTTCCATCGCTAATCGCCGCGATGGCGTGCTTTAAATACATATCGACGTGCGACGCGGTCTCGATCGATCCTCATGTTTATCATCCCGTCGAGTCGCGCTGCCACTGAACTCTGAGAGAGGCCTAAGCTAGTTCGCGCCCCGAATCTGTACGTACGTTAGAAACCGCTATTCTAGCTCTTTCTGGGCGCTTTTCCTAGCCGTTTCCTCAATATTCGTTAACTCACGATTTAACAACCCCATTTTTGAGTCAAACTCGATTATGATATTCATCGTAAACACTGCCTTTAAGCACTTTTGTGGCATCAAAAGGCTTAATACGTTTGTTGGTTCCTACATATCTATAGGTGTTCTGTGTTGTGGTTTTTTTTTCGACTCGGTTATTTATGAGCTGTTCTTTTACTTCTACACTAGCAGCTGCGCTTGCATCAAATATAACTTATTGTTAAATGAACGCATTTTTCGCACTTCAAGCCCAACTTATGGACTTTTTTTTGGAGCGAGATAAGTGCTAGAAATCAAACCTTTCATCAAAAAAAGTGAAATGTGGAACAAAAATGTAATTCAGTGTGGCCCTATAGCCTTCTGTCACCGTTTTTTCTTCAGTGGTTGGCGTTATTAAAGGCATCGTACGCGCAGAAAACCGTGTATTATTTTTCCCTGTTTTTGTGTAGCTTGGCCTCTCCGATGAACGAAAATGTGGAATGGGTCTACGAAAAACCTTCATTTGTATAGAAAAGTCGGTCTGAGCACACTGCGAAATTGAGTTCAAATTTCGCGCCAAAATCGATTTCGAAGTTGTTCTTCATGTGAAGTTTGTGCCGTAACTGTTTTTCATGTTGTTTGACGGTCGCATGAACATTCTATGAAAAAGTGCTAGATGACCGGTGAGAACTGGCGGCGGATCCTCATCTTCAACCTCTTCCTACCTCATTACACTACGTTTTTGACACGCCAAAGTTCACCAGTGTGGCCTACCAGGCTCATTCATGAAATGAGTCGGAAAATGAAGAGCGGTTTCCAGCGCGAGCGATGCCTTTAATAACAAAACCGTGAGGAGAAATATGCTGGCGCATCTTTTTAGTTTTCGATTCTATTTTCCCTTCAAACCCTGGAAATTTTCTACACTTTGGTGGCCATGAAAGGCTTGTCTGATTCCATCTAAAGTTTGGCTGTATTTCGCGCATGAATGCAATTGGGCACCAATATTTACGACTCGGCGACTGCCTGTCGCTGAGGATCAAAGGTCCAAAGGCCAGGATCATACTTACCTCGACCAGCGAGAGCGATAGTGCTTGCAGGCATATTGATTTCCGGTCCATATTGATGGTAAACATTGTCTCTCGTCGCTAGGAGAATGATCGTGGCCTAACGCGAAGCCGCATAACCGGCGTTGCACACAGCCAAAAATTCGTTGCGCCATGCAAACTGCTTGGAGCAACTTGGACGGGGTGGAAAGTAGGAATGTGTTGCGCGAGCTCCCGGGCGGCAGTGCGACGTTGTGTGCGCCTCAACGCATTATTGTTGGTTCCCTGAACAATATCCAGAAAAAGATTTTCTTCGTCGACAGCGGAGGGAGCGAAATCTCAAGTTTAGTAGAATCCCGCTGCAGTAGGGTTGATATCTTTGGTTTCCATAGAATATACATGGGTAACCTCGCGTTAATGAGGGAGAAAATGCTACCACTAGCGTACTAACTAGCTTACTTGGGGAAATGCTAGTGAAATCTCTTTTAAAGTTTTTTATTGAATCATTTGAGTCTGTTCCTTTGTGAATAAAAGAAATTCCCACCACTCATCGCGCGTGCGTGTGCACGCTGTTCTGTTAGCCCCGTCTGCTCTAGGGGTCTCTAACCTACGCTCCACAAATGCACGCAAAGGAATTACGGGAGTTAAGTTTTTCACAGCCTGTACATTCTCAAAAAGTTTCTGAAATTCGTGACTGCCTTGCCTGAATATATTCGAAAGGCTAATCAGAACAAGCGATTTGCGCATTATTGATGAGTTTGACACCTGAATGAATGTGGACCTTTCAGAATCGTTGGTCGACAACACGGAAATGTGCGCACGATGAGCTTTACGGCTGAGAAATGGCTGATTTTCAAGAACGTTCTGCTCTCATTACTTTGTAGGGACAATTCGGTAAGTACTATGAAGCGACTTCGAACATAAACATTATTCCTAGGTACATACTCTTCTGAAATCTCCGATGTTTTACAAGATTTAACCTTTCAAAAAAGTAGTTGAACAGCAAAACAGTTTCTGAAAAGCTTCCGTAGTTCTGCAATGGTTTTCATCTTCAGAGTAATCATTGTGAAAATATCTTTTTTTTTTCAGGAGAAGTGTTACTCAACATGGAGCAAGTTCATTAGCTTCGTCATTTACGAGATCAAGGACAGCTATCTGGAACAGGTTAGACTCCATCCTCTACCTTCAAATTACCCCCCTATTTGTAGTCGTTATGTGTTTCCACAAACTCTCCAAATCCTTCTGTAAATTGTTGTATAACACTGATCGTAAGTTGCGCAATGCCGATCCGTAAATTCCTGAAATGCTAATTCGACGTGAAAATCGTTCTTTCCCTGTCAGTCCCCAATGGCTAATCTCCTGCGCGTTTCGCAACATCTCCACAACACAACGAGTGATTGTTTGTCTCTGTTTTACAGTCATAGACGCTATTCATACTCCTCAACGCCAGCACTGCATACGCGTCAAGCGCGGGCGTTTGAGTATGAATACTTGCTAAGCGCGTCGCGCCCTTTTGGAGACTATGATTACTCCAGCGGCGACGCTATGGCTGAGCAGATTAGAGCGGGCTTTACTTTGCCAGACTGCAAAATATGTACTCGCGATCACTATCATGGTAGCAGAATATAATACTGGAATCAATTATTGAGGAAGGGAGTGAAAATAAAAATGGATTATTAATGAGAATGATGAAAAGTTGTTACGGCCGTCGCGGGCGTCACGCGCGGACGAAGCGTCGAGCCATTCATACTCCAACGCCAAGCTCGCGCATCACGCGCGTGCCTTACTGGCGTTGAGTAGTACGAATAGTCTCTTAGTCAAAGCATTCGGCTATATACGCCTGATCGGACGCGAACGCAGAAGATGAAGTTTAGCTGCTTCTTAGAGATGCTCAGTAGAGATTTGAACCTAGTTTTGCATGTTAGTTATAGGTGCACACTTATGCTGTTTCAATTATTGTCTTGTTTGCTCACCGAGTAGCGCCATTTGAGAGCAGCGCGAACTGCAAGTTTTTATGCGTCCAGAAAGCTCAACGAAACATTATTTGGCATTTAGAGCCAATCGTAACCTTATCAAAAACTTCTGAGCCTGACTCACTGCCATCCAGCTGCAACCAACGCGGCGAAGATAATGTTCGTAAATAACTCTGTCACCGCGTTAAAGGCAGTGATCATGATGGAAAACGTTAGCGAAAAAAAAACTACAAAAATCAGCTTAGATCAAAAACAGCTGTAAAAGTATGAAGGTGGCACCGTGAAAACTGGCTAGAATTAGAGTTTTAAGGCCCAAAGATGCTAGTTCGTGCACACGTGCACAGCGCCGACGAAAAAGATCGCAGTCTCATACCGAGCAGTCAAAAATCGTCGACATTCAGAAGGAGAAATAAATGCAAATTTACCGAATAAAAACAGTTGAGCAATGAAAGAAAGCACTTCAGTCAATGTTTTTGACTAGATGTGTATGACTTCCGTTTTCGTTCTAGTCTGACGCATGGACCAGGCAGCTGGCCGTGCGGGGTTGGCGACCTCACTGGAAAATGGGGTTTCGATTCGCGCTGGGTGATCTACCGTCGCAGCTACGTCCATTCATCAGACTAAAATGATTGCGCGAACTCTACATGAATCCGAAAGTTCATTGATTGAAATTCAACAGCAGACGTTCTTGATATAAGAGGTCTTCAATGCTGATGCTGTGGAGTGAGCTTGTCCACAGTCGAAAGACAATAAAGTTCAGGCTTCGAATTTTGCTCAAAACAGTGGTTTTTCGCGATTTTTTTAAATAGGTCCTACTACTCGAGACACAGAAAACGGTTTAATGAGAAAAAGACAACAAACATATTTGATCGCGACCACTGCCTTTAAGGTTGGCCTTCGGCGATCATTCGCCGTTCACTGCAACTTTGCATATCTCATAATTGCTGCCAAAATGTAATAAAACAATTTAATGTCATCAGAGACAATATATGCGCAGACATATTCCCACTAAAGAAATGAACTGAACGAAAGTGGTGAAAGGGCGCGTAGAACGTTTCAACTTATGGGGAAAACACGATCTGAATGAACATCGCGAGGACATTCAAAATTCGCGATTAACTTGTGGTGGCAGTGAATGGGTTCTCAACGCATTCGACTCGATTCCACGACAAGAGGAATTATTCAGAATTCGAGATTGGGACCAGTGGGGAAACAGGCTTTTTTAATGAAAATCCTCTTTTTCGACTACTCGAACCTCAGAACCGTTCATTCGTGAAGCTGCAAACCTCACTTTGTGCCCCCAAATAAGCCCGATTGTGTATTCGATCGTGAGAAATATGAAGTTGTTTTCCGCACGAGCGATACCTTCATGTGCAGATTTTTCGGTTTTCTGAAGCGCAACCTAATTTTTCAGCTTGAAGGCGCTCGTTTCCTTCGCACTTTTGTTTTTAGAAGTCCATTTGATTTAGTGGCTATGCAGAAGTGCGAATGACAAGACTAGCCATGAGAAAAGTAAGAAAACGCCGATACAAACAAAGAACATAGCCACTGGAAGGAATTAAATTCCCGGTCATTCACATTTTTATTTCATTTTTGCTTGCAACTGTTCGGGTTCAGCGTTGCAACTTTCGAATCACAACCTTTTTTCGTGAAGAAATATAAAGTCCGATCTCAATAGCTTTATCTTGCAATAAAGAAGCAAACGGAATGTGTGTGAGAAAGGTTAATGCAGACAGCCTTCGCATGCAGGTAAACAGAACAATAAGTGAATTAAACGCTCGTACAATTTAAAGCACTCTGTACTTAGAGGCAGTGTTCACGATAATCTTCGATTTTGAGATTATTCGCTAAATCATTCGTTTGGCCCCTGGGTAGAACCAAGATGATGAAGAAATCTAGAAAAACGCACCGGAAGGGCACGATATCCTTTACTCTCACCCCGCCTCTTTATTCTCACTGGAACTGTTTGTTCTGACAATGGGATCTTTTATGGACCCGTCCTTAGCAATTCTCTTGTCTCTGTTGTTCCGTTCTTTTTTTAGGCCCTTACTAATACTGCTTTGCCTGAAAAATACTTTCATTTTCGATTAGCCCCTTCTTCTTGTTCTTTGCAGCCACATTGAGGGTTTTGTCATAGGTTGAGGAACTGGGCGACCAGTAACGGATTCGTCCATAGGTCCATTACGGTCAGCGTGGTGGGTCTCTCCGGACATTTGAAGAGGTGTGCAGTGTCATGGCCGAAGCAGCCGCAGTCCGGGCAGACATCTGATTTGCTGCTGTCTATTTTGCTGGCGTAGGACATAAGCATGGTAGAATGACCATAGCGCAGCGATTGCCAGGGTGCACCTGGCCCTTCTTCCAAGTTGAGTCTCGGATGTACAGACTTGGGGCGGCACTACCCGCAATATGGGATTAATGACCGCCTTCTCCAGATGGCACCGTACGAACTGAGTATGCTCCTCGCGCAACAGACGGAGTCGTTCATGCTGTGAGTCGTGCCATCTTTGCAGATTGACTTTGCTTGGAGCATCGGCGAATGACTTACTGACGCCTCTCTCTCTGACGGGGTTTAGCATTCTCCAAGACGGGTGATTTGGTTGTTTGACAATGTTGATGAAAAATTGTTGGGCCTGGAGCTGACAGTGCTCCCTTACTGGTAATAAGCGGGTCTCAGCATGCAAGTGATCGACCGGGGAACTTCTTGCACATTAGGTGGCAATTCGAAGAGCTGCATTCTGTATGCGTTGCATCTTAGTCCAAGAGGATTCCGACACTAGATGCTGCCAAACTGGTGCGCCGTATTCTAGTGCAGGCTGGAGAATCGCTTTATACGTCGTAATAATGGTTTCTTTGCTACTACCACATGAAGTACCGCCCAGGGCTCTAAGCACGTTAAGCTTCGCTTTAACGATAGCCTGCTTCTGTTCCGTGTTCTTATGGAACTTGAGCGATGGATCGAGCACGAGTTCGAGAAGTTTTGGGAAGCGGGCGGCAGGCAAACGATATCGATTAGCCCCATTTTTTACCGATGACAACCACCGTGAACATGTTCATCCAATCAGACAACTAGTCCAGGCCAGAGAAGAATGCCACTGAAACCGTATTGGGCAGGGCTGAGGAGGTCGTTGGATGCAAAGTGGTAGAGAACGCAGTCCTTAACAATAATCTCAAGAACTTCACATACTGAGGTGGTTGAACCTATAGGACGATAGTTCGAGACTTGAGCAGCTGTTGCCTTTTTTAGAAGCGGGGATTTCCATGCGGACGAAGGGACTCCAAGAGCGAAACTATGTTCAAAGATGCATGTGAGAGGGTAACATAATCCGTCAGCGGCTTTTTTGATTAAGTAGGAGGACACCGAGTCGGGGTGAGCGAAATATTATCGTTGCGCTTTTTATGGCTCCTATTACAACAACCGTGTGGGAAATGGGGGGGAGGTCGCATCGTTGTCGTGAGTAGATACCTCAATGATAGTGAAAGAGGCCGCGAGCATTTCGCACTTTTTCTGATCATCGACAATGATTTCGCCGTCTTCATTTTCCAGAGAAATCACATCCTTACGCGTTTTCATCTTAGCATCATGTATTTGATAAGATTTTTTGATTTCCTGAGGAAATGAGGCGTGTTTCACGGTTTTTAGAAAGATGGTTGCATTCTTTCTCAAGACCCCGAGTGCACTTATTGAACGCAGCGCACCCACCTAGCCGAAAACGGTCACGCCAGAGGAAGTGCTTTTCGGCGGCCTCGCACTACGGGTGCGGAGAGAAGTTTTTGGTCGTTAGACCATGTTTCGGGATTGGAACCAGGGATGAGCGGAGTTCCGCGTTCCGAAACCCGCAGTTTCGCGCAATTTCGGCATTCCGCATTCCGAAAACCGCAGAAAACGCCGCGGAATGCGAAAATATCGGGTCGTTTGGGACGTAAGAAAACATTAGATGGTTTCTGAATTTTTCCGCGTTTCGCGTTCCGAAAACCGCGTTTCCGCGCATTCTCAGGCGTTTTGCGCCCGTTTTCCGAAAACCGAGAAAGAATTTCTGTTTCGAAACCCGAAAACCGATTTACGAAATTTCATATTTTTATTCCGCTCATCCCTGATTGGAACACGCTTCCCTATTACAGAGTGGACATAGGAAATAAAGGCCTCATGCATTTCGTTTATGTTCCAGCATGTGCAAAAGAGTGCATCTCTGTCTGTTCCTATCAACAAAAAATATACCTGGCCTCAATTAGCCTTGCAGAAATTGAAATTGCGTGCTGTTTTTGGAACCTCAGGTTCAAGTCCAATTTCAAAGGCTATGCTACTGTGGTCGCTTGTATGGGAATTAGGTTGAACCTCCCAATCAGCAAGTCAGATAATTATATAAGAGCAATTCTAGCACATTCTGCCCATGAAAGGGCTCATTATTCAAACATGATAGGCCAGAACTGGCAAGGAAATGTTCAAATAAAGTATTAAAACGCATACCACATTCGCCTGATCAAAACGCGTATTTGAATCAAAACGCATAGTTAAAGTCACCAACATCAATTGACGGTCATTGTACTGTTGGCCAATCCTCCAGAGCCTCAAGCAATTCTAAGGAGCCCTGAAGGCTCGTCGCAGGTCTTCGAAAAACCGCAATTAGGCGGAAACAAGACCCGCATTCAAACACAAAATTAAGGAGCACTGTTTCACAAGAAAATTCAAAGATCTGGACACAGAATCTGCTATCGTAATATTTACAATAACGGCAGTCCCACCAACCGTAATAGCGGGCAAACGATAACACTTATAGACGTTGTAGGTATCACACAGTGACAGAAGCGAGTCCAAATCAACCTCGGTCACTCAATCATCTTCGCTAATTACAGCTACATCTAGGGACGAGAATTCAAGTTATGCGTTCTATGATGCTAGCTTGTTTTTTATCGAACGGACGTTAGAGTGAACACCATTCGGTTTTTTACACTGACGGAGAGCAGGACCTCTTTTCATTCCTGTGTTGGGAAGAACCCCAGCGGGGGGGGGGGAGTCGGACAGTTGGGGGAGAGGAGCGCTAAGGTGAGGCAACGTCGTCTCTCAACCCCGTCTCCGCCTTGTTTTTGAGATCTGGCTTCTACTCAATACCTCACCTTTATATATAACCGCTGTGTCGTCCGCCTTACGCGCTTGACGCAGTTTTGCGCGCAATTCAGTGCTGTAAGACCGACGCACGTAGGCGTTCTGCCACTCACCCGAAATCTTCAGGTTATAGCCGCTGCGCAGGAGCTGGACTGCATCGTGGTGTTTCTCGAACATGACTCACACTGGGCGTTTTTTTTCTGACTCATCGAATGATCCCATGCGGTAGATCGAGGTCGGAACAGCTTCGACTTCGAGATGGTCAAGAATAGCCATCAGCGCCTCTTGGTCGGCTGCCCTGTGATCCCACGCAGGCAGGTCACTCTCCTCAACTAGGCTCATATTAACGACTTCCGTGTGACTCACCTGCGGTTTTACCGCCGAGATAGCTCGTTGCCTGTGTTCACCGGCGGCTGATGCGGGTGACAATCCTCCTTTGCAAGCTCATCAACGACTTCGAACATCGACTGCAGCGGCGGCTGAAGTGTATCTGTAATTTCTATTGCCGACCGAACCGCTCAGGGCCATCTACGCAATTTCAGCTTGATTGGGCTGCGTCATCTCGAGAGTACACGATCGATCGATTGAACCGCAATAGGTGATGATCAGTTTGACCAAAGAAATTTCGTGCGATGGACGCGCATGTCTTGGGTGCTCCGCTACGGATTAGCGCTAAGCTAACGTAGCAAAAAATTGTGTGTTGAAATGCGAAAATTTCTGGTTTTTTGTCAGTCCACAATCGGCCTAACAACATCGTCAAAATTCTATTGCATTTGCAACTGAAACTCAGTCGGCGACCGTGCTAATCACATCGTATGGGACAATTTCTACTGCGCATTTTAAGGCAGAAGCAATATGAGATGGCATCAATAAAGCGCTACAATTTTACATAGTTGTTACACCAGAAAAAAAATTTGGGAAGAATAAGGTTGAGATAGAATAAGTCATAAAAATACTCAGAGAAAAAAATTGAGGGAAATCCACAAAAAAAATCAGAATATACAGACCAAAGAAGCGACGATCCCCGTTAGACGAGGCCATTGGTTGCTGCATTCGCCAGAAATGATTGCTCAAGATCAGCGCCGTGCCCATATAATGAATGTTATCGAAGTGAGTGAACACTTCGAGCAAGTATAGGGAGATAAATGAACACAAACGAACCTGACGATAACTGCATTCAGATTTTCGGGGTCCCCATTGACTGCCGCCTGTGGGTATCTTCGGAGAGGTGGTAATGTAGTCTTCTATTCTATAGGGGAGCCTTACAGATGCTAACGCAGACTACAATTGTCAGCACTCTAAATTTCTTTTCTAAGTATTGCGCTAATCTGGTCTTCACGAAGTTGATAGAGTTACGAGGTTGTCGCATGCTGATTTGAGCTTTTGAAGATCTGCTGTAAAGTTATACTTCCGCCACAGCACCTTCTTTGCGATTTCCTTCAATAGTCCCTAATTTTAGGATATCGCAGACATGCTCCACATTGTACAACTTGCATACAAGCTATACCTGTAACTGAGGGAGAGCTTTATAAAGTTGTCAGCAGGGGTGAGCGGATATATTATAAAAAAATTCAGACAACAAAAAAATCGGATTTGTCAGAAAACAGCAAACAGAAATCAGAACGGCGAAAATGGTCAGAAAACATAAATAAGAGTACAGAAACTTCCCAAACATCGGTACCTACGAATATATTCACTTTACCCCAACTTATCTTCGATGAAGAGGTATGTTTTTCAATCTCTCTCATATACACGCTATATTCGTGACTTTATTTATTTTAACATCGGGGTGCGCCACACATTCGACTTCCACTCAGAATAGAATGTACATCATAGTTGATAGATTCGCGGTATCCGGCTGTTGGCGGGCAAATAAGTTGTGAAAACCATTGTACACTTAATGAACGATCTCATTCTTGTTGCACAGTTTTATATTGAAACAATAACAATGCAATGACGCAAAAACAATAATGAAATACTCGGAAATGGGTCCTTGGAACACACCACACATTTGCAGGGTCGATCTCGAGTTCTATTGATGTTGGTCGCACACTCTACCCCGTGATCTCCTTTCAGCCACGCACCGCAAAATCGGCTTTAGTTGCTCAAGAAGGGTTTGCAGAAGACCTCCACTTCAGAAACTGCCACCCACAGACATTTTCCGGCCCCGTGAGGTTTTGAGCCGACAATGGTTGGAAATCCGTTGAAAGCGATGATCAGCATTATGGAGAGATTTGGCCTGGGTTTATTTGTCAGAAGACAGGTGAAATTCACCGGGAAAGTGGACAAAGAGCGTCACCCTGAATCAATTCCTTAAAAATACACGTGAAACTGGTGAATTCTGGCGACAGTTGTGAGAAACTTCTTTGTTGCTTAGGTATTGTTATACTTATACCGTACGAAATACAAACCCTTCCCTACAAGTGAAGGCTATATGGGAAATATTGGGTTCGTACCGAGTGACCCATCGTTTTCTCCGTAGCAGACAACGTAGAAACTCTACCGAATCTCCGAAACTTCTATCGAAGTTATGAAACGCTTTCTTATACATAGCAGCTGAATTATGTGGATTGAGTACCAATGGTGTTCAGGTTTATTCTGTTTATTTTACGAATATGTTTACAAACTTTCCACACAGTTTTATTCTGTATAACATGAAAGAATTTAGAAAATTTACTTCGAAAATGCTAGTAAAAAATGAATTGTCACCAATGGATACCGAGTATTTTACCGAGATTCTGAGCTAGATAACGGCGGTTACAGGTATTATACCATCATAGACTTGATATATCACATTGACTTCGTATCTGTAACGCAACAGCTACTGTCGTTTCGGAGAACTTGTGCTTTAACTGACGAAAGGAGTTTCTCATGCAGGTACAGGCCATAAAACGGCCAATGTCTCACCGTCGACTGCGTACCACGCGTGCGGTCGCGCAGCGCGTGGTACGCAGTCGACGGTGAGACATTGGCCGTTTTATGGCCTGTAACTTCAGCCCATTGTTAGCCGATATAACAGTTTCCATGTTGGAGTACAGGTACTCTATTAGCGCGAAAATTTGAAATAACGTACTTTCCGAAACTTTTTAGGTATAAGGATGACTTCTTCATAATCCATAATAAAGATGAAACATTTATGGAGTCAAATTTCACTAATATACAGGAATGTATTGGAGCTCAAAAAGACGCACAATATCAGAGTTGAAAGATTTCCTCATGCTCAATCTGATATCTCTATAAAAGTCAAACACATCTACAATTCACACGGAGACCTTGAGATTGGCCAATATCTGTTCAAATTTAGATTCGGCATGTGGATCGAATCCACACCGCGGGTGTGGCTAAGGAGCAGTTCGGCTGGTACACACGACGCGCTCGACGGTAAAACGCTGTGCGCGCTCATCGTCCTTGGATGCGCGTTAACCGAGGGCGCTCAAAAAAGTTGTTGTTGTTTCATTCTAGCCGTTCCCCTTTATCGCTTTTTGCATTTTGTTCATGTACGTTGATGTGTCAGACGTCGGGTCGGCGTCGGAATCAATATCATCATCTCCCATTGCGCTCCAAGAAGCAAACAAAAAGAACTCTGAAAACTTGTATAAATAGTGCGAATTCCATTGAAACGATGGTTTGTGAAAAGCATTGCGTCTAAAAAAAGCACAGTATAAACAAAAAACATGAATAAAACGCAAAAAATGATAAAGGGGGACGGCTACAATAGCACAAAGACTACTTTTTTTCGAAGATCCTCGGTTAACGCGCCCCAAGGACGATGAGCGCGCACAGCGTTTTTCACGTGTGCTAGCCGAACTGCTCCTTGAACTCAAAGAATTGAAGACAGTTTTAATTGGAAACCTACATACACCAGAATTCGTAGAAGTGAATGTGATAAAATGCATCTATGAATAAAAATGATAGCATATGAGTTTAACCTAAGATATGAAAGGAAAAGCATAACACAATTGGTAAAAAAGCATAACGCATTAAGCCTTCGCTCTGGATAGGTCAAATATACGGCATCGTATGTTCGATACTGTCTATGTAGAATATGGACTTGTGATCATATGAACTTCATTCTGGTATTTAGAGTATACTAACTTCTTGCCCTAATACCTTTCTCTAAGGTTTTTAACACTACTTCACTCTGCTCGGCTCATACTTTCGTTTTCATCCTTCTTTCTCATTGACAGTTCTGTTCCTCACTGAGGAGCCCCTGCGGAGCTGTTTGATGAAGTTTGTCTGAGGCCAAGGGCAAAACGAACTTTGTCAACTTCTCTTTCATACCTTTCCACTTTTGATTAACTTACTACGAGTAATCTGAAGATCGGGTCTAATATGTTATAAAATGGCAATTGTTTCATTGTCCATACTTCATGTATATTCTTATACACATGAAATTTACATACGTCTTTATGTTAGTGTAATTTATTCCAAGGTGTTGTTGTATGCGTCGCACTGTATCTCACTTTGAATATTGGAGTGTCCAGACTATAGGCAAACCTCCAATAGTTCAATTGGAAACATCTCACCACTGAACCCGCTTCCTGATTTTTTCGGTTTACTCGTTTATTCGACCAAATATTCGAAAATTGGGCCTTTCGAACACTCGAATGAAAGAATTATTCGAAAAATTGACTTTTCCTAATAGTTGATCAGACGAATTATTCGAGTAATTGACTTTTCTGTATATCCAATTACTTTGAAGAAGACTGACCATCCGATTTGTCTTTAATGATGTTTGAATTCGGCCTAGAGATGACAAACTCTATCGAGACATAATATTTATCAGAGATAAGTTTTTCTTTGCTCATAATTCACTTTAGGTATTTGTTTTTTGTGCACGGACTACTTACCTATAGGTGCGCATAAAACCACGTCGCTTGATCGATACGCACACTATTTATAACGCCTCGACTCGCCGCGAAAGAACTCTGAACGCCGTTTAGATACTGTGAACGGCAGCTCACGGGTGAGGGGGGTAGTAGGCCACATAATTGCCTTATATTTCCCTATTTTTATTGCGGTGGGAAAATTTCAACCAGAGCTATAGAAAAAACGAAACATTTGTTTCCATTGCGATGAGCCCCAATTTAGGTTTTTAGCGTCAGATATCAATTGTCGTTTCTTTCAGGTGCGCCATGCTCGATCGTCTTCATGTCCTCACATCGCTGAGCTCATGGTGTTCCGCCGACTCGACCAAAGGACCAAGTCTATATGTGCTCCCAAGGAACTCGAACCCAAGTGAACGTCAAAACTGCCATTCTTCCTACGAGTATATCTATCTCAATAGTGTTTTTTTTTCATTAAATAGGTGAAAATTCAACAATATCAGACCCGCTTCCGTTTACACAGACAATTGGAAGAATAGGTCTTTCTCATACAACTTCGCTCGTGTAACTTATCACATGTTCTCTTCTCAAAGCTGTACGAATATGTGAATTCGTGAGTACATATCGTTGTACATATTGTAGAGGCAATAGGTAGGCGCGAGAAAAAGAAGACTTCCATTCCAGACCATCTCTTGCGACTCGCGACAAGTCGCTGCATTTCATATCGGGTTTTGACCGATATACAGTCGGAACGAATCGCACCGAAACTTTGCGTTCCTTATTATGCATTGGCGCAAACTTGGTGCACGTACAGCCGAGGTCAAATATAGATGCTAAATTGCGTTTTGACGAATACTGTTTTAATTATTTTATTTAGACCTAATCTGAGCAAAACTTGATGAAACTTTCATCTGCTATAGGACACCATGAACTATAACTAACGCACACTTACAACTGAATTTCGTGTGCAATGTTGTTTGAACACATAATTGAGTATTATTTTCGCGGGATTAACTCAAATTAGGGTTGTCTCTCTAAAACATGGCCACAGAATTTCAACGAAATCGTAGCGCCTTTTTGCCCTCATGAGGTCTTCAAAACCTGGACATGAAAGATTGCAAATTCCTGGCATATATTTTTGATAACCAAAATTTATGGGGAGAATAAAGGATTTTTTTCAAAAATATATTTCTTCTGAATTATTAGCTACAGAAAAATTTCAAGACGTGCACTTTCTTTATTCATCATGCCTGAGCAAGATGTTCACCAGGAGCGAGAACTCATAAAGTCCTTTCAAACTCATTTTTAAAAACATTCGCCCAGATCCAGAATTCTTTCAATGACGTATAACTGTCGGAGAAGGCTTCCTGATGGCAAAAAAAAGTGTCACGGATTTAGAATCTTGATAGCCATTTTTTTAGGAAAGAATTTCAATTTAATTCATTGCACCGTTACTGTGCATTCGAAGTTGAAGATTAAGTGTGCATTAAATTTTTATGATACCCGATAGCATAATAGTTTTATCAAGTTTCGCTGAGATCAGGCCGAACTATGTAGAACACAGTATTTGCGAGAATTATCACTTCTGACCGCGAATGTATGTATGTTATAGCATGGTGCCCTGCCGCTTGTCGGGTGTAGTATCCAATTGGTCTAACTCTAGCTACTTACCACCCCGACTAGAAAGGTAATCCAAAAGAATACAACTGCATTTGTCAAAAAACGGTTCATTTAGGGTTCTTGGGCAGATGATTTAGTGCGCTTTATTTTCTATCAGCCCCTGAGTTTTCAACGATATCGCCGTCCAGAGAATCGCATTGCTTTTCTGTCTATCATTACCATAATCAGAGTGTTTGAAAGCCTATATATCCACGTTTTCAGGATTTTATCTTCTCAAGAACTTTTTATAGAACACTTTTTTTATTTTCGACCAATTACGATTTTTCACACTCTCTCTGTCGGAGAATTTGTTTGACAATCTCTACGACTCACCACGATTTTGTGGCTTACATGTGCTTCTTGCTTCTTCGGGGTTCATTCGAGAGGTGGAATTGGCGTGCCGTTCGTTGGGTTTCAGGAACTGAGGCGTAGGCATCACTCCACAGGTTATGCCTCCTGCTTATTTATCGGATGGGATTGCCTGCTGTTGATGAATACATTGCTTATGATGATTCCTTAGAAAGTTTCCATACGGTTCGAATCGAGGATACACGCTAGCTCATTCAAAACCTTAAGAATGTGGCACAGGGGTTACGAGGGCGCTTGTGTACAACGATGTACGGTGGCAATATGCTGTAGTAATGTCACTGTTCGCCGTCTGTGGCCATTCAAAACGGACAGAAGTGGATGCTACATCACACTCTGGTACACGGATGAACCCATACCCCAAGAACCGAAGGTGAGCCACAGAATTTCCTCAACATCACCAAAGATCCACCGCCGGCTGATGCATACGTGTTGCCATCTGAATCATGCCGAGGTTTCATCACAACAAGTCCGCCTACGCTAAATTTTTCAAGTCGAGAAAGTTCATCTGAACACCGCAAACAATTTTTGTAAACATAAGCCGCCCTCATCTTCGCCCATTCTAAGGCCTCACCTCATCCAAACCAATTAAAATCTCCCTTTTCACCAATCGGGAACGGACGGCTTTCTGAGTGCAGGTTAGATGGAGCGACTTCAGCGCCACTTCTCTCACAGCAATATCGTTACGCTGTATCGTTCTAAAAACCGTTAACTCTGGCACAAGCAGGCTCAGATCTGCCCGGATCTGGCTGAGGTGACCGTCATCCTGGATAAATGCGCCTCTAAATCCACCAAGTATCTTTTCTCTATCAGTTCTGTTTCAGAAAGCTTCCGTGCACGTCCTCAGAGAGACTTCCCGTCGTAGGGGCTTTTATGTCTCCTCTAGCCAGAAACGATCCGACATATGTATCTCCCATTTCGGGCATGGATGCGACGGTTCGTTCGTCCGGCATGCAGCTTGGCTGAGACGAGAAAGTGTTTTAACCGTTGTTTTCTAAATGTTCATAAACACTACAACTGTCGAAAATCAAAAAAGCACAATAAGTTCTTGGGAAGAAGAATCCCCGAAAATATGAATACATTTATGTGAATAGTATCGGTTTTCAACACCCATAAGCGCCCGAGGTTGTTCAAAACGCAGAGCATTGCGCCGGACAGCGACATCGTTAAAAAATTAGGTATTCATAAACACTAAAATTGTATTATGCTTTGAAATTTCACTCAACGCACATGAGTAGATCATAAAATATCAAAAAATTCACTACTGTAGGTAGTAGGGAAGGTCTGTTTTTAGTTTTGTGGAAGAATAGCGTTGGTCGAATGCAATTCATCTTCACTAACTAAACGCGAATTTCGGAATATTTATGACAGATATCATATTCTTGACCTAAACTGCTACTTGACAAATTTCGGGCTGGAAACGTTTCCATTTTTTAAAGTGCGAGGAAAAGGGTTAATTCTTTCACCGTTTTGGTGCGCTGATTGAAATTTTCCACGCTTAATATTGTGTTTGTATAGCTTGCCCATCCCCCCTCACAACCTTCAATAAGCCGTTTGGACAACCTCCGGTTTAAGTTCGGGATGGTCCCAAGTGAGGGATTAATACTAACGGTGAGGACTGTGTCGTTCCCTCCCAAATGCTCACATTCATATCAATGAAGTGTATTCTTGACACGAATTCCGCGAGTTCATGTGCTGTAATGAAGTCTTCAAATTTATTTATGAACCAAAATATTTGATTTTCTGTGTAGCTGGTGGTAACTATGACATTAGAAATATTTTTCGATGGTTGTTCTTCAAAGGGTTGTTGTCGTAGTAATTGTGTAGTAGAAATATTCAATCTAACATTCCATTAATAAGGTATGGAGCAACCCCGAAGAGCTCTGCATTTCGATGTTCACTGGCAGCAGGTAGGCTTTTTGTCGGAACATCGTTGTTAGCAGCTATATTTCGCTATGTTCGATTGCCAGCTGCTGGTGATACTTGAAATGGAGAGATCTTTTGAGGTGCCTCGG
Organism: Aplectana chamaeleonis; assembly: GCA_029168955.1. Taxonomy (NCBI): domain Eukaryota; kingdom Metazoa; phylum Nematoda; class Chromadorea; order Rhabditida; family Cosmocercidae; genus Aplectana; species Aplectana chamaeleonis. Next base: position 99,554 of record JAPDOI010001073.1, on the reverse strand, counting down.
GATTTTCTTCATATACGTGACAATTAACGAGCATCAGCGACCAAACGATGTGTCTTTTCCGAAAAAAAAAGATATTGTTTCAAAATGTTGTTGATAAAATATTGTACGTCAATCAGTATTCTACAAAACTGAATTTTGTGTCCTGAAACTTGTATATACTGTCGGTTTCTTAAGCTTTGACGGGAAGGTAGAGAATTCAGGTCCAATTCTTCATTGGCGCAATCTTTGATTGATGAGGGCTGCAGCAGTATACTTGTCTCAGTGGTCGTACCACTGCGCCGCAAAGGATTCTGAACAAAGATCGGGAACCTTCATTTCTACCAAAGGGAATGCACCTTTTCACGTGTTTTATCTCCGATGATGAAAATGGAAGGGTAACCCCGTGTAGTCAAGTGGCAGTGTCTACGCTCATGAACTCTTGAAACTACATTCGCACTCTACTCCTACGCACTCTGGAGCAACCCTGGGAATTCCCAGTCCTTACGGTGCCCTCTACTAAATCGCAATATGTCATTCTCAATTACTTGGAATACGCTTTTAGATCGGCCACTGCTCCAACTGAAACATGACGTTCGTTTTGCTTCACCTCATTTGGTGCGGTGATGATTCCAATTGGGTGATCTATGTTCACCTAATCGGAACATCTCCTCCCATACATAGAAAGAGGGCAAACAATGGAAAGCGATGTTCGTGCGCGTGGGGATCCGCTGAAATATAAAAGACAAAGTACTGTCGTTATCGGAGCGAAACTCCTGTCTGCACTTGCAGAAAACCGCTGTTGCATCAAGCAAAAGACAATCGTGCTAGGACCACGTGGTCCCAGCACGATTACCCATAAGCCCAGTACGATTCTATACTCTGTTTATCTTGATTTGCACAAAACACGGTCCGCCAATAGTCCTCTAATTGGGCCGCTAGTACCGTAGTGTACCTCCACGACGCGTTATCGGCAGACACGACGGCACAATGGCAGGGTGGGTGGCCGAGTGACGACCTTGACGAATCGATCGCTCTGCACACCGGGTGCACACCCGGGTCTGCCGAGAACGCGTCATGGACGTACACTACGGTACTAGCAAGCCAATTAGAGGACTATTGGCGGACCGTGTTTTGTGCAATTCAAGATAAACAGAGTATAAATGACATGAATGTCGCGGCAGCGGTTCTACGCGATTGCGGAACGCGGCGGTTCGGGTGGTGCCTCCATGGCGGTGCTGGATGGGCTGCACGCACTTTCATAGTCCACTGCGCTTCCTGCGCGTGCCGCGCTTGCGGTGAGGACTATGGAATATGCCTAAATTCGTAATTACGCACCCTGTTACGATTGTATCAACATTTATTAGTTGCCCGTCCGTATTCCTCCTTCACAGTTAGGAAGAATCTACACAACGCTAATCAGAATTGTCAGGTGGAACACTGGCCTACTAGTCAAATCCTACAACAAGCATTACAAGACGCGCAATTTAGCAATTAAAATCACATCTGTATGCACAGTTGACACGCATCGCACAGACACTTTGGGTTCCTTATTGTGCGTTGGCGCAAACTCAGTGCAAGTATGCTACAACATGTGCGCACCAGGTATCCTCTGTTTCCGAGTGTGATTTATTCCCGTTCATCGCGTGCGTCTGCGCGCGTACGCTGCGTCTCCTTCTCCCCACACTTTCTCGCTGTCTCTAGCCTCGCTCCGCACAAGCGCGCGAGGGAACAGAGTAAATCAGGCTCGGGACCAGAGGATATGTACTTATGCGCCAACGCACAAGAACGAGCCCAAGTGGAAAAGCAATCCGTGCCGACTGTAAGTGGAACCTCCCTCTCTGTACAAAAACAATGCTAGTGGCGAATCCATAGTGAGTGAATAATCAACATCGATTCAACAACGGTCAGGAAAGGTTATCCCATTTTTCAAAAATCTACAAAGATTAGTACTGACGGTATAACAGAAAGACGCCAGTTTTTTGGTCCAAAAGTCTGAATGTACAACTGGATGAAATACATTGAAGCCGAGATCATACTTCCCAAGGCGAGCGTCGCGACGCAACGTTTACCATCAGCATCAACCAAAAATCAATTTTCTTGATAAAGACAGAAGGGGTGGCTAACGGCAACTTGTATTTCATTCAGTTGCTCGGGAATGTAGTTCTTTACGGAACGACGAGCTCGGGAGATTAACGGTGAACTCAAAAAAAAAACATTGAAATAATGGCGAGACCACAAAGTGAAAGAGATGAAAGACGCTCGTATAAAAAATCACAAACATCATTTTGAAAAGCATTTCAATCTGCTCAGAATGGAGCATCAGAATCCCGTGCAGTGAAGTGAATGACCCAGACAAAATCATAGGAAATGAGTACTTAAATGCGATATTTACAGGCACAAAAAAGAATAATCGACTAAAATGGGGTTATCCTCCGAAGAATGTCCCAAAATTTCCACCTATGTTGTTGAGATCGAATCCGGTGAACTGCTGGAGGATTTTCCCTGCCGCCGCAGCCGCCGCCTGAACTACTTGGTTAAATGCTCTGTTTCTGGTGATACCCTAAATGTCAGTCGGCATATCTGTACCTGTTTCCCAGCAGGACCGCCTTGTCTGATGGCTTGTGCATTCTGGAGCGATTGTTGGATGAGACCAAATAGGCCGAGGTCCTCTCCATCCTCAGTGCTTGGAGTGACAGCAGGCGATGGGCCACCAAGCGCTTAACTCGTCTTCAAATGAAATATCTATTCCATAGTACCCTAACAAATTGACTTACCGCTTCCCAGCCCAGGGAAAGTTCCAAATGGTCCTCCACCGCCACCCATTCCTCCTCCTCCTGCTCCTGCTCCGACTCCTCTTCCTGGTCCTCCACCCATTCCGGCACCACCAAAGCCTCCTTCTCCTCCAAAACCTCCTCCTCCCAATCCCGGGCGTATTCTCCCACGTGGCCTTCCACCAAACATTCCCATTCCCACAGGTGGACCTGGTGGTGGTGGAGGTGGTGTCGATGGCGTTGGTGGAGGAAGTGGCGTCCACATGGTTGTTTGTGGCGGCGGCAGTAGAGTGACAGGCCTCGGAGTCAGATTCTCTTAAATAACGCTTTTTGTAAGCTTACTGGAGTCATTGTTATAGATGATTAGACAGTCACTCGAACCTCGACACATGTCAGCCAGTTTCGTGCACGACTGGAGGTCACTGAATAAATTTGCGTTCGTATCCGCCGTCGTACACCCCGGAAACCAGAACTCATCGCATTGCATCGTTTCCTGAATAGAAATGAAATCGATGACGCATCCCTTCCCAGAAAACGGAGGCCAAGCTTCACAGGGTTTGCGTGAACACTAACAATCTCATCGATATGTTATTTCCTCCCGAGGCATCGCCACAACCTTTAGGTTGATAAGCGGGCAGTTTTTCTAAAGCTCTGCAGATGAATTGAGAGTTTTCAGTCAAATGATCTACTCAAGAGGGCGGTCAAGCAATACAGACTGGGCATTAACTGGTAATTATTGGCGTGCGCGAAAAAAGCTGCCTATATACAGGAAGTCTTTCCGCCGTATAAGATCAAAAACGGCTAATCAAGATCGCCACATGAGTCGCTTAAAGTGACCGTCTTTGGCTTAAAACAATGCCTTCAGTCCGGCAAAGGCAGTGTCCACCTTAAATTGTCCCCGATTTATAAACGGAAATCTTATGGGCAGAGGGCTAACGTCTCATAGATGCCCAGAACATGACAAGAAGAGCTCAAATCAGCCCTATATGGACCTAAACTTCAACTTAGGGTGCACCCTCCCCGTGCCCGCCCCACCCGCTTCTCTCAACAGCCAACTCTCAAGCGACCAACCGAAAAACCGACTTCAATAAAAACAGCTCATTATCAAATCATTATAACTATTCCCCAGCATAAGTTCACCCTACTCCAGCACTGGTTTCTTCCTTGGAGTCGATTTTTCGGTAGCTTGGCTGTATCAACAATTGTTTAGGGGAGAGTGCGGGGAGTGCGCTCTACAGACAGGTTCAGGGCCGTGTAGGACTATTTGGGCTCTTTTTGGACCGTTCTTCGACAATGCTGGCCAAGTGCCCCGTCTCTTTCGATATCCGGTGGAGATGTTTTCAACGCGGACACTGCCTTTCACACCGTCCAAATTTTTAATATTCCAAATCCTTTGAATCTTCCATCATTTCAACACTTTGTACAGAGGCGACAGCAGTGCCTTTCATAATTATACGAACACCCAAAATTTTGGCATTTCTCAAAAAAAGAAATTCTTGACCATATTGCAATAATTTTTTAAAGATTCTACGCCTGAATAAGCAAAATGAGTTATTGCTTCCTTGGCCCAACTCCAACTCATTTTATAAAAACAATTTATATTTTCGGATCGTTTCACAACCGTACGATCACTCAAAAAAATTAACCTTTTATCAAGAGCGAGGGCGCAGCCTTTGAAGTTCCACCGTGGCATAGCCGTGAGGACGTTGCTTAATGTACACTTCAACTCCGCATTACCCTTCAGTCCGCAAAATGCATGCTGCTTGCAAAAGCGTGCTGCGGCGCGGTTGCGAGTATCCTCAGACAAGGATGTGGGATCACCCGGGCGGTGGGATCACCCGGGCACCAAAGGCAAAACCGCCCGGGTGATCCCACATCCCTGTCTGAGGATACTCGCAACCGCGCCGCAGCACGCTTTCGCAAGCAGCGTGCACTTTGCGGACTGAACGGCAATGCAGAGTTGAACTGTATGTCACCCGATGTTGCTCCATGCTTCATCGTTTGTCGTTTTCAGTTCCACTGTTGTAGAAATCTACCGCCTATTAGCGATTACCTTGGCCATCGTAATGCTTCACATGTTCGCCTGATAACTGAAGTCAGGACTGCAAGCTGGTCACGTCATAGAGTTCAAGTTCTCCAGCCTGAGCCGACCGCACGTTGACCAGCTCACGTGAAAACTCGCATTGCCTCTTGGAAAGACATGGCTTAGGGTAGAGCTATGTGGGGAAAGCGGATGCGATGGTAGAGTTTCCTGATAGTCAACTGAGTCCACCTTTAAATTCACGGATGCCAACCATAATTATAGTCTTCTCAGCTAGCGCTTTACATTATTGATCTCTCCCCCCACGAGTTTTACTGTTTCTGGGGAAGACGATAACCTTCCGAGACTAACATGTGATTTGTATCCTTTACCAAGGAATTCACGTTATCTTGGGAGCGGAGCGGTCGTCTCTCCATTTTTACAATAGTGTTCTCTCAGAAACAACCGATAGGCTTTCATGATGAAGCTATTGTAGCAGCGTCGCGGTTTCCACCCATCGAGAATTTGACGATAATTAGCATTTAGAGTTGTTTGAACCGCTTCTCTGAAAGAGAGTAGCCTATCCTGGACGATATATATTCCTCGACGATATATCCTGGACGACATAGATACCTTCAGATCCCATTGGAGTTATTTTTTAGGAAGGATATCGTCTACCTCATAAGCAACAGTTCCGGTAAAAGAGGTGCAATGATGCAAGGAGCTTCTTGCAGAAAGTCTAAAATTGAGATCGGCGCTCGTAAATATCAAGAAGGACTCAGCTGACCACCAGCAGACACTACAGGAAAGAATTGTTAGCATAAAGATAACAAAAAAGGCTGTAGAATGATGACAGAAACTAAACATTTGCGTGAGAAATTAGGGAGCAAAAAATGAACCGGGCACGCGCCAATATTAACTATTAGTAGCCACCCTGAACACTGGCATTTTCATAGCAGAATTCCGCTTTGCAATTACACTGCGGACCGAAAATTTGCTCCGATAAGGACAGTGACAGTGTGTCTCAGAGGCACGAATCATGAAGCGAGTCAAACTCTGCTATCGTCTTTGTTTCGCACAATGGCACCCAGCTCTGCTCGACTGTACTTCACTTCGCCTCGACAGAAGCATGAGTATGCACTGCATGATATCGTACAGGAAATAGCTAACCTTGTTGTACGTGTACATCACTTTAAAACCACAAAATCTGCCATCAGGAGGCCCCATTTGACAGATGTCCGCAGGATTGATAGGCATCGGATTCACTGAAAATTGTTGTTCAGGCATAAGGGAAACCACGATATCTAAAGAAGAAAATACTTGTAAAACCTGCAACTGCTAACAAAAATGATCTATCATCACATTGTAAAACAAAAAAAAATCAGAAATCAGGGCTTCAGTATGAAGGCTAAAGTTTAGATAGAAATTTTCTCCCAGTTTTGGTCAGATCCGTGGGATAATTTCAAGCAGCGTTCGATTTTCGAACTGACAGCTATTCAACAGCCCATGCCTTTTCACAGATATCTAGATCAAAAAAATAGCACAACATAGAATTTTTCGCGGAAAATTGGATGAAAAAATTGGTCGTAAACGCCTCCTTTGAATAACTCGCAATGATCATTCCATATCTTTTGCAAAAAAGAAAACAGATAAAATGGGGAGAGAGGCGCAAATCTCTCTTCAACTCATTTCCGATTATATTTAAATATTTCTACGTTTGTGCTATGCGAAGGCCAGCGATCCCAAGGAGGAGCATTGTAATAATAATCTTTATCGAGAACCCTTTCTCTCGAATGAGTTCCAGCACAGTGCTCGTAGTGTATGGTTAAGAAATTCATGGCAGACGGTCCGCTGGCGAACACTTACTTTTGGGACTCTGCGGGCTGACCGAGCATACTAATTTGGGGGGCGTCGCTTTTTTAATTCAGCTCCCGCACAAAGAGCAAAATAAACATGAAAGCCTGGGGTAGGGCAGGTCTACCTTGCAAGTGCCCGGCCTTCATAAAGGCAGTGTTCACGATAAAAAATGTGTTTCAGTTTCCACTAGGAATGGGTAGTGGAGGGGCACAATGTAACGTTGACGTCGAAAGAACGCATGAAAACGAGCCAGGAAAAGCTCCAAAAGAGCCTGAAGTTGCCATTTCGAACGCAAGGCAAACCTCAAAAGCGCAATGCCCGCCCTCAGACGTGAACGAATGAATGCTCAAGATCGTGAGATGAGCGATGATTTCCAATCCTTCAACCCGTTCTTTCCTTCATTCTCAGCTTCTCTCTTTACTCAGGTCAGCTCGCATACATCGGCTGCCAAAGACGGAAGTTACAAGCCTTTGACAACTCGTCCCCCATGTTTCCTTAGCTCAATTTTTGAGTGACCATACCTCCGTTCCCAGAAGGTCTTGTACGATTTCAGAGACATCATTGGAATCAGCATGCGGCCGTTTTCAAGATAAGCGGGAAAACAGAAAAACAATTTTCATCGTGAACACTGCCTTTAAGATATGACTCAGGTATCGGACACACTAGCCATTTCCAAAAAAAATATTCGTAATACCTTCCATGCATTTTAAATAATGACAGTAGAGGTAAATAATAGCTGACTCACACTTTACCTGACTCAAAAGGTCATCTGCAAATTCATCCAATTATTTCTGCAACAACCTGCCCTTGCCACATTGACCTCGAAAACCAGCTTCAATCTTAAAAGCGCCTTCTCAGAATCACTATGTACGCCCGATTTCAACCGAGAGTGTGGCGATCGTTACACCAAGTGTTGCACGCAACATAAATGGTGATCCTTTGTATAGAATGCACGTTGCACAAATTCTATCATTGAACGTACATAGTTCAGTCTCTATAAATCATAATGACAGCTTCCACCAGGAACATAGTTTTTGTTTACTAGGAAAGAAAGAACGTGTAGATGGTTGAGTTCCGCATAAGGCCTTACTTGAAAAAGCATCTGTTGCTAAAGGCAGTGCTAACGATAAAATCGCCGAAAAACTGCCGACATTAGGAGCGTATGCTCGTGCTGGCCGTGCATGGGTATTGAAGGTATACAAACAGTGCTGGTTAGAGCATGCTACAGTGACCCCTATAATTACCAATAGCCAGAACTGATAAATAGCCAGCACTCCCATTCGAAATCATCGGCTTTATGATGACTAGGAAGCGGAGCAATTAAATTAAAGGCAGTGTTCACGATGGAAATCGTTTTTCTGTTTTTCCGCCTATCTTGAAAACGGCTCCATGCCGATTCCAATGATGTCTCTGTAATCGTACAAGACCTTCTGGAAATGGTGTTATGGTCCCTCAAAGATTGAGCTAAGGAAACATGGTGGACGAGTTGTCCGAGGCTTGTAGCTTCCGTCTTTTGTAGCCGATGTATGCGAGCTGACCTGAGTAAAGAGAGAAGTCAAGAATGAAGGGAAGAATGGGGCTATTGATCGGAAATCATCGTTCATCTCACAATCTCGAGCATTCATTTATTCACGTCGGTGGGCGTGGAAAGTGCATCTGGGTGTGACGAGCTGACGGGTGTCCAACTTTGGGGCCGTAGGGGGACCGTTCCAAGCTCATTTATCTTAGTTTTTTCAACGTTAGGGTTGCGCTAGGCCCGCAGCTGCCGATCTCCACCAAAAAATCAGACATGGTTTTTATCGTGGACGCAGCCTTTAAAGGCACAGGACACCCAAAAAAATTCAATTTTTATGCATATTTTGAAGAAGACCACATGCTGATCTTAATGGAATCTCTAAATTCGCTCAAGGCCCTCTGAGTTATAGCTCCTTAAAAATGCTAGTATTTAGAGGGTGAAAATTTGGTGGACGTATTGTCTCAGGCCTGCATGTCTCTTCATTCGCAGTCGCTGCACGAGAGGGAACCAAAGTCAGAAGACAGACCACTAGAGAGTGAAGAACGGCTACAAGGCTGAAATTCAGCCAAACATCTTGCCGTTATCGAGTTTGAAAGCAAGAAAAGGAGTGTGGCCCGTGACGATGATTGAAGGGTGGGGCCCAGGGTGGTCGCCTATATCTCTCTCATTCGAAGAATTTGATATATCTCATTTGGCGTGTGTATATGAAGAGGGGTCTACTACACACTTGAATGGGAATCAGAAATTTCATACCCGAAGGTGAACTGTGCTTCTGAATCTCAAATGGCGGGCTGGGCTCTAACAGCAATTGCTTGATTTGATTATTCAATGCTATCACAGTCTTAAGCTTTGATTTGTTCACGTCTAGGAGGCGGCATAGAGGTATGAGGCACTCTGGGGGAACTCAGTGTGCTTGATTGCAGCCGTTCTTTCGCTAATCTAGGCTCATTTTCTGTCGTTCTTTCGACAGTGGGAAACCAGGTTGCTCCGCAACTATAATTCAAATGCAAAAACTCACCGACAAGTATCATCGTGAACGCTGCCTTCAATTCATATAAATAAACGCTCGTCTCTATTCCCTTACAATGAAGGGGTGGAGGTGTAGTCGTCACGACGAATTACTGGATTGGTGTAATCATCTCGGCACTCATTGCGGTAGTGTAGTGATCACGGCACTCACGGCCGTGGATGCATTCATCATGGCAAGTAAGGGAGTTGTGTAGGGATCACGGCGTTGATGGAGTCATCAAGGCTCTAGTGGAACTTCAAATTTATCACGGCGTGGATGCATTTGGCGCCCACGACGGATGTGTAGTGATCACGGCACTCATAGCGTTGAAGTAGTCACCGAGGCTCTGACGGGGTTTTGAATTCATCACGGCAGTAGTGTAGTCATCACAGCGCTCAAGGCGGATGTGTAGTGATCACGGCACTCATAGCGTTGAAGTAGTCATCAAGGCTCTGACGGGGTTTTGAATTCATCACGGCAGTAGTGTAGCCATCACAGCGCTCAAGGCGGATGTGTAGTGATCACGGCACTCATAGCGTTGAAGTAGTCATCAAGGCTCTGACGGGGTTTTGAATTCATCTCGGCGTCCACGGCGGTTGTGTAAAGATCACGGCACTCACGGCGTTGATGTAGTGATCAATGCGCTACTGATGAAGCCATCAAGGCGCTAGTGGGGATTTAAACACACTATGGCGGTTGTGTAGTGATCACGGCACTCACGGCGGTGGATGCATTCATCACGGCAAATTACGGGGGTGGTGTAGGGATCACGGCGTTGATGGAGTCATCAAGGCTCTAGTGGGATTTCGAATTTATCACGGCGTGGATGCATTTGGCGCCCACGGCGGATGTGTAGTGATCACGGCACTCATAGCGTTGAAGTAGTCATCAAGGCTCTGACGGGGTTTTGAATTCATCTCGGCGTCCACGGCGGTTGTGTAAAGATCACGGCACTCACGGCGTTGATGTAGTGATCAAGGCGCTAGTGGGGATTTAAACACACTATGGCGGTTGTGTAGTGACCACGGCACTCACGGCCGTGGATGCATTCATCACGGCAAATTACGGGAGTGGTGTAGGGATCACGGCGTTGATGGAGTCATCAAGGCTCTAGTGGGATTTCGAATTTATCACGGCGTGGATGCATTTGGCGCCCACGACGGATGTGTAGTGATCACGGCACTCATAGCGTTGAAGTAGTCAACAAGGCTCTGCCACGGCACTCGCGGCCGTGGATGCATTCATCACGGCAAATTACGGGAGTGGTGTAGGGATCACGGCGTTGATGGAGTCATCAAGGCTCTAGTGGGATTTCGAATTTATCGCGGCGTGGATGCATTTGGCGCCCACGACGGATGTGTAGTGATCACAGCACTCATAGCGTTGAAGTAGTCAACAAGGCTCTGACGGGCTTTGAATTCATCTCGGCGTCCACGGCGGTTGTGTAAAGATAACGGCACTCACGGCGTTGATGTAGTGATCAAGGCGCTACTGATGAAGCCATCAAGGCGCTAGTGGAGATTTAAACGCACTATGGCGGTTGTGTAGTGACCACGGCACTCACGGCCGTGGATGCATTCATCACGGCAAATTACGGGAGTGGTGTAGGGATCACGGCGTTGATGGAGTCATCAAGGCTATAGTGGAATTTCGAATTTATCACGGCGTGGATGCATTTGGCGCCCACGGCGGATGTGTAGTGATCACGGCACTCATAGCGTTGAAGTAGTCATCAAGGCTCTGACGGGATTTCGAATTCATCACGGCAGTAGTGTAGTCATCACAGCGTTCAAGGCGGATTTGTAGTGATCACGGCACTCATAGCGTTGAAGTAGTCATCAAGACTCTGACGGGGTTTTGAATTCATCACGGCTGTAGTGTAGTCATCACAGCGCTCAAGGCGGAGGTGTGGTGATCACGGCACTCATAGCGTTGAAGTAGTCATCAAGGCTCTGACGGGATTTCGAATTCATCACGGCAGTAGTGTAGTCATCACAGCGTTCAAGGCGGATGTGTAGTGATCACGGCACTCATAGCGTTGAAGTAGTCAACAAGGCTCTGACGGGGTTTTGAATTCATCTCGGCGCCCACGGCGGATGTGTAGTGATCACGGCACTCAGAGCGTTGAAGTAGTCAACAAGGCTCTGCCACGGCACTCACGGCCGTGGATGCATTCATCACGACAAATTACGGGAGTGGTGTAGGGATCACGGCGTTGATGGAGTCATGAAGGCTCTAGTGTGATTTCGAATTTATCACGGCGTGGATGCATTTGGCGCCCACGACGGATGTGTAGTGATCACGGCACTCATAGCGTTGAAGTAGTCAACAAGGCTCTGACGGGGTTTTGAATTCATCTCGGCGTCCACGGCGGTTGTGTAAAGATCACGGCACTCACGGCGTTGATGTAGTGATCAAGGCGCTACTGATGAAGCCATCAAGGCGCTAGTGGGGATTTAAACACACTATGGCGGTTGTGTAGTGATCACGGCACTCACGGCCGTGAATGCGTTCATCACGGCAAATTACGGGAGTGGTGTAGGGATCACGGCGTTGATGGAGTCATCAAGGCTCTAGTGGGATTTCGAATTTATCACGGCGTGGATGCATTTGGCGCCCACGGCGGATGTGTAGTGATCACGGCACTCATAGCGTTGAAGTAGTCATCAAGGCTCTGACGGGGTTTTGAATTCATCTCGGCGTCCACGGCGGTTGTGTAAAGATCACGGCACTCACGGCGTTGATGTAGTGATCAAGGCGCTACTGATGAAGCCATCAAGGCGCTAGTGGGGATTTAAACACACTATGGCGGTTGTGTAGTGACCACGGCACTCACGGCCGTGGATGCATTCATCACGGCAAATTACGGGAGTGGTGTAGGGATCACGGCGTTGATGGAGTCATCAAGGCTCTAGTGGGATTTCGAATTTATCACGGCGTGGATGCATTTGGCGCCCACGACGGATGTGTAGTGATCACGGCACTCATAGCGTTGAAGTAGTCAACAAGGCTCTGACGGGGTTTTGAATTCATCTCGGCGTCCACGGCGGTTGTGTAAAGATCACGGCACTCACGGCGTTGATGTAGTGATCAAGGCGCTACTGATGAAGCCATCAAGGCGCTAGTGGGGATTTAAACACACTATGGCGGTTGTGTAGTGACCACGGCACTCACGGCCGTGGATGCATTCATCGCGGCAAATTACGGGAGTGGTGTAGGGATCACGGCGTTGATGGAGTCATCAAGGCTCTAGTGGGATTTCGAATTTATCACGGCGTGGATGCATTTGGAGCCCACGACGGATGTGTAGTGATCACGGCAAATATAGCGTTGAAGTAGTCAACAAGGCTCTGCCACGGCACTCACGGCCGTGGATGCATTCATCACGGCAAATTACGGGAGTGGTGTAGGGATCACGGCGTTGATGGAGTCATCAAGGCTCTAGTGGGATTTCGAATTTATCGCGGCGTGGATGCATTTGGCGCCCACGACGGATGTGTAGTGATCACAGCACTCATAGCGTTGAAGTAGTCAACAAGGCTCTGACGGGTTTTGAATTCATCTCGGCGTCCACGGCGGTTGTGTAAAGATAACGGCACTCACGGCGTTGATGTAGTGATCAAGGCGCTACTGATGAAGCCATCAAGGCGCTAGTGGAGATTTGAACGCACTATGGCGGTTGTGTAGTGACCACGGCATTCACGGCCGTGGATGCATTCATCACGGCAAATTACGGGAGTGGTGTAGGGATCACGGCGTTGATGGAGTCATCAAGGCTATAGTGGAATTTCGAATTTATCACGGCGTGGATGCATTTGGCGCCCACGGCGGATGTGTAGTGATCACGGCACTCATAGCGTTGAAGTAGTCATCAAGGCTCTGACGGGATTTCGAATTCATCACGGCAGTAGTGTAGTCATCACAGCGTTCAAGGCGGATTTGTAGTGATCACGGCACTCATAGCGTTGAAGTAGTCATCAAGACTCTGACGGGGTTTTGAATTCATCTCGGCGTCCACGGCGGTTGTGTAAAGATCAGGGCACTCACGGCGTTGATGTAGTGATCAAGGCGCTACTGATGAAGCCATCAAGGCGCTAGTGGGGATTTAAACACACTATGGCGGTTGTGTAGTGATCACGGCACTCACGGCCGTGGATGCGTTCATCACGGCAAATTACGGGAGTGGTGTAGGGATCACGGCGTTGATGGAGTCATCAAGGCTCTAGTGGGATTTCGAATTTATCACGGCGTGGATGCATTTGGCGCCCACGGCGGATGTGTAGTGATCACGGCACTCATAGCGTTGAAGTAGTCATCAAGGCTCTGACGGGGTTTTGAATTCATCTCGGCGTCCACGGCGGTTGTGTAAAGATCAGGGCACTCACGGCGTTGATGTAGTGATCAAGGCGCTACTGATGAAGCCATCAAGGCGCTAGTGGGGATTTAAACACACTATGGCGGTTGTGTAGTGATCACGGCACTCACGGCCGTGGATGCGTTCATCACGGCAAATTACGGGAGTGGTGTAGGGATCACGGCGTTGATGGAGTCATCAAGGCTCTAGTGGGATTTCTAATTTATCACGGCGTGGATGCATTTGGCGCCCACAGCGGATGTGTAGTGATCACGGCACTTATAGCGTTGAAGTAGTCATCAAAGGCTCTGACGGGGTTTTGAATTCATCTCGGCGTCCACGGCGGTTGTGTAAAGATCACGGCACTCACGGCGTTGATGTAGTGATCAAGGCGCTAGTGGGGATTTAAACACACTATGGCGGTTGTGTAGTGACCACGGCACTCACGGCCGTGGATGCATTCATCACGGCAAATTACGGAGTGGTGTAGGGATCACGGCGTTGATGGAGTCATCAAGGCTCTAGTGGGATTTCGAATTTATCACGGCGTGGATGCATTTGGCGCCCACGACGGATGTGTAGTGATCACGGCACTCATAGCGTTGAAGTAGTCAACAAGGGTCTGCCACGGCACTCGCGGCCGTGGATGCATTCATCACGGCAAATTACGGGAGTGGTGTAGGGATCACGGCGTTGATGGAGTCATCAAGGCTCTAGTGGGATTTCGAATTTATCGCGGCGTGGATGCATTTGGCGCCCACGACGGATGTGTAGTGATCACAGCACTCATAGCGTTGAAGTAGTCAACAAGGCTCTGACGGGCTTTGAATTCATCTCGGCGTCCACGGCGGTTGTGCAAAGATAACGGCACTCACGGCGTTGATGTAGTGATCAAGGCGCTACTGATGAAGCCATCAAGGCGCTAGTGGAGATTTAAACGCACTATGGCGGTTGTGTAGTGACCACGGCACTCACGGCCGTGGATGCATTCATCACGGCAAATTACGGGAGTGGTGTAGGGATCACGGCGTTGATGGAGTCATCAAGGCTCTAGTGGGATTTCGAATTTATCACGGCGTGGATGCATTTGGCGCCCACGGCGGATGTGTAGTGATCACGGCACTCATAGCGTTGAAGTAGTCATCAACACTCTGACGGGGGTTTGAATTCATCTCCGCGTCCACGGCCGGTGTGTAAAGATCACGGCACTCACGGCGTTGATGTAGTGATCAAGGGGCTACTGATGAAGCCATCAAGGCGCTAGTGGGGATTCAAACACACTTCGGCGGTTGTGTAGTGACCACGGCACTCACGGCCGTGGATGCATTCATCACGGCAAATTACGGAGTGGTGTAGGGATCACGGCGTTGATGGAGTCATCAAGGCTCTAGTGGGATTTCGAATTTATCACGGCGTGGATGCATCTGGCGCCCACGACGGATGTGTAGTGATCACGGCACTCATAGCGTTGAAGTAGTCAACAAGGCTCTGACGGGGTTTTGAATTCATCTCGGCGTCCACGGCGGTTGTGTAAAGATCACGGCACTCACGGCGTTGATGTAGTGATCAAGGCGCTACTGATGAAGCCATCAAGGCGCTAGTGGGGATTTAAACACACTATGGCGGTTGTGTAGTGACCACGGCACTCACGGCCGTGGATGCATTCATCGCGGCAAATTACGGGAGTGGTGTAGGGATCACGGCGTTGATGGAGTCATCAAGGCTCTAGTGGGATTTCGAATTTATCACGGCGTGGATGCATTTGGAGCCCACGACGGATGTGTAGTGATCACGGCACTCATAGCGTTGAAGTAGTCAACAAGGCTCTGCCACGGCACTCACGGCCGTGGATGCATTCATCACGGCAAATTACGGGAGTGGTGTAGGGATCACGGCGTTGATGGAGCCATCAAGGCTCTAGTGGGATTTCGAATTTATCGCGGCGTGGATGCATTTGGCGCCCACGACGGATGTGTAGTGATCACAGCACTCATAGCGTTGAAGTAGTCAACAAGGCTCTGACGGGTTTTGAATTCATCTCGGCGTCCACGGCGGTTGTGTAAAGATAACGGCACTCACGGCGTTGATGTAGTGATCAAGGCGCTACTGATGAAGCCATCAAGGCGCTAGTGGAGATTTAAACGCACTATGGCGGTTGTGTAGTGACCACGGCAATCACGGCCGTGGATGCATTCATCACGGCAAATTACGGGAGTGGTGTAGGGATCACGGCGTTGATGGAGTCATCAAGGCTATAGTGGAATTTCGAATTTATCACGGCGTGGATGCATTTGGCGCCCACGGCGGATGTGTAGTGATCACGGCACTCATAGCGTTGAAGTAGTCATCAAGGCTCTGACGGGATTTCGAATTCATCACGGCAGTAGTGTAGTCATCACAGCGTTCAAGGCGGATTTGTAGTGATCACGGCACTCATAGCGTTGAAGTAGTCATCAAGACTCTGACGGGGTTTCGAATTCATCACGGCTGTAGTGTAGTCATCACAGCGCTCAAGGCGGAGGTGTGGTGATCACGGCACTCATAGCGTTGAAGTAGTCATCAAGACTCTGACGGGATTTCGAATTCATCACGGCAGTAGTGTAGTCATCACAGCGTTCAAGGCGGATGTGTAGTGATCACGGCACTCATAGCGTTGAAGTAGTCAACAAGGCTCTGACGGGGTTTTGAATTCATCTCGGCGCCCACGGCGGATGTGTAGTGATCACGGCACTCAGAGCGTTGAAGTAGTCAACAAGGCTCTGCCACGGCACTCACGGCCGTGGATGCATTCATCACGGCAAATTACGGGAGTGGTGTAGGGATCACGGCGTTGATGGAGTCATCAAAGCTATAGTGGAATTTCGAATTTATCACGGCGTGGATGCATTTGACGCCCACGGCGGATGTGTAGTGATCACGGCACTCAGAGCGTTGAAGTAGTCATCAAGGCTCTGACGGGGTTTCGAATTCATCACGGCAGTAGTGTAGTCATCACAGCGTTCAAGGCGGATGTGTAGTGATCACGGCACTCATAGCGTTGAAGTAGTCATCAAGACTCTGACGGGGTTTTGAATTCATCACGGCTGTAGTGTAGTCATCACAGCGCTCAAGGCGGATGTGTAGTGATCACGGCACTCATAGCGTTGAAGTAGTCAACAAGGCTCTGACGGGGTTTTGAATTCATCTCGGCGTCCACGGCGGTTGTGTAAAGATCACGGCACTCACGGCGTTGATGTAGTGATCGAGGCGCTACTGATGGAGCCATCAAGGCGCTAGTGGAGATTTAAACACACTATGGCGGTTGTGTAGTGACCACGGCACTCACGGCCGTGGATGCATTCATCACGGCAAATTACGGGAGTGGTGTAGGGATCACGGCGTTGATGGAGTCATCAAGGCTCTAGTGGGATTTCTAATTTATCACGGCGTGGATGCATTTGGCGCCCACAGCGGATGTGTAGTGATCACGGCACTTATAGCGTTGAAGTAGTCACCAAGGCTCTGACGGGGTTTTGAATTCATCACGGCAGTAGTGTAGTCATCACAGCGCTCAAGGCGGATGTGAAGTGATCACGGCACTCATAGAGTTGAAGTAGTCATCAAGGCTCTGACGGGGTTTTGAATTCATCTCGGCGTCCACGGCGGTTGTGTAAAGATCACGGCACTCACGGCGTTGATGTAGTGATCAATGCGCTACTGATGAAGCCATCAAGGCGCTAGTGGGGATTCAAACACACTACGGCGGTTGTGTAGTGATCACGGCACTCACGGCGGTGGATGCATTCATCACGGCAAATTACGGGAGTGGTGTAGGGATCACGGCGTTGATGGAGTCATCAAGGCTCTAGTGGGATTTCGAAATTATCACGGCGTGGATACATTTGGCGCCCACGGCGGATGTGTAGTCATCACAGCCCTCACGGCGTTGGTGTGGTCATCGAGGAGGTAACGGGGTTTTGAATTCATCACGGCAGTAGTGTGGTCATCACAGCGCTCAAGGCGGATGTGTAGTGATCACGGCACTCATAGCGTTGAAGTAGTCATCAAGGCTCTGACGGGGTTTTGAATTCATCACGGCAGTAGTGTAGTCATCACAGCGCTCAAGGCGGATGTGTAGTGATCACGGCACTCATAGCGTTGAAGTAGTCATCAAGGCTCTGACAAGGTTTTGAATTCATCATGGCAGTAGTGTAGTCATCACAGCGCTTAAGGCGGATGTGTAATGATCACGGCACTCATAGCGTTGAAGTAGCCATCAAGGCTCTGACGGGGTTTTGAATTCATCTCGGCGTCCACGGCGGTTGTGTAAAGATCTCGGCACTCACGACGTTGATGTAGTGATCAATGCGCTACTGATGAAGCCATCAAAGCGCTAGTGGGGATTTAAACACACTATGGCGGTTGCGTAGTGATCACGGCACTCACGGCGGTGGATGCATTCATCACGGCAAATTACGGGGGTGGTGTAGGGATCACGGCGTTGATGAAGTCATCAAGGCTCTAGTAGGATTTCGAATTTATCACGGCGTGGATACATTTGGCGCCCACAGCGGTTGTGTAGTCATCACAGCCCTCACGGCGTTGGTGTGGTCATCGAGGAGGTAACGGGGTTTTGAATTCATCACGGCTGTAGTGTAGTCATCACAGCGCTCAAGGCGGAGGTGTGGTGATCACGGCACTCATAGCGTTGAAGTAGTCATCAAGGCTCTGACGGGGTTTTATATTCATCTCGGCGTCCACGGCAGTTGTGTAAAGATCACGGCACTCACGGCGTAGATGTAGTGATCAAGGCGCTACTGATGAAGCCATCAAGGCGCTAGTGGGGATTTAAACACACTATGGCGGTTGTGTAGTGATCACGGCACTCACGGCCGTGGATGCATTCATCACGGCAAAATATGGGAGTGATGTAGGGATCACGGCGTTGATGGAGTCATCAAGGCTCTAGTGGGATTTCGAATTTATCACGGCGTGGATACATTTGGCGCCCACAGCGGTTGTGTAGTCATCACAGCTCTCACGGCGTTGGTGTGGTCATCGAGGAGGTAACGGGGTTTGAATTCATCACGGCAGTAGTGTGGTCATCACAGCGCTCAAGGCGGATGTGCAGTGATCACGGCACTCATAGCGTTGAAGTAGTCATCAAGGCTCTGACAAGGTTTTGAATTCATCATGGCAGTAGTGTAGTCATCACAGCGCTTAAGGCGGATGTGTAATGATCACGGCACTCATAGCGTTGAAGTAGTCATCAAGGCTCTGACAAGGTTTTGAATTCATCATGGCAGTAGTGTAGTCATCACAGCGCTTAAGGCGGATGTGTAATGATCACGGCACTCATAGCGTTGAAGTAGCCATCAAGGCTCTGACGGGGTTTTGAATTCATCTCGGCGTCCACGGCGGTTGTGTAAAGATCTCGGCACTCACGACGTTGATGTAGTGATCAATGCGCTACTGATGAAGCCATCAAGGCGATAGTGGGGATTTAAACACACTATGGCGGTTGTGTAGTGATCACGGCACTCACGGCGGTGGATGCATTCATCACGGCAAATTACGGGGGTGGTGTAGGGATCACGGCGTTGATGAAGTCATCAAGGCTCTAGTGGGATTTCGAATTTATCACGGCGTGGATACATTTGGCGCCCACAGCGGTTGTGTAGTCATCACAGCCCTCACGGCGTTGGTGTGGTCATCGAGGAGGTAACGGGGTTTTGAATTCATCACAGCAGTAGTGTGGTCATCACAGCGCTCAAGGCGGAGGTGTGGTGATCACGGCACTCATAGCGTTGAAGTAGTCATCAAGGCTCTGACGGGGTTTTATATTCATCTCGGCGTCCACGGCGGTTGTGTAAAGATCACGGCACTCACGGCATAGATGTAGTGATCAAGGCGCTACTGATGAAGCCATCAAAGCGCTAGTGGGGATTTAAACACACTATGGCGGTTGCGTAGTGATCACGGCACTCACGGCGGTGGATGCATTCATCACGGCAAATTACGGGGGTGGTGTAGGGATCACGGCGTTGATGAAGTCATCAAGGCTCTAGTGGGATTTCGAATTTATCACGGCGTGGATGCATTTGGCGCCCACGGCGGATGTGTAGTGATCACGGCACTCATAGCGTTGAAGTAGTCATCAAGACTCTGACGGGGTTTTGAATTCATCACGGCTGTAGTGTAGTCATCACAGCGCTCAAGGCGGAGGTGTGGTGATCACGGCACTCATAGCGTTGAAGTAGTCATCAAGGCTCTGACGGGGTTTTATATTCATCTCGGCGTCCACGGCGGTTGTGTAAAGATCACGGCACTCACGGCGTAGATGTAGTGATCAAGGCGCTACTGATGAAGCCATCAAGGCGCTAGTGGGGATTTAAACACACTATGGCGGTTGTGTAGTGATCACGGCACTCACGGCCGTGGATGCATTCATCACGGCAAACTATGGGAGTGATGTAGGGATCACGGCGTTGATGGAGTCATCAAGGCTCTAGTGGGATTTCGAATTTATCACGGCGTGGATACATTTGGCGCCCACAGCGGTTGTGTAGTCATCACAGCTCTCACGGCGTTGGTGTGGTCATCGAGGAGGTAACGGGGTTTGAATTCATCACGGCAGTAGTGTGGTCATCACAGCGCTCAAGGCGGATGTGCAGTGATCACGGCACTCATAGCGTTGAAGTAGTCATCAAGGCTCTGACAAGGTTTTGAATTCATCATGGCAGTAGTGTAGTCATCACAGCGCTTAAGGCGGATGTGTAATGATCACGGCACTCATAGCGTTGAAGTAGTCATCAAGGCTCTGACAAGGTTTTGAATTCATCATGGCAGTAGTGTAGTCATCACAGCGCTTAAGGCGGATGTGTGATGATCACGGCACTCATAGCGTTGAAGTAGCCATCAAGGCTCTGACGGGGTTTTGAATTCATCTCGGCGTCCACGGCGGTTGTGTAAAGATCTCGGCACTCACGACGTTGATGTAGTGATCAATGCGCTACTGATGAAGCCATCAAAGCGCTAGTGGGGATTTAAACACACTATGGCGGTTGCGTAGTGATCACGGCACTCACGGCGGTGGATGCATTCATCACGGCAAATTACGGGGGTGGTGTAGGGATCACGGCGTTGATGAAGTCATCAAGGCTCTAGTAGGATTTCGAATTTATCACGGCGTGGATACATTTGGCGCCCACAGCGGTTGTGTAGTCATCACAGCCCTCACGGCGTTGGTGTGGTCATCGAGGAGGTAACGGGGTTTTGAATTCATCACAGCAGTAGTGTGGTCATCACAGCGCTCAAGGCGGATGTGTAGTGATCACGGCACTCATAGCGTTACTAAGGAAGTCGAGTCTTCATCTTTATCTCATGCTATACCAGTGCTGTGCGTTATACCGTTAACGTGTTAACACATCAAGGGTTTACCGTAGATTTTTTCTGAGAATTAACGATTAACGCTTAATGAAAAGTCTTGAAATCCCGTTAATTTAGTTCGTTGATTGTAGTGGAATTATGGCACTGATTGATTTGGGACCTCTGGTGGTTTACTGTTTTGCTGTGGTAACGTGAGGTAGTGTTTTTCAATTTTCAACAAATTGCAAAATTAACGTGTCAACGCATTAACGGATTCCCAGTTCCGTATATACACAGACAATCAACTTAGGAATATCTCTGTGCCCTTCTACAAGCACTCACCGACTATCGGGCAGCGTCCATACGTCGCGAGAACGCCCGCTCTCGATATCCAGCACTCCCCAACGCTGATTGGTGCCAGTACAGGAAGAAAGAAATTGGCAAATGCATCACGCCTCGTGTTGATTCTATTGAAAACGCTTGACCTGTGGACGTATCCATGAAACTACGAGAGCCTCCCAGGAGAGTTTTTAGAATCAGGCGATGTATGGGGCTGGCGGACTTTGAACCCTCCCGGGAGGCTCCCGGAGTTTCATGAATACGGCCACTGATGATCACTCACTCGAATCGACTCGTTCCCTGCTCTTTTGCCAGGGTTCGGTGGCCTTGATGGGCCTATAAGACTCGAGGGCATTGGTTTTGAGGTAAGTTCGACTTTCATAGCTCGAAAAATTCAGTGCATGGCTTCAAAGTTGCTGCTTCTCTCTCAAAATGAGCGAAAGTGAGCGATCAATATTACAGAAATGCACTGTGCCGCGCCGCCCGTTGGCGGGAGCATAAACAATCCCTAAGCGCGCGAGAGCGGCAAGCACATCGCGCGCCCTCGCAACGTATGAACGCTGCCTTACCACTTTTTTAGATTCACCAGACTGACCACTCCCTGAATCTGAGCACCTATTTTGGTCTCACACAATAATCCCCACTCAAATGTATGCGTCTACGAACTTTTGTAATCGAGCCAGTGTACATCACACATGGCGTGGACGGCATATGCCATTACTATATAATGGTTTGTTTACATGAAGCCCGCGAAACAAGATCTCTGTGAAACGACAACAGCAAATATATAAAAAACACGACAGCAAAAAATGCGATTACGATTCGGCATGTTGTCGTGCGAAGACTGGACCAGTGTAATTCACACTGACTGAGAAGATCCATGGTTCTCTTCCAAAAAGGAAAAGCGCCAATCATCCGAGTTCTTCAAGGATTTTTTATACAAGTTTCCAATAGTTGTAATACATACGACCCCCTTTCAGCACATGAAACACCCACCCTTTCAGCCATATTCCGTATAGGATCCGCATTGAATCAAAATTCCCGTGGGTCAAAGTCTGATCCAACGAATTAAAAACGCCGATTTCGGACAAATTCGACTCATTAAGAAGTCGTCAAATTCGAATCTTTTCAATCGGATTATTCGAAATGATTTCAGTTTCAGTACAGTGTGCAATATTTATCCAGTAACACAAAAAGGATGCCGAGGGAATGAAATAGATCACTCTGCTACTATAAAACGCAGTATTATTTTATTGATATACCTATCGAATCCTCTCTTCTCAGAAGCCAACTACATAAAACCTTCCATTTTTCTGTTATTCTGAGCCCAGCTGTTATGAATAATGAGATATCAACCCCATCATAAGCCAAACAACAGAAAAGTCCAGGAAGGAGATGGGATACTGCCTTTAGGCTCCTACCCAAGCCAAAACACGCAACACACTAAGGTTGCAAACTATTGGCCCAACTGGGAACGTGTTCGGGTCATTCAGCGGATTTTTCGATGTCGGCGAGTCAAGCGCGACGATTTTGCGCCTCATTGCGTGCCTGGATTTAGAAACAACTTTTGCGCGGAGAAAGCGAGTCGCATGGTTGCACTTCCGGAAAGGTCTGAGAGCCTTGGCTGACTCCCCTACAGGTTCAGTAGCCCAAACTTCGTGGTGAAACATTATTTCGACATTCACAAAGCTTGTTACCCCGAAATCTCCCAACGAATTTGGAGAATGTGTGGGTGAGAAATGTATTGCAACAGTAAAAGTGATCACGCCATTACTATCCTTACAATAACAAAGCTACTAATCAGCATCAAATCTTATCACTATTTTTGGCAGACTCAAAGATAGTTGCTCGTCTAGCAAGGTTGAACGCAGCCTTACCGGTTCTCCCTCCACCAATAGCACCCCGTCCTCCGCCAAATCCTCTGAAAGGCGCGATTTCTTTTTGCGATTTGTCTCCGGTCATCGAAATGATCGAAATTGCTGGCGATGTGATGGGCAGCACAGAAGAGACGACTGGTTTGCCTCCGTTCGCTGCCGTCAAACACTGAACAATAGAGGTGGAAATGTATAGCGAATAACAGCAATAACAATAAACAAAACATAAGTAGAGGAAGTATTAAGTTTTTGGCCAAGTTCACTTGCATACCTCGGCAGGAATGGGACGACACTCGTTGGCGCTGGCTTCTTGGTACCGAGAGTTCGGCCTCATGCAAATATGACGGGGGAAGTCGCATTTGTACGGATCGCAATCCACTGTCGCTACAGAAGTGAAGTCGCCACCAAGGAATGAGTCACCTGAAGAACACATTTTATTACATCTAGTTCTACTTCTTATCCACCATCTCTTCTACTACCCATGTGAATCGTGAAAGACTTCGTTTTCAGAGGATTTTCAGATTTCTCGTTAACATCTACCCTATGGTGCACAATAACCATAATCGAAATTCCGAACTGGAAAAAAAACACTGCAATCGTGGTCAAGCGGAATTGAATCGCTGGGCAACAGGTGGTGGGAAATTTCGCAAAAGTTTTGACTCAAGAACGAAAACTTTTGATAGAATCATAAACTGTTAGGCGAAACTTCAAATATTCACAAGCGGCTCGTTGAAATTTCCGACTTTTTTCAGATATGCGAAGGAGTAGTAGCTTCGCCGAGTTCTTGAACGATCGCCCATTCACCGACTGCAATTTTTTCTTCAAAAAGCATTCCGGCTTTAGAACCAGTAAAGTTCGGATTTCCGTTCAATCAAAAAACAGCTGAGAAACTATCCAGTTTCACAGAAAACTGACGCAGGAAAATTCTCAAAAAAATGTCAGTCAACAAGAAAACCCAAAGGCGAGTATTCGGCTATTCCGTTTTGCGCAATTGAGATTCATTTCTTGAAACTTTACTAGATACGCCCTCTTTCAGAAAAAATATCAAAGCGAGTGGGTGGTGGTCGTTAGATGAACAATCCGCAAAAAAGCGGAGGAAAACAAGGAAGAGCGAATGACTGTCAATCTTCCCTACTCTAATAGTAAAAACAATATGTAGCACAGAAAGAAGTGACGAGGGTGGTGAGAAAAACAGAAAATTGTGTGCATCCTGATAGGATTGGCGCGGTTCGTAAAAAAAAAGGATTAGTCTGAATGTGGTGTTAGCGTGACTCTCGAGGGAAGGTCATTCGGAAACACTGGTCACTCCGAACAAAACGCTTCTTTTTAAAGTCAATTTCAAACGGAAAATTCGAGTTTGACATATACACATACCTAGCTGCGATCCTTTTTTCTGAACGGAGCTGGATTCATTGGTGCGTTACCATAGTTAATTGTCATTATGCCCGCCGTAGTCCACCTCAATCTTTTTTTTAAACCGTAAGTGAATAACAATCTCGTGTACAGCGCCCCGAATAGACTTTTGGACTACCTTCGAGCGAAAACAAATCGATTTCCGGCGCCCCAAAAAGCGAAATGGTCACAACATTGCGGCTCCAGAGGTGGAAAAAAAAACAAAATGTGTTTTTGTTGAAAACACTGTCAATTTCGCTCGTTGCTCCGGGAATCAGAGATGATATTGTGTATAGGAGGTTCATGGGAATCCACAGCACAGAATGAGTGACGTTTGTGCGCCCGAAGGTCAGCGGTCTGCACTGACTGGTCAGTGCTCGTGGGCATCGTACGCGCTGAAAACCATCTACCGTTTTTTATGCTCAATCCCTTGCTTCGGCCCGGCTGAGAGCGAAGGAGGAGTTCAGCGCATCAAAGACGTACAAACGGAAATGTGCAGTAAACCGAATGCATGGCATTCTGTCAAAAGGAGCCGGCCCTTCGTCAGGCATCTAACATACAATAGCCGCGCTAAGTTTTGTAAAAACGGGGAGCATTTGCCAAACTTGGCAAAAAAGCGTCCGATGCATGTAACTTTTTTGAACGAAGACATTTAAGGATTCTGAAAACGCTATCGTATTCACAGCTCGAATTCCTTTATAATAATGTGGCTTGTGGACTGAAGTTCGCTAAAATCGCTTTGTTTTCGAGTAAATTTGTTTTTGCGGTCGTTTCACAAAAAAGTCGCGCCCGGCAAAGTGCGGCAAAACTTTGAGTGGCAATTGTACGAGTGATAGAAAAGCAATCTCTATGTTTTCCTCCTGAAAGGGATGAAAGTGGGGCTATCTCGGGATCTGTACAGATTGAATTTTTGAAATCCTTCAGTAAACACTCTCGGGAGCTTTCTGAAAAGTCGGAACTTCGTTGCGAAAGCCCCAGACCGATAAATGGAGGATTTAGGGAATTCAATCTGCACAGATTTCAAGATAGTCCCACTCCCATCTAATTCACGATGGAAACATAGAGATTGCTCTTCTATTACTTCTACCATTACTACTCGAAATTTCGCCACACTTTGCCGCACGCGACGTTTTTGTGAAACGACCGCAAAAACAATTTTACTCAAAAATAAAGCTATTTTAGCGAACTTCGGTTCACAATGCACATTATTATTTAGGAATTCGAGCTGTGAATATGATAGCGTTTTCAGAATCTACAAATGTCTTCGTTCAAAAAAAGTTACATGCATTGGACGCTTTTTTGCCAAGTTTGGCAAATGCTCCCCGTTTTTACAAAAATTAGCGCGGGTATTGCTATTTGCTTATCACGATAATATGCTGGCAGGCATTCGTTGCTATCCAGCTTTGCTCAAAAAATGATTTTGCTCGAAATCGTACGCCAACGTCGACTTCTTTTAACTTCGGTCTCTTTCACGAACTGCAGTTCTCAAAGGGCCCACTTGCAATTTTCATTCACTAGAGGGATACACCCGCTCAGAAATATGAAAAATAGAATATTTTCTGTGCGTACGATGCATTCAACATATCATCACTAAGCCCTCGTCGTCGGATTGCCGTTTTGTGGAGCTAGCCTAAACTTTCTGGAAAAAAAATCTCCAAGGCTGGGTCATATCGTTCAAAACTATTTTGAACAGGATTAGGATGCGCGAAACGCCCCTCAACTGGGTGACATGTCATTGTGATAACGCCATCACACACCTTCCGTTACATGCCTAACAAAAAGGCTTCAAATTGTACGATGCGCTTCTCGAAGCTGAGTCATTTTCACCAAATTGGGTAAAGCCATGAGTCTTGCGCCGCAAATTCTGGGTAGAATCTCTGGCATTCGCTCGCGTGTTGCCCCGGAGGGCGTGGCCAATTTCGCGTCCATTTTCGTCGGCGCTAGACGTTCCACATAATCGCGCCGGCGAGAGTAGAGTGCCCACAAAAAAGATTGTGGGCAATGCCCACAAAATCTTTGTGAGCATTGTGTGGATTGTCTCGCCCCAGCTAGCGCCGGCACGGAGGAGGCCTGGGCGGTGGCGTGTGCGGTCGCGTCGCGTGCGCCCGCGTGTTTTCTTTCTCTGCTGATCATCACCTCAATCTTCCTCCATTTTCCACTTTCTTCTATAAGCTCATGTCTAGTGAGGCTCTTAAGGGAGCTACTTTTAGTTAGCCTAACTATTCTGGAAGAAATGTAACTCTCTAGAACCGTTTTTGGTGTAAAACCGATTATGGTCTTCGCATCTGCCTAAAACCACACCGAAAGGAGTTATAGACGTTTTTCGTCAGATTTCTGTACCTGTTGTACCTTCCAAAACGTGCACTAGTCTTTAGAGAATTTGGAAACTGACCTCATAATTGTGTTCAGCGCCCAAAACAACCCCTCTGGCCCAAGTTTGGGTGAAGGCACATTACCCAAACTTTGTACGGACTGATAGCGTTATGGATTTGTACGGATTTTCGGTTGGGGTTTATTCATATCAATTAGTGGGCCCCGAAAGCGTTTTTAAAAATGTTCCAGATTTAACTTAATACCCTCCCAGTTGTGTTATTTGGGGCGCTGATCACGAATTTGGGGGTTTATGTGTCAATTTTCTGAAATTTTCGACTTGATTCTTTCGAAGCTTTTTTTTAGGGAAAATTTGATGGCAAATCGCGACTTTTGGCGATTTCCGAAGTGGTACGCTAGATACAAGTTTAGAATTTGCCACCGGCACAAAATTCTCACGCAAGTGTAATGGTTTTTCTTTCAAGAGTTCTGCATGTTTACTGCCTGATACCGTGACATATTGATATTGCCCCCGATTGCCACTTTTGAGCAGAATCCGATTTTTTTCTCAAAAAACACCCTAAAATTTCATGGGGGTGGGAACTATACTTCGACCAAATCGAATGATTCGTAAATTAAATATTCGATTAAAAAAGGCGAATTCGAATCATTCAAGTCGAAAATTAAAAAGGCCATTTCCGAATTATTTGGAAAATCGAATATTCGAAAAGTGAACATTTCCGAATTATTCGCAACACCGAACATTTGAAGAAAAAAACGATTCCCGATTTCTTCTAGAGTATGTCAACGAATATTTGGAAAACGAATATTCGGTCGAATAAACGAATAATCGAATATTCGAATAATTCGAGTATTCGAAAAAGGTAATTTTTCGAAAAATTCGCTTATTCGAATATTCGAAAGAGTCAATTATCCGAATTATTCGTTTATTCGAATATTCGGAAAAGTCAATTTTCTGAATAATTCGTTTATTCGAATATTCGAAAATTTTTATTCGTTTGATATCCTCTAATTTATTCGTGATTTTCTTCTAGTCTGATGAGGAGCATTTAGAAATAAATCTGGGGTGGTAGTAAATGGGTAGATAACCGCGAGTTAACTCGCGGTTAACTGCAGCTGACCGTGAGCTTTTCAGTTGACGATTTTCAGGAGATGCGCCAGGCATTTCTTAAACTAAGCACACTCACTGTATGAGCCACTAGATACGCATTGAAAAAAAATTCAAAAAAATGGTCCGCTCTGCCTTTTTTTTGGAGAAAAATTAGTGATTTAGAGTTTTTTTTTCAAGTTTTTTTTGAGCTTTTCTCAGCTCGCGGTAAGTCCGCGCAAAATAGCAACTTAACGTGAGCTGACAGAAAAAATGGAAATAGTGTGTGAATGAAGGAAAAGATGGATAGCTTCCGAAAAAGTCCTCCGGAGGACTTTTTCGGAAGCTATCCATCTTTTTCTTCATTCACACACTATTTCCATTTTCTCTGTCAGCTCCCGTTTGGTTGCAGTTTTGCGCGGACTTAACGCGAGATCACATACGATAACGCGTTTTTCTTACGCTTACGCTTGCTGAAGAGTATGCAAGTCGTCGTGAATGGGGTGCAGGACGTTTATGATTTGGTGCAGTACCACAGTGTGAGTGTGCAGGATGTGTGCAGGACCTCACTGGGGGTGTGCAGGACTTCACTGAGAGTGTGCAGGATCCCATTGGGAGTGCGCAGGATGTGCAGGACCCTACTGGGTCCTGCACCTCTACTATATGTACTGCACACATGCACATGACACCCTGCACACTCCCAGTGAAATACTACGCACCATCTTTGGGCCCTAGAAACTCTGATTCTAGTCCGTTTTTTACCGCGCTACCTTCATAGTTTTTCAGCTGTTTTCAATCTAGGCTGATTTCTATAGTTTTGTAGATAACGCTTTTCATCGCGATCACAGCCTTTGAGCCACACTCACAAGCGACGAGGTAGAAGAGGAAGAAGAGGAAGAAGAAGAAGAAGAAGAAGAAGAAGAAGAAGAAGAAGAAGAAGAAGAAGAAGAAGAAAGAAGAAGAAGAAGAAGAAAGAAGAAAGAAGACGAGGAAGACGAGGAAGAAGAAGAAGAAGATGAGGAAGAAGAGGAGGAAGAGGAGGAAGAGGAGGAAGAGGAGGAAGAGGAGGAAGAAGAGGAGGAAGAGGGGGAAGAGGAAGAAGAAGAAGAAGAAGGGTTTGAGAAGTACAAGGTGTCTAGAGGGTAGACGGAATCCGTGAATAAACAACGCAGTGGGGTCCGAACGATCAAATGATGATTCCGAGCAACAATTGGTTCTGGGGGGGGGGGCAACAAGTGGTTTTACGGGGCAACAAGTGAACCTGCGGGGCAACAAGTGATCTTGCGGGGCAACAAGCGATTTTAGGGTCAGCAGTTGCTCTTTCGGGCAACAAGTGATTTCGCGGGGCGACTAGTGATTTAGTGGGGGTACAAGTGGTTTTGTGGGCACAAATGCTCACAATCGCCCCACACTTTCCATGTCGCGCGCCAGAAAAATGACTTGTTGCCCAGGTGTCACTGGGCAACAAGTGAGTTTGTGTAGGGCTACACGCGAGCGAATGCCAGAGATGTTAACAATAGCACTCCTGGGACTGGGGCACGCAAGAGAGACATGGGCATCCGGAACTATGTTCTATTCGAATGAAATATCGGCCCACGAAATATTCGAAAAAAATTCTATTGAATAACTCTTTTCTTGAAATTTCAGTTCTATAGTTTGCGAAAAAAAAGTCTTTTGAAAATTCCGAGAAGATCATTCCTTCATCTTCCAGCCAGGCCCTTTTGTCAAATAATAGAAAAAAAACTAATACCTAGTTTCGATGAAAACTGCTCAACATTCTTTTTTCCACAATTATTTCCGGTAGTTATTTGAACATTAATTTAACCTAATCAAATCACTCTGATCTTCAAGAAGTTTTTGATAGGATTTCAGTGATTCCGTGTTATAGAATTTTTCGTTACCGTCACCTGAAATTGGTCAAGTATTCGAGGTATCGGTTGAATGGAGTTCAAAATAGATCATTTCAAAAAACTAAAAATTTAGAACTTCCGCATGAATTTATTACTTAACAGCCCGATTCGGTCCCAAGTTCAGTGTTTCAAGTTGTGCGAAATTCGGTGGAAAAACTCACTGGTTAGGATCACCGAAAACTGAAGGGGTCTTGAGGATTTCATCAAATCAGCCAGCAAGTAAACGTTCTTGAGAATAAGCTAATCATATGAGATGTCGTCCCATAATCGGTGTGAATATAGTGTATCGACTGCATGCTTCTAGGCTTTTTGTGTTTTTGTCCGAGAGCGTTGCAGTTTCTCCCAAATGATCAAGTGCATGAGTGTCTCCCCCAGTGTTTGGAAAACGAAAAGGATCGATGGGAGATGTGTCGATCGAAAAGATATGATGAATGCATGGCTTTCATGTCAGCCATCCCGTAGATGAACTGGTCGGCTGTGATGTTTCAGTGCCGTTTTCGTGTGACGTCGTCACCAGGTGGAACGCTGGTTGTAGCGCGGTTTGCACGGCTTTTCACCTTTCGATGCCGTTTCAACTGTAATTATGGCTTTTTCATTCGAAGAGGAAACAGGTGGAAACGGGTGCTCAAGTAGATGACTGAAATTGAGGAAAACCTTATGATTTTGAGAAAGGACCTATGATCACACAAACTCTGATTTAACCTGAAATTGAGAA
This sequence comes from Aplectana chamaeleonis, assembly GCA_029168955.1. Lineage (NCBI taxonomy): Eukaryota > Metazoa > Nematoda > Chromadorea > Rhabditida > Cosmocercidae > Aplectana > Aplectana chamaeleonis. The sequence goes on along the minus strand of JAPDOI010001073.1, from coordinate 69,053 downwards.
CCTGGATTCAATTTTATTATCTTTCCGCGCGCAAGCTTATACAGAGAGATCACTATCACATAATGTATTCAAAAGAGTAAGCGGAACACCACTGAAACCGCCGCCAAAAGTTATGCAGGTGTGCGAGTCATAATTTCAACGGACTTCCGCGTTTAAAATTATGACCACCAGACCGATTCTCTATATAGCTGCTTTCTCTGCCACGATCTGATCATTTTAATTTTTTAGAGGCGTGAATCAAATGACTTGAAACCTTGCACCCGAGATAATCGACTACGGAAACGCCAAAAATATTTTTTTTTAATTTTAAGACTTTAGAGACCGCATGTCCACACTGCGCACCCACGCCCTGAACTTGATTTTTCTGTTTCACATCAAGTGAAACGGATTCCTGATTGACTGATTATTGTTGAGACATCCATACTAACAGATAACAGATATGCGAGCATTAGGCGCCATATATCTCCTTTTCACACAGTCATTTACAACAAACATTCAATTTAAAAACTCACTGCATTGATTGGCCGTGGACCGCGCGGTCTCTTAAGTGTTAACTTTTAAGCCCTCTACCGATCGATTTGATGGATTTTTTCGCATTTCGCAAGGAGTATGGTCGCGGTGTAGGAACTGGCACAATTGGCTTGTGGATCGAATCCACGGCTCAAAATGCGTGGCTGCCATTTCATCACTGCGCGCGCATTAGGCCTATGGTATACTTTGTCGCTGTAATGAGCGACAGGCATGCAATCTAACACAAATCGTGGCGGGACCCGCATCGGAGCAGCGGCAACGGTGGTCGTAGGAACAGATGTCGCGTGTGGGTCGCAGCGACGTGTCGCGGAGGGCTGACATACTGCAAATGTGCCATAGCCTGTCGCTACCACTGTCGCTGTCGCTGTGCAGTGCACTGCGACAGCTACAGATTTAAAGGACGCGAGGCGGTCGCTGTCGCTGTGCAGAGCGACGCGACCGTGTGTCGCAAAAGTATACCATACCCCTTACAGCGGGGATCCACTCAGGCGTGAGATGTGGGTTCGCTGAACAAGCCTGCACATCTCACCTCGCCTAAAGCCTAGTTTTGACTGCATCGCTGCTGTTTTTCATCGCAGCGATTTTGCACCCGCTGCTGCAGCGATGTAGCAGCGACAGCGATTCTGTTCATGGTGCACAGCTTGACGGATGATCGAAGAAATTCAATCAATAAGTCGAATGACTGGTTGGTAGTAATCAATAACACGTTTCGACTCGAAAACGCTGATCTTGTCATGTGAAAGGGTCAACGTTCATTAGACGAAACGTGTCATTCACTGGCAAACGTTCCATCGCTGCCATTTTGGCCGCGATGGAGCGATGGTCAGCGACCATTGAGAATCGCTCTCCAAGCAGCGAAGCAGTAAAACATAGGATTTCGTCGCCGCGACCCAGCGATGTAAGACGTATGCCACGAAGCGATCACATTTGGAGCAGATTTCCATTTTGAGCAATGAAAAAGGAACAGTTGTCCCTGCCAAGGCCGCAGCGACCACCCGCAGTCAAAACTAGGCTTAGCGCAGCAATGGGTCGCCCTAGTACTGACAGCCGTCGCGCTCCGCGAAACTAGTGTGAGCTGCTACGCGCAACGATGTCATGCCTTTGTCGAAGCCAATCTACAATTCTCAACAATTTGCGCGCTGTTTCGCGCAGGCTGGACTGTGTATCGTGTCGTCATGCATTGCACTGCGACACGGTCGACAGAAGTTCGCTCTTAGAGGCAGTAACTTATTGAAGACTTTCATCGTCTAATTTGCGACCCACGAGGCACGCGCGTGCCGGGCTTATGGTGAGAACTATGGAAGATGTCTGAAAGGCAGCATACACGCTCGTTAACGTAGCAATGCAAACTGAACCGCACGGCTTGCTCGATAACGCTCAAGCAATCGGCAACGTCCAAAATAGCCACAATGACAATAAATGGGTAATAACCGAGTCCTGGCCCTGTAATTGTCCGCCCTTCCTGTATTTCGCCTCCCCCACCAAGGATAGATTGAATCACTGACCTCGAGGAAGGAAACGATCAGCCAAAGAGGTAGCACTACCATGTGGGGGTCGACGCGAGAGATCACCTGATTCAATTGAGAGACCACATTTTCAGTGGCCAGTTCCTTCGGCATACCCAGTTCCTTCGAGGACATCTTGGAAAGGCGGCTAAGGACTCCATTCTGTGAGAAGTGCCGCTTCGGGTTCGCGAGTCCGAGTCTCAGATCGGCAGCCGAGCCAAATGTACTTTTGCCTCGCTGCACTGTGGTCATTCTATATTGCTTACGTCCTACGTCAACAAAACTAAAAGCAGCAGACGTGACGCATGCGCGGACTGCGGTAGTCCCAAAGAGACTCACCTCTCTAAGGCGCTATTCATACTCCTAAACGCCAGCGCGGCACGCGCAGGCGAGGCGTTAGAAAATGAATAGTCTCTACGAGCATCGCGCGCGTCACGCGCTCACGGAAACTATAAATACTCCAGCTGCGACGTGATGACGGAGCGGGAAAAAAGGGCCCAAATTTTTCCAAACAAGCTAATTCTGTGCACGCGTTCACCATCACGATAGCAGATGAAGGTAATGGAATTAATTATGGTGGAAATGAGAAAGTCATTACGGCAGTCACCGCCATTGCGGAGCGGGCGTCACGCGCGTACCGCGCGGTCGCGGCGTCAGGCCATCCATAATCCAAGGCCACGCCAGCGCGTCACGGGCGTGCCGCGCTGACGTTGAGGAGTATGAATAGCGCCTAACCTCAATGGCCCTTTAGACGAATTCTACAATGCTCGCCCGGGTCCTAAACCTTTGATAAAAACCACTTCGTGCCTGCAGAAGGAGAAGAAGAAAACGAAAAAGAAGAAGTTTTCCCACCCTCATGAGTCATTCGAAATAACACTGAATAATTTCGGGCCTAGAAAAGCGGTTGCCGGTCACTTTTTTCGACTTTTCTGAGCGGATATGTTGTTCAGCGTTTCAGCTCTTTCATATTATAAGGGGGACCGAAAATTAATGTCGTTTTCTGATTATGCAGGACCCAAACACCTGCTCTGCTTTTCTTCCCAATCAGCTTCAAATGTTCATGGATGGTCGACTAAGGTTGGTTGAGATTATTTGAATAAAATCCTCGATCGTCTGACATGTATTTGCTTCCACTTCCGCCCCTAGCACGTCGTTTTCGAACGTTGACAATCATGATCGATACGATTCAAAAAGATCAAAATTACACGCTTTGAACTTGGGAAACCATCTCCGGCAGTTACTAATGTCCAATGTTTTTGATAAACATTGCGAAGGTTTTTGGTAGTAACTTTTGCGTTACTTCAATTGCGAAACTTAAAAAGCACGCAATGCCGCATGTAGATAAACCTCTTCTGGTATTTCGCTGGCCATTTTATCCAGAATAACAGAAAAAATTGCAATTCAATTGTCTATAAGTAAAGAAGTCACTATAACCTCATAATATCTTCGGCACGCTTCTGACCAAACAATGAAGTGATTAATGACAATCAAGTATTGGCATGCGCAGAGACGACATTTCGTTCCGGTCCCCTAATATATCTGAAAAACACGGTAGGAAATTTTTTGTGAATGCTGCCTTTGAAAGAGCACGCCCAATCCGAACGTGAACCCCATACGACTTGGAATTCTGATTTCAAGATGTTATCTATGGAGTTTCCCACGATATTGATTCTGATTTATCCGATCCCATAGTCGCCCCTAAAATTGATGAAAAAATCTATTAGGATGATAAAGAGATTATCAAAAACACCCGTTATCCGGCTTTTTCTGTGCTTCGCATGTGAAAATATGATCATACTTGTAATTTTCTACCACGCGAAATTTTGTTTTTGGATCAAATAAATTGTGCACCACTCGTTCAGATCAACGTGTGTTTCGCATGCCTTCATGGAGCGAGACCGGACAATAAACCATGCGTCTGTACAGAACACGTCCATGTCTTTCAGCTGCACTTAAGAGCTTCCATTGATCTCCCCCCCCCATAAGCTTAGGGTGACTCATCGATGAGAACGAGCAAAAAAAAGCTCTGACTCATGGATGAATCTGCCGACGATTCACTCACTGGAATCGGCCACAAATATGGCGCTGTTATTGTTCGAAAGGGAAAACCGGTAGCTACACAAAAGCAATTCAGCACATGCCGTTAGACGGCGATCAATACAGGTAATTGGTGATTCGATAGATGAAGCATAATGAAAGAGAAATAGAAATGACAGCAAGAAAAAAGGAAAATTTTGAAAAGACGGTGAATTAAAAGCGCACTCAATACGAAGCGTAAGTTTTTTTCAATAAGATAGAGGGTTTATGAGTTCAGAGAAAAAGACTATTTTTCTCGTAGTTTTGGGCTTTAATTAGCAACGCGTGATGGCTCATCCGGAAGCACATTTCTTTCTCAATGTGATATTCATTTTAATGTTAAGTGAAGCTCAATCGCAATCGAATTCGACATTCAAACTCATTATGTGGTCCGAGTACCGAGCAGTTTGAATTGTTAACATTCGCTTTTTATGAAGGTTTCTGTGACCAAATCAGCCATGTTTTGTTTGTTTGTTTTTTATGTCACACAAAGCAAACGTTGTATAACGAAGAAACAACTAAGTACGAAAAGTATGAGTGCAAAAAGAACAACATGTATAATGAAAGAGGAGCATATCTAAGACTTGGAATGTAGTTATATAGAAGAGAAACGAGATACTACGCTTTAAATAACTTAGCGTTTCGAATGCTGTATTGCTCCGCCAAACAAAACACAAAACTTCGAGAAAAAATCAACTTGAAGAAAAAGCTCATTTCCCAATCAAAAAATTCAGGGGAATTAGAAATATTTAAAGTATTCACATTAGCGAATAAAAAAACGCTAAAATTCGGAATTTGCAACGAAGGTCAACCACTGTTAATTTCTTCGTAATTATGTTCTTGAATCGTGGAAAGAATCCATCAGTGAGAAAACCCCATCAATAATTTGGAAGAAACTAATCAAAGGAGTACTCAAAAAAATACAAAAAATATGAGAATACAAAAAAAGGGAAGAACAAAGAAAAATAGAAAACATTACTGGAATGAGAAAAGAAATTAGACAGGTGAAGCTATTGCGTGCTATTAAGCGGAGTTTCATTGATAGCTTGAAAGTCTGAGCAATAATTAGCCATCTCAACGCTTAAAACCCTACTTTCTGTCCAGCCGCGAAAACGGAACGAGCTGAAAATGCCCCTAGGATATACATTCAATTATTTTTCGTCAAATTTCTGGCTGATATGACGTTTACAATTGGCCGCAACCTATTTTTCGTAGTTGGGAGTTGCATTGAGAATTTCCTACTGGAAAAGAACAGGTTTAAATGTCTTCCTAACCTATTGCAAAAACTACAATTTTTTTAAGCAACCAATTCATCTCGTTCTCGACTTCTATTTATATCTTGTTCAGGGCCCCTTTAGCTCCTTGTTTATCCGTGGTTAGCGAATTTCGACATCTGAACCCATGAATTTTCATACAGCGTTTTTTTGTACCAACTTATAGTCAGCGCGGAATCCGTCCTCGGATCGGTGCAAGCCCGAGCAACCTGCACATGTATATACATTTGTAAACGAGCAGTCTCCAAGAGTTGTGCAGAAAAAAAACCGATACGACGAACGATTCCCGTCGACCATATTTTCCGTTTTCTTAGCCAGATTTTCAATACAAATCCTAAATCTCCTTTTCTTTCACAATGCTGCCTGCCTGTACTGCCAAAGTGTACCCAGACACTCATAGTTATGTTCCGCCAGCAAGCTGTTATTTGTGCTTGTCTCGGGGCAAAAGCCAGGAGCTTCGGGTGAACCAGAGGGTATTCCGGAGAGAACCAGGTTAGAGAAAGCTCCGAAGAGCGATGACTCAAGATAAACGGCCGACGTTTCGGGGCACCGAATTTGGCCTTTATACGGCAGCGGTATGGCGGAACACAACTGCAGTTGCCTCAGTATTGAAACGATCAGATATGGGTAACTATCCAATTAATTTTATATTTTTGCTTACGATGATGAACATCACAGGCAATATTTAAGAACATCAATAATAGAGAAAAAAGTAGATCGAACAAACATAGGGATCAAAAGTTGATGTTATCTCCGAAATTGCTTATTAAGATATGTGCCAATAGCAGTTTTGCACTCAGACACTGGGTTTTTCGGAATGTAATTTGGAGGAACTCAAAAGTTCGGACCCAGTTCTCTGTTTGAACCAGTGGAAATGTTTAAAATCAGTTTACACATAACCACAAGCATTCAACTTATAGCTAGCATAGCCTGATTCCGGTGAGAGATTTTTTTATCTCACCATCCCATACTCTCGACAAGGAAATGCATCAGGCGAATCACCCCTGCCCGCGCAATCTGCTTGGAACCTTGGATTGATAAGCCGAAAAGATGCAAATGAGAGAAGGAAAAAAGATGGAAGCAAAAAGTGATAAGATAGAACGATTGAGAAAAAGAAAATGTGATATCCGGCATGTTGCCCTTCAGACAAGGGCTAATTAGGGATCTCGGAGCGCAATGAAGGGGGTTACCGTAACCCCGCCCTGGCTCATTACCATATGAAGAGAGCGAAAACTCACACTCTTTAACCTCGAAAAGAACTTCGAGAAACGGATCGAGTTCTTTCGGCAGTTCCGCGTAGACTGCGTTGAGCACGGCTGTGGCTATGAGCACGACACCGGCTCGAAGCATCGAAACAGGGGGCAGTAGATGTCCTCAGATGACGTCGAGATTCTGGAGGCGATTCTGACAGGTTCTGTACAGTGTTTTCTAGAGCATGAATAGCCGTACTGGAAAAGGAGGCGCGACTAATCGCCGAAAATCGTTCCCAAAACGCCGCCCCATGCTTCACACGCCGTCAGAAGCGAGTTTCTCGTTCTCAACTGGTTTCGACGGCGAAAACCCCGTTTGAATTGCGCGCGCTCGCCGCTTGCAGTTTGGCGACGGTGGCGGTCTGCGTCTCCTCGCCAGCAATGCTCTCTGCGCTGCCTTATCCCGACTGCAAACACACGAGTCGCAGACCGACGTCCAGCTTTTTCAACTCTATATTTCTCGCAATATTAATAGTGCTTAAATCACGAATAGTCAACATTTTCCTGTTCCTTCATTTGCATTATTTGTCGCATTTTCCGAGTTGTTGGAAGAAGAATGGGGCCATCAGAATTGGTCGTGTCAAGGGTTTTATTGTCAAAAGTTGGAATTGAATTTTAATCTCAATTTATCTATGACGTATCCATTGTTTTCCGATGGAATATAGCGGTAATACGTCAATTTTCCGCTCGGATCAAGGTAATTCGCTGGAAATTCTGATCCCTTCCCTGATTATGTCCTACTGAAAAATTCATTTATCCTTATTTGGTTTTGAGAAAGCTCAGATCTTGAAAGCAATGTGTGAAGGGAAATGGGGAAGCGGCACAGACTAATTTTGTCCTCTCAAAACCTGTCAGAACTGCAGAATCTCTCAGTCTGAGACCGACGACTCTTTAGCGGTTATTTGCGATTGAACCCTCTTGAACCTGTTGTTGGAAAGAGTCTAATTCGTTCGATTTTCCGGCATTATATTCTTTTTGGAGTTCAGACGTCGGAAATTTTTTGCCCCTTCGTCCCGTTTGGGTGTTCAACAAAAATATGAACCTGTGTTAAACTAACGAGAAGTTCAATCTTAATTTTGATTACCTTTTTCGTTGAAGCCCTAAGAGATCTGTAGAGCCCAAAATCAGGGAGCGTTTCACTTCAACTGGAATCAACGCCAGCACCTCACACTCTCATCATCAATATCCAACGCATTTTTCATCTTCTCGAGAAACGATGAGCTACTATCCGCCTAAAGGGCCCAGTAATAGTGGGGATCCGACTGCAACTTTTCCCAGCGATCCGCGCCGCAAGCATTTGAGCAGAGTGGTGGTTTTAATGTGTCAAAACCGTGGAAAAAGTGGGCGAGGAGCGAAGGACCGAGGTTGGAGGATACACCGGTCATCGCCAATCACAGCCCTTACATTCTTCGGCTCCCTTCTTGCGGTTTGGACACACTACCTTCACCTAAGAATTTGCGCAATTCACAAAAAATCGTCTGCATCAACCGACTTTTAGTCAGGTATTGGCCACCGGAGGGGCGGATGTCTTCACATCAACGGCAGCTTGCTCCGGCTTATGCTCTCCTCAGATCCAAGTATGATTGCCTTTCACCTTTCTTTGCTGATGCTCAGGCGTTCCGCGTCTTGTCTAGAAGAGAACACGGACCCTCCCTAGACGAGGCTCAGGCACTGCGGCTGCCGAGATGTCGTACGTTCGTGCCGTGGTAGTGTGGGGGGAAAGAAGACTTCGTGCAAAGCGACGTCATCCCCTCCACGGAGAGGATTTTTGTCATGGGAGAGGTGCTGGTTGGCCGCAGCTCTCCTAAGGATTTTTCTACAAAGGGCCGGCGTCGAGAAGAATCCTGGACCAGCTCGGAAGTACCCACGCGCCACGTGCGGCATGGATGTTTTATGGAGAAAAAGCGAATCCACTATTGGTCGCCCATTTCTCCGCCTATGACAAAACCCTTGATGTGGCTGCAAAAAAGAAGACGAGGCTTGGAATCATTGAACTTTCGGAGGGGTTCTGCAGTTGAATCTTGTTGTCTCCCATTTTAGCATGATCATGCTGTACATCTTCCTCTGAAAAGTCTGAAAGTGAATATCATCGGGTGTTGCGAACCGCGAGTTTCATTGACATAGCGGCAGCGCCTGCACCACAAATAGGTTCTTCCTTCATCCCCCTCCCCCCCCTCTCCACATGAATCAATTTACTTCATTCGCGGCGCAGTGCTGTGCTTTGAGCTGGTGCGCGGATAACGTTTGAAATCAAGGGGAACATTTAGACCGGCCGCTCCACAGTTGAGCATAGAAAGGGTAACGTGGATACCGTTGAAGGGTATGCTGTGCAGTAGAGGCGGAGAGAGCATTTCCATCATTCGGTGCGGAGGTAAGCGCTAAATGGTCAGGCGTTTTCGCTCATGAAAGCCTTGATCTGGCCTCTGTATAGCGAAAATTGGATAGGAAATTCGCAGTAAGAACCATTAGAATTAAGCTTAGAGGGGCTGCTCTTCGCAAGTTTCATTATTGCATGGAATACGCACTTCTGCCGAGGTTCGACATTTTCCTTGAATTGATCTTCAAAGCCGCCTACCCCTGTTGCCGATGTTCGTCAGCTCAGCCGGGTGGAAGTTATGAAGAGTATACCGGCCTCCTCACTCCTAAACTTTCAGCCCGGTGGGGCTCGGATTGCATTAGATTTCGTGCCAAGCTGTAGTCTGAGCCCCGACCTGTCTACGTGACTCTTTTCTGACCAACGTTTTTCGGGTTAGGCTAAAGACGTTCTCTTCAGACGATCGAAGTTCACGTCTCTTAATAAAGCCAATGCACCGTGATCATATGTCCTTCTAAAAGCCGTGCTTCTCGTATGCTTTCTTTCAGGGTTGAGCAGGCCGTTGCGCCCATTTTCGCCGGAGCTACGACCCCCCCTGTTGACCGAATTTTCTTCAAAAAATTACAAACCCTCCCCCAGTTTTTCATTTTTTTTTTCAAAAATTTCCAAAATTTTTATTACCACAGTTGTGCCGAGTCCCAACCCTGCTTTCTTTACTACTGCGCGAAGTATAAACCTGGATTAGGTTGTAATGAACAGCGGAATGGTCGATTATGTGGGAACATCATGGTAAACAGTAGGATCGTGTCTAAAAATCACCCATCCCATGCGGGCGGTCGCGGCGAGGCGTTGCAGCGCGTTTTCTCTTCAGGGCAAAGTATTCGCTCGCATGTACCATTCGATATTGCCTCAACTACTCACAGTATAGTGCATATTTTGAATAAGTGAGTGTACTTACGAACACCGCTGAAACAACACAGAAGAAACAGGATCGTCGCATGGATTTTCGATGTAGACATTTGGTTTTCGAGAAAATAATAGCAACTGCAACAAAGGTTTCCTCTGAAAATGGAGGCAACGTTCAAATTTTCAAGCAGGCTCAAGCGGTTGCGGTCCCGAAGAACAATGGTGGGGGATCCGAAATCCAAAAAAAGTTCAATATTTGAGGGACGTAAAAAAGTTCAACCAAAATTGAAAATTTCGGGTATGCTCTTAAATGTGGAGATCAAGTTCAAATCTCTTGATTTTTTTCCAGTCAGTAGCGTAGTTTTAAATGCAAAAAATACAAAAATAAAGCTAAAATTGACAAAAGTTGACATTTTTTCTTTGAAATTCCGGCTATTCCGGTTACCAAGCATACATTGGATCCGACTCACTCATTTTCGGATATCCATCCGAATGAACCTCAAAATCCGAGTGATCCATAATCCGAATCACCAAAAAAACTTTGAAATCCGAGTGGTCCAAATTCCGAGTCTCCGGAAAAGCGTAATTTTCGGATCAATCCGAAATCAGACTATCCGTTTGGCCTCTTTATCCGGATGACTCGGATTACCCGATGCTGTTTTTTGAATCTATCCGTTCGAGTCGGATATCCAAGACCTTTGATTTTTGAGTTATCCGAAATCCGAGTACCCGCAATTTTTTGATTCGGATCCGATGTATATTACCAAGTTACGAACATAGCTGTTTGGACGAATAGGACAACGGTCTGCTGGACCCTGTGTTCAAGTATACAAACACGTCTACACTTCGAGATTTTTTAGCAGTAGTGTTATGAAATCAACTGGGCACTATACTACAGCCTTTCGGTTAGATTTTTACTCAAAATTCATTGAGGAAGATTTCGGGAGCTGAAAACGCATACAAGCACAAATTTCAATTTCTCCGTCGATAACCGTAAATATGAGGTAAATCAAATTTATGTTTACCGGAAAAAGTAAGGAAATGACAAACTGCATAGGCGCAACCTCTACATGGGTGCAAAAATATTGCTAGGACCATCTCATGTGTTGTCTGAACCGGCTCAGCATTCTCAAAATTCATTCAGCCGACGCATGGTTCTGTAACATTGAGCTCGTACTGGAAGAAATCTAAATTCTTTGAGTGATTATTGCGATTCAGCGAGCTCGTTAGTATACATCACAATTGAGGAGGTCAATAATACCTAGCAGAAGCATCGTATTCCTTTTTTTTCGCACTCAACCAAAGAGCGTAAGGACGGTCACACTAAGCTATGGTACATCGTAATACTCTAGGTAAGCTGAATATTCACCGATGGAATTCTCATGACGACATGAGAGGTATCACTGGCCGGAAGACAGATTCTCGATATTGTCACGGTTCTCATTCCTCATATTTACCAATGTATCCAGTCGTTTACAGTTTCTTATATAAAGGAACAAGATTCGTGGAATTTGAGCTCTTGTCCAACGATAGATTGAGAAAAGGCAAGAGAGAGCACTGCAGCAGCGAGAAAGCGCGCTGCAATACCACGCCGCGACGCGACCGCCCGCATGGGATGGGTGATTTTTAGACAAGATCAAACAGTAGTATCTGTAATGAGACATGAGTGACCTGCATAGATTCCGTAGAGTGACTACTCATAGCCGCACTCACGGTCCAATACGATAGGAATGAGTTGTATGAGAATGTGGAATCATTCAAGAGGAGAGATACAGTCGAGTTATCCCATGTTCCTGCCGGGAATTGAATTTTTGAGGTTTTGGTAGCTCCACATCATACTTACTCAGATCTTACCCGTCTCGTACTCGTGATCAAGTGAAGTGTGCCGCACATCCACAGATGTGAATTTTCAGAGTAAGCAATGGATCAGTTCCAAGCACTCATCGAGCCTGGCCGTCAGTTCGCTAAAGACTCAATTCGATTGGTGAAGAGGTGTACGAAGCCAGATAGAAAAGGTTCGTGTTTAATACATTATTTGCATCGTCCTTTTTTCTGTTTTTTTTTCATTAACAGAGGGTCTGTTTTTAAGTAAGTACATGAACAAAAATGCAAACTCTATTCCATTATTTACACGACCATTGGAATCACATGACAACGATTATAACAATTGTTTGGCTTAAGCCATGTTTTGACTGCAGGTGGTCGCTGCGGCCATGCGATGGAAAACTGTTCCTTTTTCATTGCGCGTAATGGAAAGGCGCTCCACTGTGATCGCTTCGTGGCAAATGTCCTACCTACACCCCTGGGTCGCGGCGACGAAACCCTATGTTTTACTGCTTCGCTGCTGGAGGAGCGATTATCCATGGTCGCTGATCATCGCTTCTTCGCTGCCATTATGACAACGATACGCGATGAACATTGCTCCATTAACATGACGATATCAGTGAGTTCGAGTCGGAACATGTTATTAATGGCCACCGATTGATTGATTTTTCTCGATCGTCCATGAAGCTATGCACTATGAACAAAATCGCTGCCGCTGCAAGATTGCTGCAGCAGCGGGTAAAAAATTGCTGCGATGAAAAACAGCAGCGATGCAGTCAAAACATGGCCTTCGCGAAGTAGATTTTGCGTATTGCTTTAGAAGCCGAGCCAGGATAAATGTTTAGTATGGATCCGCAAGAATCTCTCCAAAGTTTTTGAGCTTGCCATCCCAGCTGATGTATCTGTTTTTTAGAGTGTTTATGGGTGATTAAGTTCAATCCTTGCAGGTCCAAACATATATCATCCTTTTCCTCTCCGAAGGAAGTCGCGGCGCAGCGAACTAACGAGACAGCGCTCGACCGATGTTCATGACTATCATTGCCTCCTCGCTTCAGTGCGTGTCACGTGTGTTCCTTGCGGCCACCTCTCAACCAGTCATCAACGATACTGTCCAGCGGGTTGGGGACGCAAAATTTTAGAAAATTGGAAATTTGAGAGGGGCTAAAAATTTTGGACCGAAAAAAGAATTTCGTGATTTCAATAGTAATTAAACTGAAATCCACCGAGGCTCTTTGGTGGTTAGGAGCGTATTATGAATGGCATTATTAAAGCAGAAAACATTGTAGACTTTCAGCTTTTTTCTCCAAAATTACATCTCCTAAAATTGTCGATTCTGTTTGTCCAGTCGGGGGACGTAATATATTCTATTTCTTCAAAAAAATGCACCGAGAGGGTGGGGGTGTAGCTCTTTCAATGTACGGGACAACGGTTTGCTTGACCCAGAATCCATTTCGAGACTTTCCTAACGTGGCTGGACGTGGAGGCGCGATTTGGGTAAGCTCTGGTACATCCCTAGTGAGCTGTTGATTTCGATTATCACCAGCAGCGGAGCGGTGGGCCTCGGTGAAATATAACTAATGATAAGGAGGTTTCGGCGAAAAATCCACCGCTCCGCGCTGTGATAACCGAAAACATGAGTTCACTTGGAATGAAACAGAGTCTACATTGCTTTGGGTTTTGCTAAGGTCTCCAATGAGTGAGGAAGGGTTTCCACATGAATGACAGTTTTTCGGATATTTGCTAAAGAGCAACTTCCTTAGCCGTTCTTCGCAATCCAATCGTGGCGGTTAACTGAAGTATAGTCTACAGCAATGGGAGTAGGACCTGGTGAGGTTGCGGATTCTTCTTAACATACTGTAGCTTGATAGTGTTATCACTCATTTTTTCGAAACAACTAAAATTGGTCGGTGAGTTTCGGCTTCCGCTCTCACATTTTCACCTGTTTTCATTGCTTCCACAGATGTAGTCTTATCGGTGAACACACAGACTCACCGATCTATCAAAGCTGTTCAGGAAAAATGAGTGATACCACTAACAAACTACCGTATGTTAGGACGAGTCCGCAACCTCACCAGGCCCTACTAACGTTGCTGTAGCCTATATACGGTCCGAAGGGTTAGCTAAACAGGGGTTCGTTCATGTGGTCAGTGATTTACTGATGTTGAAAATGTTCATGGGGGCTAAGGCGGCGTTCAGAGTTTTCGCTAGGCGACGCGATGGCACATGTCAGTGCGACGCGAAAATCGCGTCGCGCAGGTATGCAGGTGCGAACGCTGGGCGACTACGCGTAATTGCTTACGTACGCGATTTCCCGTAAACAAGCTACGGCAATTTTTTGTACCAATACCAACAGCTTTTTCGTGTTCTTTTAGAGTGCATTTGATCCTAGGTACGCTTATTTTATACTTTTATTGATACATTTGTTTGTGTGAATTAAAAATAAACAAGAAAAGCAGCAACGAGTTTGTCATCGCGCGACATCCATCACGTTGCATTGCAAGGCCGCGCGACGGACGTCGCGTGATGGCGAATCGCGCGTCATTTCGAATGTATCGCGCCTCCTGACTGTGAACACACGGCGACGTCGCGCGTCATTTCGAGTGTATCGCGCCTCCTCGCTGTGAACACTCGATGACGTCGCTTGATCGATACGTAGGCTGATTATATTATATAATATTGCGCCGCGAATGAACTCTGAGCGCCGTTTAAGGGCGAAATCGTATCGGTTTTTATTATTATTATTTATTATAATACGTCGTTGCCGACGCGCACAGAATACAAATACCCGCCGTAGGCAGGTCAAAACAATTACAGTAATAAAATACACGCGGCAGTTAGTCAACAATTGCGATTTGGAGCTAATAAAGAGGGCCACGAATCAAGAGTGTATCATCAGGAAAGTACGTAGAGCAAAAATATCACGGTCATTAGTTGTTATGGACTGAGCCATTCTGAGTTGAATCTGGGTAAATTGAATTTCGAGAGCTAGAATGGATATGCAGGAAGACTGTAATCAAGCAGTTCTTAATTCAATTAAAATGAGTTTCGAATTGAAAAACCATCGTGATCTATGATATACGAGTCATTGCATTTGTAGGCCCTACCCACGCGTATTCCTAGGACGATGTGTCCTCCCACCACTGATAGGTATCTGGGCAATAATTCTTTATATAGAGTTTTCGCTTGATAGAGTTGATAAACATTTCTTAAGTTGCCTTCGGGGTAAATCCTGTGTGTGGTCCATCGGGTTCAATTACGCGAAGGACATTGTGAAACACACTCTTCAGTTCTTGGAATAGGTGCAAAACGAATCGTTCCTTAAACGGCCAGGCCGGCTGGTTCGCTGAAAACGGGAGTTGTTAAGCCTTCATCACGAGGCGTATCGTAATCTTCCTAAAGAAGAAGAGTGCGCCTCACAACTCGGAGGTAGTTCACGATGTGATCAATAATCGTGATCTCCACGAACTATCTCATGCTTACGACCCCCATGCTTCCAGGCTGGTCTTATGATGTTTCCGCTTGTACATCTGTTAGTTGAACTTTTTGGGCATTCATTATTAGGCCAGTAAATGTGCTTCCGAGAGAAATGCGTGGACCGTCAGTTGATTGTGTTGGTTTACCGGGGAAGCCCCCTGGTGTTGGTTCTCCCCAGCGACTATGATGAGGTCGCCCGCGTTCAAGACGTTATGTCCAGTGTCAAGCGGGGCGTTGTGTCATTTTCTGAAAACGGAGAGACTCCCCCTCTCGGCCATCAATTTTTCCCCAAAAATTTTGCGACCCCCCCCCAAGGTGCAAATTTCGGGCATTTTTTGCAAAAAAAAGTCGTTTTTTGGGTAGTGGAAAGTGATTTATATCTCTTTCGCTTCCAGAAATTTTCATTTTTGGTCCGAAATTTTTACGATCCCCTAGCCTTCAATTTTGGGCCAATAATTCTACAACCAGCCCCTCCCCCCCCGTTGAGAAATTTCACAACCCCGATTGACTCTGGCTATGTCCGAGCTGGTAGTGGGGCAGCTTGCCATGTTGGTCTACACGTTTCTCGATTTTGGGCAGGTGGTTGAAATTCAGAATTGGATGTGAACACATTTACAAGCTTTTTTAAGCCTGTGCGTGAAGGGGGCTACCGGATTCGGTTGAAGTTTCACACGATTGTAAGGAACGCCGAGCGAGTGGTAATTCTCCCAAGGCCAAGCAGACCGTTGTCCCGGACCGCAGCGGAGCCACGTCTTTCCCCCTTTAATGACCGAAATTCTCCAAGAATGTTGAAAATTTTACGCTCTATTGTCGAGATGTTGAAAATTTTACGCTCTATTGACGAGATTCTTTCGGCAAATTTTGGGCCGAAATTCCAAAGAAAAACTTTTTATTACATTTTATTGTGTCGAAGAATTTTACTTTAGTGGTCTTCTGTTCTCGCTCAAAATCTTCTCGCCCCTCCGCCCAACCCTTTACCAATTTTGTAAAAAAAGGACTCACATGTCATACGGGACAGTAATCGTTTGACCCTGTCGTCTCCGGTCAAGCCTGAACAAGGGTGGATTCTGTTAAAGAGGTTGTTTGATTCCAGCAGGTTTACTTCTGCGGGGATTATTGGTTGCTGCGGCACTAAAGGGGTAACTCGTGCTTTTATATGAAGGAGATGTGGACTAAACTGTTATATGTGGTGCAGGAGGGAGTAGTATGATGAGTTTCATGGGGTTGGGTGAATCCGGGGTTTGTCGTGTGTGCGGCAGCGTGAAAATTCAATTCAAAGTCTTTCTTGGTGCGCTGACACCGTGATCACGAAAGTGACTCCAAGTAGTGCGAGTAATCCTGATGTCTTTCAGAGTATCAGAAAATCGCAATCGCCACGGCGATCGGTTTCGCAATCATGGGCTTCATCGGTTTCTTCGTAAAACTCATCCACATCCCCATCAATAACATCATCGTCGGAGCATAAAATGATGTATTTCACAATGTGAAGAGTTTTATTCGATAATTTATTCACCGTGGTTTCTCCACCTAATGTTTCGCGATAGATCTTCTTTTTTTTTGTCTGTGATTGTTGAGAATGCTTATTTCACGACTCATTACAAATGTAATATAATAAAGTGTGATCATGAGTCTCATTTTGAAGTTTATGTGTGGTTTCTTCCATTTTACATTGCACATAAATCTTATAACATCGTGAGTCAGTCGAGTTTTCCACAGATGCGGTCACTGAGTTGCTCTGATTCTATAGTTGGATAATGGTGAAAGTTGTCGTTCTATTCTCGGGCAAACGTAAATCTGGGAAGGATTATTGTAGCGAGAGGCTGAAGGCGGCACTTGCTCCTCTACGAGTGTCTATATATGGGGTATCCCACTGCCTAAAAGCGATCTATGCTAAGGATCATGGTGAGTTTGTTAACAGAGAGTGGATTGAATATTGCAAGATTCGGCATTACGAAAATCGGTACAAGGATAGATGGGAGTACGGGGCGGGGGTTATTGCTTCCGTTGGCCAATCGGCAGTGGTCTCTCCATCCATAGCAGGTTGGCTATTGGCCGGCGGATTGAACAACCCTGCCCCGCACTCTGATATCCCCCCTGTACCCGAAAATCTTCACGAGGGAGAAAAAGCTTGTGAATGCTTCTACTCAGCCAGATTTTGTTCCCTTATAAAGTTTCTACCTGGAAAAGTTTTCGAAGGGTCTCAGAAGATGTTACTGGCCAGTCCAGTACATGTTCATTACAGAGAATAGATACTGATTGCCTAGAGCACTACCTGTGTTGGAGGTTTAATGAGAAGTGTAATGTAGATCAAATGTTCTTCATTTCTTCGAATTGTACAGTCGGCATGGATTCTTGTGGTACTTTACGTTCCCTATTGAAGGTTGGCGCGAACTCGGTGCACCTATGCTATAGCATATGGAACCGAGTTTGCGCCAACCTTCAATAGGGAACGCAAGGTTCCGATAGTAGCCATGGCGACTGTATGTGGGTGTATCCTACGTTCCCGTGTGTGATTTATTTTCGTTCGTCGCGTGCTTACGCTGCGTCTCCTTCCCACAATTTCGTGCTCTGTTTACCCTCGTTTCGCACAAGCGCGCGAGGGGATAGAGTAGAACTGGCCCGGAACCAGGGGATAGCAACCTAGAAAAAAAGATTTCTTTGTTGCTTGACCACTTCATACACGAAAGTATCTGTGTTTTATCTTGTACAGATCTAGTGACTTCAAATCTATTCCTGTGGTTTTCTGAATAAATTTAAACACTTGGCGTCCTCAAATCGTTATGCGATGCGCGGGTGTGACGGAGTATGAATATCTCCACGCGCGCTTGCGAAGGCTACGAATACACCGGCGGCCACCAGGGATGAGCGGAGTTCCGCATTCCGAAAACCGCAGAAAGCGCCGCGGAATGCGAAAATATCGGGTCATCGAGGACGTAAGAAAACACTAGATGATTTCTGATTTTTTCCGCGTTTCGCGTTCCGAAAACCGCATTTCAGGGGTTTCGCGCCCGATTTCCGAAACTCGACAATTTTTTTCTGTTCCGAAAACCGATTTCCGAAATTTCATATTTTTATTCCGCTCATCCCTGGCGGCGACGCTACGGCGGAGCGGAATAGAATTGGTCTAAGCTGTGCCGTACTAGCAATTTCAGCACATTCGTTCGTCACTATGGTAGCAGAAGATAGCACAGAAGACTAGCAACTCAGAGTGGCAGTCGGCAATTGATGGCTGGTTCCAACCTGCCTCTAACAGTTTTTTTCCTGCATTTTCTCTAACTTCTGCCTTGAAGAGGGCCAGACTATCGTAACAAAAACTGCAACAACGAATGTGATTTGTCTATTCATTTTTCCCAAGGCTTTTTGGGTCTTCTTCGGGACCTATAACATTTTGCAGCTTGAAAACTAGGCGGGAAATACAATGGCCTAGGACCAGCGTGGAGCCAGAGGGAATCCTTTTTGGACCCAGTCAATGGTGCCGTTGTCTGCGAGTGCAGCCGGATCAACTGGGCGTAATGCGGGGAGCGCCGAAGTTTTTGGCTTTACATTGTTTTTCGTGAATTCACTAGGTTTAAATTTCCCGTGGTCGGCAGCGCACGAAGCGATATTCAATGGAGTAGCAGCTCCAAGAAAAAAATCGCAGGTTTCTCCAAGGCTATTTCGGTGGACTAAAAAAATGCACCTATTCGGGGGGGGTCGTTGATCCGAAACACCTATTCAGAACCTTTGAATAGAGCTAGTTGTGGCTATTGGGTATGTTAAGTGAAGACTTGCTTCTATGCTGCAAGTAGATTACCATATGGCGCAACTAACTAACTTTTGCCCAACATGGAACTTATCTCATGAGGTATGTACTTTACCTCATGACATAAGTTCCACCTCATGAGATAGTGCAATATACCATGTTCTTCGTAGCACCAGGGAGCTTTGAGCGCATTGCTTCAGATCTCGAGCTCATATAGCTAGCTGCTTTATACAAGAAACAGTGAGCTCAAAAGCCCCCCCCCCAAAAAAAAAGTGCTTCAATACCGTCATTCTCCTCATGGGAAGACAGAGCCCATGGAGGTCATCGATTAGACCCGTGTGGGTGACCGTCCATTAAAATTTAAATCGGATATGAGACGGGAAATGGGCATGTGCAGCGTGCTTCATAGTCGCGAGTAATTTACCCCTGCCCATGTGAGATGCTTGCTGGTATCGGGCTTGCAGGTTACGTTGACTCGCCTGTAAAAGGCAGCGGACACGCTCAAAAATGGTGTAGATTTTATAGCATAAATCAAAGGATCGGAGCCGGTAGTATGAAGAACTAACGAAAAAAAAAACAATGAAAACTGTATGCAAGTAGAGGAATAACGGTCATTTTTGCTAACGGGTAAAATGGATGAGTAACACTGCGCGCGGTTGAAGCAGTAAATATTAGTGACAAGGTCGGTGAGATGGCGAAGCCGATAGACTCCTAGAGCCTGTACTAGAACACTCACCTCATTAGAAGCATCAGAAACCATCCAGAGTGACCGTATTCGAAGAACTAATCTGGACGAGTTTGTATTTAGGGGCGGGGTTGTCCAAGCTCATGGGCGTGGTTGACGAAACTTTTCGACTTGCATTGCTGGAATTTAGGGGTTTTGACTAGTTTTTGACGCTTCCAACGGCGCGAGCGTTCTACGAGGAGCCATACCCCAGTAGCGAAGTTATCTCAACAACTTTTTCGAGCGTGTCTGCTGCTTTGGTTCACACTTCCATCGCGGCACGACGCGATGACACATTGGTTTGTCGATCCGTATTCAAAACATGCCATCGCATTGCTCCGTGATGCAACTGTAATCCCAGCCTAAGGCACAAGTAGCTTGATTTGGCCGTGATCGGTCGCCAGTAACTAGATTTATAAGTTGTGGCCCACTCATGATATCCTTAAAATGTACACTACCTCACAAATGGACTAAATTTGAGGTGAATGAACCGTGCAAACTCGAGTTTCAATATGTCGACCTGCAGGTCTCAATTATTCTGAGTTGATCTCTGATGGTCCATACAAGGAAATACACCGCTCCGATATGATCAAGTGGGGTGAACGCGTCCGCGACGCCCAACCAGACTTCTTCTGCAGGTTTTTTTTGTGGGAACTTGTGTTTCATTTTGAAGAAAAAACGCTGCAGTCATTTTTTAGAGCTACGATTCCGTCTACTTGTGAAGACGACGTTGTGATAATTTCCGACTGTAGACGACCATCCGACATGGAATATTTTCGGAGAAATTTCAGAACCGTCACAGTGCGAGTTATGGCCAGCATCCAGGAGAGACAACGACGAGGATTCAAATTCGTTGAAGGGATCGACGATATGCCTTCAGAATGCGCCTTAGACAACTATCCACACGACCTAATTATCACAAATGACGATTCCAATGATCTAAGTGATCAAATTCAGTCCGTGGTTCACAATATACAACGAGTTTTATTCTCCTAGTCGTTGAAATAATTTGATAAAAATGTTATATGTATCAGTAACTGAGAAATTCAACCTAAACAGTGACAAGCTGAACGATGGAAAAGCGGCGACACATAAACGCCTAACAGAACAAATTCTATACGCTAGGTAATAACAGACATAAGAGAAAAAACAAAACAACTCACTCGTGTTTCAAGACTATGATTTCGAAACACAAGTTCTATGCGATGAAATCCTATCAAAGAAGGGGTCAGCAGAGTTGCACCGACAGGCGACTGGTCGTCGAGCGTCAGCCTTAAATCGGCGACAAAAATTCTTGTAAAAATTATCGTCGCCTCGTCTGTAGCCGCTCGCTGGCAGTGTCGCAGGGCCTTCGCGGCGTCAGAACACTGCGTTGCCCCCTCGTCGCCCTTCACGCCCCGTCGGTCACCCTCGTCGCTGAATTTAATCGATATTGCATCAACCAGCTCTATTCGTCGCTGCGAGCAACGCCGCGACTTCAACTTTGCAGGCCACTATATGAGATGCATTATTCGAAATTTGGTCATTCTCTAACAAAAAACCGGGGAACCTATTTCTTTAACTGTACAACATAATCAAAGGAAGTGCTTATTTTGATGACCTAATAACAGAGGATGCCTTTAAAATTACATACCAAGGATCAATGAAAAAAAGAATCTGCTAATTGCAGAATATACTAACACTGGGGTATACCTGGTTGAACTATAGGTATAAAAATGTCATCGAGGAAGGAATCGTCATCGCTCAAATCTCCCGTTACGTTGAGGCTCTGCGTACGTGTGAACTTCTCCTTTTTCGGACCATCTAAACAACTTATAAAATTGACCTACAACGAGACAAGTCATGAATTCTGGGATCTTTAAGATTACTCACCTGCAGGGTGCACAGGACTGTCATTCATCGTGCGAAATCGTTTCAGTGGCGTGCTAAAAAATCATTAAAAGAAGCAGGTAGGTCATGGATCAACATTGCAGAAAACCTACGCGGCTACGGTTGGTGCTCTTTTCGGAGTACTCGTGGAAAAAGAAGTTGGCTTATGTGAGCGCACCAATGAAGGCGTTATAACGACTTCGCTGGAAACGAAAACTTTAACGGCTTCTCAAATTCTTCATGGAATTCGGTAGATTGCCTCGCGAGAAAACGTCTTTTCCCGAAACTATATATCATATCAACACAAGTGGCTGCGTTATTCGCACAGATCTATTACTGCTATATCGGTATACTTGCTACATCCCATTATGGTATAGGATGATAGCTTCAGAGGAATGACCCGAAGGGTGGTTTTATCACCTGCCTTACTCAGCCTGTACCTTGAAGACCTCCCCGACCCTTCTCAAGATATAAAAATCGTTTCCTATGCCGGCGACATCACCATTATGTACTGAGACCGTGATATAGCCTGCGTTGGAGTATGCTGCACCTGTATGGCAGCACATCGTGTGGGACAGTTCGTGGACTAAGATGCAGCGATTTCAGAATGCTGCACTTCGAATCGCCAACGGCTGTGCAAAAAGTTCTCCAATCGAGCATCTTCATGCCGAGGCCCGAATTTTATCATTGAATAAGCATTCTAAGATCCAGGCTCAGCAGATGTTCATCAAAGTTCTCAAGCAGACCAATCATCCGTCGAAAAGACTATTGGGCTGGGATCATACTCCCAGCGACGCGACGCAATGGTTACCATCAATATCGACCAAAAATCGATATACATAATTTGCGCTGTGGCTGGTAGCGGTAGGTATGATCCCGGCCTAAAAGGCAATGTTTACGATGAAACTGTATTCCAGTTTTTGATGGTTTTAAGTAGGCAAGTCCACGATGTTTAGGTTAATAGGAAAAGTTCCCACAAAATTCTCAAACACCGGAGAGAAAAAGTAAAGAGGTCTCTTAAACATTGTATTCCGCCAGTTTGGTGTCTTTCGCGCTCCGCGGACAAAACTTCGGAAATAGTTTTGGTTTCGACTTCCGTCCGTAAGTGACTTTATTCTGTTTCGCATACCGAAAACTTTAAAAACAATATGGGTCAATGGACATGCTTGGATATAAAAATTCTCACGGATTTTACAAAATTTGAAAATTCGGCAAGTGTTCCTCCGGTGAAATGAACGCAGGGCAACTGTCATATGACGAGGGTAGGGTGATCCAATAGGTCGGCTGGTTTTTCACCCACTACCTGACCGTTTTTCGTCGCAATTCCGTCCTTAGTCTCCTTAGAGGGACCCAAAGCTTAATATTCTGCGAAAGAACGAGCAACGTTTTCATCGTCAACACTGCCTTTGAATCCTGTAAATGAGAGGATCCATCAGAGTGTCGTTTGCAGATGATTCGAACAAAGTCAATGTACAGAGATGAGCCGACTCATATCAGGAGCGGCTTCGTCTCTTGTGCGCGAAGCACACCCACTTCGTGCACGATTATCTCACAAGACCGGATGATATGTAGATACCAAAACCGAACCCGCCAGTTGCGCTAGGTGTATCCTCACTTCGTTTTGCTGCAAACACTCTCCCTTGCTTATGTCTTACCTACACAGGCTCGACAATAGTCAGTCAGTCTGACCAATGCCCAGCCTGTGGGCAGGGTTGAGCAGGCCGTTGCGGCCGGTCGCATGCCTCTCCAAGCCTGCCTGTGGAACCCAAGGCCATAACACTGCACCTATTTCTTGCCCGAGGAGAGCAACGCTAACCACAATGGACCTGTGCACAAATCCATTGCTGATGCCCAGTTCCTCACCTTTTGACAGAACCCTCCACTAGGCCTGCGAGAAGAAGAAACTTCAGAAGATAATGCTGGTTCAATCTCGCTTGGGGCCAAGCATTCTGCCATCGACTCAGCACCAACTTTTAAAGCCTCTCTGCACATGCACATTGCATGTTGACAACAATTCGAACTTGATCATACCTTGTTTTCACCGCTGTTGCTACAGAAGACCGAGGCGAGAAAGCAGGCGAAAACTGCGACGAAGCGCTGACGGGTGTACGTATTGGGACCTGAAACAACACCGTATCCATATTTTTTGATGAAAATGAGAGCGGAGAAGGTAAAGCTGACATTGTTTCTTGGTTTGTCGCCTTCACTCATGTCACCTTCACTTCGTAGTCGCTGCCGGAGTTTCGCTGAATCAACTACTCGCCTCCTATCCACTAGAGTAATTAAAGCCAGATAGTCTTACCAAGTGATGCCCTCCCAAGAGCCAGTCCCTCTTCCATAGACAGACTAACTCGGGAAGTAGTTGGTTTCATCTCGTCACTATCAGTCAGTAATGGCTGCCTGCATCTTTTTCGCAAATGCCCTCGTTGCACACGGTGACTTCGATGAGGGGTGGCCTAAAGCAGGAAGTGGACTTATGCTGTGCTGATGGTCTCTTCAATAATAATGAGAAGGTTCACGCAATCTAGAATTCAGTGCAGACGCAGAAAAAAAACAACTGGAACCTTATGGCTTCCACTAAAACTGGAGTACAAATAATTATACGATCAAGCCATACGTTGGACTGCGTTTCGCTACCAAATAAATCCAATGCTGAATCAGCCTCTGCAAACGGCGTGTTATCTTCATGAGGGGAACGAGGGCACCAAAGGCTATCAAAATCAGAAGTCGATGGTGTGGCTGAAAACACAATATCAGGGTCATTCCATTTAGCGAGAACCGAATCATGAAAAAAAAACTGAGTGGAAATTTTCTTTTAAAGGTTGTTTAGGATGCTCAGCACTAATATTAGGTACATTTGTCGATTTTTGTAAGATTCTGGCTGCTACGATATTGAACTCCCCGCGGGAGGGGGGAATGTTGAGGTCAGATGACGACATCTGATGATTTTCGGAATGCTACGCTATGGATTTGGCTCAAAGATTTTCTGTGGAGTTACTTAGGTTGCTTAACACGAATCTGTGTACCGTTTATCGCTTTTCAACAGATTACGGTACGTTGAGGTGGACATACGGTAGTGCTGACTAGTGAAGGATTACAGTAAGCCACTGTTGACCGCACTGAAAAGTCTGTTCGTGAACTTGTGTACCCCTGCGACGAAACGACGGAGGAAAAGTGGCGTTTAGAGTTCGTTCGCGGCCGACGCGACGTTATGATCAACCTACGTAGTGATCAAGAAACGACCGTAGCGCCGATAGAACTCTGAACAGCGCCTGAGGCCCAACGTGTGACGCCATTTCGATCGGTACCCATGTATATCAGTTTTTCAGGACGATCGTACGCTTTTATATACAGGGGAATCCTAATCGATGCTAGAATCCCTATGAATGGCCACAAGTTCTGTCTCACCATTTCTCGAATTCTGCGAAGGTGAAAACTCTTCGGCACTTTTCGTTTTCTTCAGCGATAGTAAACTGCGACGTGGTATCGAAGCCTGTGAAGGCAATGCCATCCTTGGAGAGTCGTACCAATCAATGAATCCTGAAAGATTTCAACAAACACTATATATGAACTCAATTCGGAACTGATTTGCACTACGTGTGTAATCGCTGCGATGCAGAATTTGGTCCAGCCGGAGTTACAATCTCCAAGGGGAATAGGGGCCATCCTGCACACGATCAAATTAATTTGAACTTCAATCACAGGTCGATAACCCCAAGGGCGCCGCTCACATGCCATCTCAGACATTGGCACGCTAGCAGCCGAACACAACAGTAGCCATAAGGCTGTTCGACAACTTCCCGCAATTCCCACGATTCCTGGCCACTCCTGATGCTATTTTTGCCTCAACTATTCAGCTCGTAGCCATAAGAAAGACGAACGTTAAAGTAGCTCCTAGCCGGACAGAAAACTAGCTATTAGCCGAACAGCAACCAAGCGAAGGCGCAGCCCTGGCTGCAGAACGTGGAGACTTCCCTCACGGCTAAATTTACCGTAAAGATTCTGAAGAATGACGGAGGTTGACCATAGGTCTCTCTCTCTCTTGAAAGTGAGAGCTAGTCGAGGTCTGCGATCAACTCAGCACCTTGTGTAAACACACCATAACGTGCACTGCGACGTTAGGCCATTGTTATACCAAAACTTTGCGACAGCAACGGGCGCGGACAACTGTCACGAATCGTGCCGGGACCAGGCCCGCACAGCGCAATAGTGCTGTTGTAGGAACACTTTCCAGCACCTGTCGCGGTCGCTGGTACGAAGAAGGATGGCCAAATCCAGTATCGTGCCGGGTGGTTCCTAGCCCTGAGCGATAGCGAAGGTTGGCCCTTAGGCCATTGTTATATCCCACGACAAATCTGTCGCGGTCATAGAGCACTGCTACGTCGCTGTCGCTGAGAGCCAGCCGTCGCTGTCGCTCAGGGCCAAGAAACACCCGGGACGATGCCGGATTTGGCTGGGTCGCTGTCACTGACACCCGTCGCAGTGCACTACATTGCGGCGGACAGCCGTGACAGCGACCGATTACCGCACGGTTTCCACGTTTCAGGCATGACATCCCCTTTCGATTCAGCGACCGCGACAGGTGCTGCAAACCGTTCTTGCGACAGCATTTTTCTTCTTATTATCGGCCACAGCAGAGATTCTTCTCATAAGCGTAGAAAGGCGGCTACATCACACGGCCTGTTCCACATATCACAAGCAGAGAGAGAAGTAGGTCTGGCGGAGCATGAAAATAGATGTAGTGAATCATGCCCAGTATTCTGGCAGTCAGGACATTTGTCTGGGACCGACTCGTTGATCCTGTGTACGTAGGCTTTGAGGTATGATGAATGACCGCAACGTAGACCTGCCAGAGTGACGCGGAGCGCCTGGGCAGATCTTCCTCACTATCGTCAACCGTAGAAGGCACGACACCAAGGATCGGGTTGGGAGGGGCGCAGGACAGGTACTCAGACACAAATCTAGTGTGCTCGATTTGTTGTAGCCTCTTTCGTGTGAGCTCAGAGGTGGCCCATCTTTGACGATCGAATGTATAAATAGCAGCATGGAGTGGTGTGCGAATATTACGGTGATGTCGATCAGATGACAGAATTGGGTAGCTGGGATGTGCGACGTTCTTGATAATGTCAATGTGGAACTGTTCAGATTGCAGCTGGCAAAGCTGTTTGACAGGAAGTACTGCACATTCTTGATGGAGATGGGATATGGGTGTTGACCTTGGGCAGCCAGTGATGACACGTAGTGCAGAGTTCTGTACACGTTGAAGCTTGTTCCAGGACGCCTCCGACATATGTCTGGTCCATATCGGAGCCCCATATTCCAGAGTTGGCTGTATCATGGTCTTATATGTTGTGCGTAAAACTTCCTTTGTGCTACCCCAGGTGGTGCCCGCCAGAGCACGGAGGATGCTATTTCGCGTGTTGGCTGAGCAACTCCTCAGAAAAATGAAAACAAGTTACTTGTAACATATCTGAGCCGATGTAAGTTACTTGCGACTTATCTCAGGTCATTTAAGTTACATGTAACATATCGGAGGGATACTGAGTGCGGTGTGCCTCCGATATGTTACATGTAACTTAAATGACTTGAGATAAGTCGCAAGTAACTTACATCAGCTTAGATATGTTACAAGTAACTTGTTCTCGATTTCCGAGAGGATCCTGCGTGCAGTGCGCATCCGTTATGTTGCATGTAACTTAAATGGCACAATATAAGTCGCAAGTAACTTAAATTGGCCAAAAAGATATTTCCAAGGTTGATGTATGACGCACTCGCGGGGTCAGGCTTACGACTGGCGTTGTTGTTGATTCAATTACCCAAGTTTGAGCTACTTCTCAGAAAAATCAAAACAAGTTACTTGTTATTTAAATGTAACTGACTTGAATGTCTCAAGTAGCTTACATTTATATTACATGTAACATACGTTTATATTACATGTAACTTAAATTTATATTGGATGTAGAGTTACGCTCATGTTACATATGACTTACGTTTATATTCTCACTATGGGTGGCCATCACGTGACGCGGACAACACGCGACACAGAGGGCGCGTCTCAGATCACACACTAAGCAAAAAATGCTGTGCGGGGCTTTCACTGCTGATGTGGGGTCAAGTACATCAAACCTGGGCAAAAAAATCAACAGCAACGCCAGTCGCCAAGCTGACTCCGCGAGTACATCGTACATCCCCCTTGGAAACATCTTCTCGGCCGATTTAAGTTACTTGCGACTTATATTGTGCCATTTAAAGGCAGCATACACGCTCAAAAATGATATCAATTTTATGGAATGAATCGAAAATCTGAAGCTGCTAATATTCAGAGATAACGAAAAAAACCGGAAAAAATCAATTGAAATGAAGATATAACGGTTCGTTCTATATTGGCCCAGAAGTGGACGAGTTTTACCGCATTGGCTGAAATAGCGGAGCTAGCGACAAATTCGGTGGGATAACGACGCTAATGTACTCGTAAGGCTCTTTCTAGAACTCTTACAATCTTAGAAGCGTAAAAAGTGAGAGAAAATGACCGTAATCGAGCTTTGAACATCTGTATTGAGGGGCGGAGCCCGTATCGGTAGGCGGGGAAAGGATGATTTTTTGACTCAATACGGCTCAAATACGGGCACTTTAACTCGTTTTCAACTCTTCCAACTTCGTGAGGGCTCTTCTAGGACTCATACGATCCCACTAATGTAGTTATCTCAACAACTTTTTTGAGCGTGTATGCTGCCTTTAAGTTACATGTAAATTATCGGAGGCGCACTGCACGCAGTGTTCTATCAGAAAACGAAAACAAGTTACTTGTAACATATCTGAGCCGATGTGAGTTACTTGCGACTTATCTCAGATCATTTGAGATACATGTAACATATCAGAGGCGGACCACACGCAGTATCCCGCCGATAGGTTACATGTAAGTTACATGACATGAGACAAGTCGCAAGTAACTTACATCAGCTCAGATATGTTACAAGTAACTTGTTTTCGGCCTTTATGTTGCAAGTAACTTGTTTTCATTTTTCTGAGTTGACGCCACACCATCAGGGAATCCTAGCACAGCATTTTTGTGTAGTGTGTGGTCTGGGACCGCATGCCCTCTGCGTCGCGTGTCGTCTGCGTCACGTGATGGCCATCCATAGTGAAAATTCAAATGTAGGTGACATGTAACAAAAGTGTAACTTACATGTAAAATATATTTAAGTTACATGTAATATAAATGTATGTTACATGTAATATAAATGTAAGTTACTTGAGACATTCAAGTAAGTTACATTTATATTACAAGTAACTTGTTTTTATTATTCTGAGTCGAATACGTGTGTTTTCGTGAAAACGCAATGAGGGGTCCAGGAACACACCAAATAGACGAGGGTGCTTAGATAGGGGCAGCAGATTTCCTTCCCAGAGAACCTTGGGATGCAGGGCCTGGTCCCGGCACGATTCGTAGAAGTTGACAGCACCTGCCGAGGTCGCAAACTTTCAATATAACAATTGCCCTAGCGACAGCGACGTCGCAGTGGTCTGCGACCGCGACAGGGCTTTCGCAGAGAATATCAATGGCCTTAAACAGCAGCTAAGGCGAAACACATTCAAAAATCGTGTAAGCTTTTGATATTTTTAAGACTGCGAGAACGGGAGAAGCCCCTTTGGATAGTAGCGCGCCACTTCCTCGGATAGCATTCAAATCAGAAACCCAACATGATTCAGCTTTTACTTGAAGATGGTCTGTCATTAGTTATTTAAGGATAGTTTGTCGTTAGTTACCCACACTATAAAAAAAGGCGGGGACGAGCTTGAGAAATCAGATTTTAGTAAGACGAGGCAGTTTTTCGCTAAACGGAAATACAATTTACCTGAACCTTCAGCTGGTGAGCGATGTCCTATTCGGGAAGGAGCAGACATGTTCGTGTTTTCTTGCGACATCTGCAAATCTTTTTGAAACTGAATTCCACTTTTCAGGTACTATGAACAGGTGCCTGTTGAAGCGCAAATAGCTAAGAAAGGAAAATAAACACAATAGAAAAACTTGATTAAAGGGCAAAATCTGCCACAATTACTCCCGATATTGCTGAATAACTCGAAGCTAACCGTCACGGCGGCTGCGGAAGGTGTAACTCACATTTTTCTCATTTGTGTACATTGAAATTCGCCCAAATGTGCGTACGTGCTTTGAGACTAGCCTCGCCTTTCTAAAAACAGAGGCCTTATTAGGACCTTTTCTTATTAGAATCGGTCAAGTTGTGTTTTTAAGGGGTGACGAACATCTCGTCCACCACCTCCAATTCAAAGCACTAATCAGCAACCTAAATTCAGGTTTGCTATTCTTTTGAAGCAATGCAGGTTCCCACACGCACATTGATTCTATCCCTCCCGGAGGTCTCAGTCCCCTACCCCAAAACCGGGAAGCCCTCTGCGGTTATGGACGAGTTACACCCCGCAGCCGCCGTGACGGTTAGCTGCGAGTCTCAGAATAAACCTGAAATTACCCAGTTAAGAGGTGAAAGCAAAAAAAATGCCACTTAACGCATTTAGAGATTCAAAGTGTCAGTTTTCCACTTTATACATATTACATAACTTGAGGATTATATACCACTGCAGAAAGATAATTGATGAGAGTTTTGCTTATGTTACAAGCTCAGTTCTAAAAGTTCTACATTGATCAGGAGTCACAGATCAATCTCACGACACCAAGAAGATTGTCGCAACAACTAATGATCACAATTCCTCAAGAACTGTTTGAAACATCAAAAAATAACAAAAAATGCAGGTATTACGTCACACCAAAATTTGAAACGAAATTCTGGCGGCTTTCAACAAAGGTGCTCCAGCGGTGATTACGCGCTCTACGGATAATGAGCGAGAGCGGTTGCGTCGCGTATTAACGCTAAATTTTTTATTATTTTAAGCCTTTGTCTTTTAAGTGTTCTGTTTTCACTCGCAGTTTTATTTTATTGTTTGTCTAGATAATCCGAACTAATGGCGAAAGACCCCACGGGCGTTCCACAGACGGCTTGGAGCGGGCGCTCACGATAAAACAACGATTTTTCCGTGGATTCCTGACAAGGAGTTTAACAGATCACTGGTCGAGAGATCGCCGCGTCGAACACATGTGGCACGCACGCAAGCGAGGATGTAATGATCCTATCATTACCTCTTCGCTTGCGTGCGTGCCACATTGTGTTCGACGCGCGAAGATCGCCTCCGTGCAAACCGACGTCAACCCCTCCGGAGAAGAGGGTTTTGGAATCCAGGTCCAGCGCAGAAGTACCTATGCGCCACGTGCGGCAAGGATGCCAACTGGAGACATACCAGCGTCCAGTGCTTCGGATGCCAAAGGTGGGTGCACTTCTCCTGTTCGGGCCTCAGTTCTGTGAGGCATCATGACTCATCCTTTCGTTGTGTTCCATGCTCTGCCCCCAGCAACTCTGATTCCTCAATTACCAACCGCCCCCTCTCCATTGTTCACATTAATCGCAACGGCCTTCGCAACAAGTTATCTGAACTCTCTCTATTCGCACGTTCTCATCAACCGTATGTTATCATGGTTCAAGAAACCAAGCTCTCTCCTTCTACCACTTACCCCCAGCCTAACATTGCTGCCGAGATGTCGTACGTTCGTGCCGTGGCAGTGTGGAGGAAAGAAGATCGCCTCCGTGCAAACCGACGTCAACCCCTCCGAGAAGAGGGTTTTTGTCATGGGAGAGGTGCTGGTCGGCCGCACTCTCCTGAGGATTTTATTACAAAGGGCCGGCGTCGAGAGGAATCCAGGTCCCGCACGGAAGTATCCATGTGCCACCTGCGGCGAGGATGTTACCTGGCATAAAACAAGTGTCCAGTGCTTCGGATGCCAAAGGTGGGTGCACTTCTCCTGTTCGGGCCTCAGTTCTGTGAGGCATCATGACTCATCCTTTCGTTGTGTTCTATGCTCTGCCCCCAACAACTCTGATTCCTCAATTACCAACCGCCCCCTCTCCATTGTTCACATTAATCTCAACGGCCTTCGCAACAAGTTATCTGAACTCTCTCTATTCGCACGTTCTCATCACCCGGATGTTATCATGGTTCAAGAAACCAAGCTCTCTCCATCTACCACTTATCCCCAACCTAACATTCCGGGTTACACCGCCTATCACATGCCAAGGACAGCTCTTGGGGGCGGAGTGTCTACTTTCGTTCAATCTGCCTTACCTTCTCATATTATCCCTAATACTCCTAAGGACGGTACTCTCGAGTACATTCCTGTCCACCTCCCCTCAAAACCCCTTTATCTCTATTTAACATATACATTCCTCCTATATCATCTTGTCCCCCTCTGATAATCCTATTCCCTCCTTAAGCAGTTGTACGACTGCTCACTCTCCCCTTCAGCTGTCTTTGCGGGTGACTTCAATGCTCACACGTTCTGTTCCGCTCTTGATTCTGACGCCAGAGGGGGAGATGTCGAAGAATGGGCTGAGGAGTGTGACCTGGTTATCCTCAATGATGACCAGCCCACTCGTCTCCCTGCCAACGGCCGACCTTCTAGCCCAGACATCTCTCTTGTGTCATCCAATCTCTCTAATGCTTGCACGTGGTCCACATCCACAACTCTTTCCAGTGATCACATTCCCGTCTTTGTCTATATTGATCTCTCTGACTCTCTTGCCCCTTACTCTGGTTTTCGTCATCGTACTTATCTTAATTTAGGCCTAGCAGACTGGACCCTGTTCAGAGATGTTGCACTTCGCCATGCGGTCGACTACCCATGGAATGGTGATGTTCATCAGAAAGAGCGCCATCTAACAAGTGCCATTCGCAAGGCCATGAAAGCTGCAATTCCTGAGGGTCGTGTCAAGACCTTTTTTCCAAATGTCAGCAGGGAAATACTGCAGAAGATAAGAACCAGAGATGAGAAGAGAGCCGCAGACCATCTAGACCCGGACATAGCTGTGCTGGATAACGAGATCAAGCAAGATCTGGATAAGAACAAGAAGGAATGCTGGGAGAAGTTCACTGAAAAGCTGAATTTCAAGGCTGACGGAACTACGACGTGGAAAGTGTTGAGGAAAATTTCCGGCAAGTCCGCTCCTCGATGAGCTCCGCTATTGAGTTCGAGGAGAACGTCTTCAAATCAGGGAAAGCGGCTGCTTATGCGCTCGGCAAGAACTTCTTCATCACACGTGCCAAGCGAGGCGTGCAGAACAGAGTCACGGTTAGAGAACTGAGCCGGTTGCCGCTCATGAACGCTTCTGAGGCCTTTACCCTCACGCAAGTAGAGAAGGCTATCAAGGAAATGCGGAATTCGAAGGCTATCGGACCTGACGGTATCTCCCCAGCCATCCTGAAGAAGCTTCCCACGGAACTTCTACCGATGCTTGCAGATATCATTAACACTTCTTTCCGGACCTGCACTCTACCCCAAGCTTGGAAGACAGCCAATGTGATACCGTTGCCAAAGCCAGGCAAGTCCCAAAGCACGGCAAAGGGCTTTCGACCAATAAGCCTGTTATCGCCCGTCGCTAAATTAGCTGAAAAAGTTGATCGTGACGGACCTGGCTGATCAAAATGAGCGACAGCAGCATCAGCATGGGTTCAGGAAACTTCACTCCACTACTACAGCTCTATTAGAGATCGTGAGCTTTGCGGTCGATGGGTTCAACATGAGAAAGCCCCTGAGAACGGTGGCCGTCGCCCTCGACCTGAGCAAAGCGTTTGACTCTGTTAACTTGGGACTGCTGTCCGAGAAACTGCTCAAGTCGTCGCTACCATCATGGCAGAAGCGATGGATTGCAGCGTTCACTAAAGGCCGCCGTGCTAAGGTTCTGTTCCAGAATCATGTATCCGATAGCATTCAATAGCAGCCGGTGTTCGCAAAGGCGGGTGTTGTCCCCTGCCCTATTCAGCCTGTATCTTGAGGACATTCCCGAGCCTCCCAATGATGGGATTGTCATGTATGCCGACGACATCACCATCATGTGCCAGGATCGTGACCTGCAGATAGCCGCTAACAAGATCAGCGCCTATCTCGTCGAGTTGAAGCTCTTCCTCGATAAAATGATGCTCACAGTCTCTGCCGCAAAATCCTCTGTTTCAGTGTTCACAACGAACACCAAGGAACACAGTGCCCATCCAGATGTCAAATGGGATGGTGACCTGTTGCCAGCAGCAAAATTCCCCAAGCTGCTTGGCCTTATTCTTGATCCATCACTGAAGTTCCACAAAAACGCGGAACAGAAACAAACAGTCGTCAAGGCTAGACTTAATATCTTGAGAGCTCTCGGAGGAACATCATGGGGAAGCAGCCGAGAGACTATATTGAGAACCTACAGAGCAATACTTCAGCCGGCTCTGGAATATGCGGCACCAGTGTGGCAGCACCTGGTGTCTGACAGAGCATTGTGAACTCCAGGCACAGCAGATGTATATTAATGTTCTGGAGGCAGCCGAATCATCCGTCAAAGAGAATCGCCAAGCCCATAAGAGAGAGGTCGATTAGGACGCCGTTCGCCGATGCTCCTCGTAAAGTTGATGTACAGAGATGGGCCGACTCCAACATGGAAAGGTTTTCGTCTTCTGCGTGAGCGAGGATATCTAGCAAAGGCGGCTGTGAACCCTATCTTGGGAACGGTGCCGCCTCGACGAGCCAGATGTGCTCTTGCATCGCTGCGCTGTGGTCACTCTATTCTGCTCATGTCTTACGTCAACAAGATCGACGCTGCCGAGATGTCGTACGTTCGTGCCGTGGCAGTGTGGAGGAAAGAAGATCTCCTCCGTGCAAACCGACGTCAATCCCTCCGCGGAGAGGGTTTTTGTCATGGGAGAGGTGCTGGCTGGCTGCAGCTCTCCTGAGGATTCTTCTACAAATGGCCGGCGTCGAAAGGGATCCAGGACCCGCGAAGAAGAAGAAGTACCCGTGTGCGACATGCGAAAGAAATGTCAATTGGAATGGAACCAGTGTCCAGTGTTTTGGATGCGAAAGGTGGGTGCACTTCTCTTGTTCGGGTCTCAGTTCTGTGAGGCACCACGATTCTTCCTTTCGTTGTATTGTGTGCTCCGCCTCCAGTAACTCAAATTCCTCATCTACCAACCGCCCCCTATCTATTGTACACATCAATCTAAACGGCCTTCGGACCAAGCTTTCTGTCTCTCTTTGCCCGTACTCATCACCCGGATGTTATCATGGTCCAGGAGACCAAACTCTCTCCCTCTGCTACCTCTAGACATCCAAACATCCCGGGCTATACTGCATATCATACTCCTAGGTCATCTCAAGGAGGCGGAGTCTCTACTTTTGTTCTGTCCTCTCTTCCCTCTCACATTATTCCAAACACTCCAGTGGATGGCACTCTCGAGTACATCCCCATCCATCTACCTCTTAAAACACCACTTTCTCTTTTTAATATATATATCCCTCCTTCTTCCTCTTGTCCCTCAACATACAATGACTGCTCTCTTTCTCCCTCAATTGTCTTTGCGGGTGACTTCAATGCGCACACGTTCTGCTCGTCGCTTGATTCTGATGCTAGAGGAGGTGACGTCGAAGAATGGGCGGAGGAGTGCGATCTGGTTATCTTAAACGATGGCCAGCCCACTCGTCTCCCTGCCAACGGCCGATCATCTAGCCCAGACATCTCCCTCGTCTCTTCCAGTCTCTCTAACGCCTGCTCTTGGTCGACATCCACAACTCTTTCCAGCGATCACATCCCTGTCTTTGTCGATATTGATCTCTCTAACTCTCTTGCTCCCTATACAGGTGTTCGTCATCGTTCTTATCTTAATTTAGGCCTTGCAGACTGGAGCCTGCTCAGGGAGGTTGCGCTCCGCCAAGCGGCTGATTATCCGTGGAATGGCGATGTACACCAGAAGAAGCGCCACCTATCTGATGCTATCTTGAAGGCTATGAAAGCTGCGATCCTTGAAGGCCGCGTTAAGACCTTCTTTCCCAATGTCACCAGGGAAACACTGCAGAAGATAAGGACAAGGGACGCAAAGAGAGCCGCAAATCATCTTGACCCAGACATCGCTGCGCTGGATGATGAGATCAGGACAGGACTTGACAGGCACAAGAAGGAAATTTGGGAAAAGTTCACTGAGAAGATGAACTTCAGAAATGATGCAGCAGCAACGTGGAAGGCCTTGAAAAGGATCTCCGGAAAGTTCACCTCCGCCGACAATTCCACGATTGAGTTTGAAGGTGGAGTCTTCAAATCAGGGAAGGAGGCCGCAAATGCTCTTGGGAAGCATTTTTTCATCACTAGAACCAAAAGAGAGAAGCAGAACAGAATAACTGTACGGGAACTCTGTAAGTTGCCTCTCATGGATGTAGATGATGCAGTCACGCCTGCACAGGTCGAGAAGGCAATAAAGGAGATGAGCAACTCGAAGGCATTTGGGCCAGACGGTTTGAGCCCTGCAGTTCTGAAGAGACTGCCCAGTGAACTACTGCCCTTTATTGCTGACGTCATAAATACATAGTTTCGTACATGTACTTTACCCCAAAATTGGAAAGTGGCTCGTGTTATTCCACTGCCGAAGCCGGGAAAGTCACCATCCACGGCTAAAGGGTACCGGCCGATCAGTCTGCTCTCACCCATCGCCAAAATTGCCGAAAAACTGGTTGTGGAGGAGCTTGCCGAGCATAACAGCCAACAGCAGCACCAACATGGTTTCCGTAAATTACATTCCACCACTACGGCCTTGTTGGAAATTGTGAGCTATGTGCTGGACGGCTTCAATGCCATCAAACCCCAGCGTACTGTTGGTGTGGCCCTCGACTTAACAAAGGCATTTGACACTGTCAATCTAGGCCTACTATCAGAGAGTCTGTTGAAGTCTACCATCAAGCCATGGCAGAAGCGGTGGATAACTGCCTTCACTAAAGGACGTCGGGCAAATGTGCTATTCCAGGGACATGTTTCCAATAGGATCCCCATCGCCGCTGGTGTCCCTCAAGGAGGAGTTTTATCGCCTGCACTTTTCAGTTTATGTCTAGAAGATCTGCCCGTTCCCCCTCAAGACATCAAGGTCGTTGCATACGCGGATGATATTACTATTCTGTGCCGAGATCGCGACATTAAGGTAGCCACCAGTAAGATCAATGACTACTTGATCGAGTTGAAATGTTTCTTCGATCGCAAAATGCTCACAGTCTCTGCCTCCAAATCGTCCGTCACCGTCTTTTCCACTGATAATGCAGAGCACAGTGCCCATCCTATGGTGAAATGGGACGGAACTCAATTGCAGGCCACCCGATTCTCCAAGCTGCTTGGACTCGTGTTGGATCCTTCGTTGAAGTTTCATAAGAACACTGACCAGAAGCAAGCCACAGTGAAAACAAGACTCAACGTCCTGCGTGCTCTCGGTGGAACGTCCTGGGGATGCAATAAAGAAACGATCCTGACCACGTATAAGGCTATTGTGCAACCCGCCTTGGAGTATGCTGCGCCAGTCTGGCAGCACGTCGTATCGGACACCTCTTGGTCCAAGCTGCAGCGCGTCCAAAATTGTGCTCTGCGAATTGCAACAGGCTGTTCTAAAAGCTCTCCAATAGAGCACTTACATGCCGAAGCTCGCATATTGCCAGTTAGAGACCACTGCCAACTCCAGGCGCAACAAATGTACATTAACATCGTTAAGCAGCCGAATCATCCTTCGCGAAGAGTACTAAACCCGGTGAGAGAGAGAGATGTATCAGAAAACCTTTTGCTGATGCTCCGTCGAAAGTAGATGTGCAGAGATGGACCGAAGCACAACAAGAACGCCTCCGTCTCTTGCGCGCGGAACATACCCGATTCGTGAAGGAACACTTGAGCAGAGTTGCCATAAACTCCATCCTGGGAGTCGCACCTCCAAAGGTCTGCGAGACAGAGATGGGACTTTGCAGGCGTGCCAGGTGCACCCTTGCATCGTTACGCTGTGGACACTCCCCCATGCTTATGTCATACTTGCATAGGATTGACAACAGCAAACCTGACGAGTGTCCTGATTGCGGTAGTCAAGGGCATACTACTGCGCACCTGTTCAATTGCCCCAAGAGACCGACTACATTGACGACAATGGATCTGTGGACGAACCCAGTGGTAGTGGCCGAGTTTCTGAACCTATGACAGGACCCCTCTCTGTGGCTGCAAAGAAGAAGAAGGGAAATACTGCAGAAGATAAGAACCAGAGATGAGAAGAGAGCCGCAGATCATCTAGACCCGGAGATTGCTGTGCTGGATAATGAGATCAAGCAGGATCTGGATAAGAACAAGAAGGAATGCTGGGAGAAGTTCACTGAAAAGCTGAATTGCAAGGCGGACGGAACTACGACGTGGAAAGTCTTGAGGAAAATTTCCGGAAAGTCCGCTCCCCCGATGAGCTCCGCTATTGAGTTCGAGGAGAACATCTTCAAATCAGGGAAAGCGGCTGCTTACGCACTCGGCAAGAACTTTTTCATCACACGCACCAAGCGAGGCGTGCAAAACAGAGTCACGGTTAGAGAGCTGAGCCGGTTGCCGCTCATGAACGCTTCTGAGGCCTTTACTCTCACACAAGTTGAGAAGGCTATCAAAGAAATGCGGAATTCGAAGGCTATCGGACCTGACGGTATCTCCCCAGCCATCCTGAAGAAGCTACCCACGGAACTTCTACCGATGCTTGCAGATATCATTAACACTTCTTTCCGGACCTGCACTCTACCCCAAGCTTGGAAGACAGCCAATGTGATACCGTTGCCGAAGCCAGGCAAGTCCCAAAGCACGGCGAAAGGCTTTCGACCAATAAGCCTGTTATCGCCCGTCGCTAAATTAGCTAAAAAGTTGATCGTGACGGACCTGGCTGATAAAAATGAGCGACAGCAGCATCAGCATGGGTTCAGGAAACTTCACTCTACTACTACTGCTCTATTGGAGATCGTGAGCTTTGCGGTCGATGGGTTCAACATGAGAAAGCCCCTGAGAACGGTGGCCGTCGCCCTCGACCTGAGCAAAGCGTTTGACTCTATTAACTTGGGACTGCTGTCCGAGAAACTGCTCAAGTCGTCGCTACCATCATGGCAGAAGCGATGGATTGCAGCTTTCACGAAAGGCCGCCGGGCTAAGGTTCTGTTCCAGAATCACGTATCCGATAGCATTCCAATAGCAGCCGGTGTTCCGCAAGGCGGAGTGTTGTCCCCTGCCCTATTTAGCCTGTATCTTGAGGACATCCCCGAGCCTCCCAATGATGTAAACATTGTTATGTATGCCGACGACATCACCATCATCTGCCAGGATTGTGACCTGCAAATAGCCGCTAACAAGATCAGCGCCTACCTCGTCGAGTTGAAGCTCTTCCTCGATAAAATGATGCTCACAGCCTCTGCTGCGAAATCCTCTGTTTCAGTGTTCACAACAAACACCAAGGAACACAG
This sequence comes from Aplectana chamaeleonis, assembly GCA_029168955.1. NCBI lineage: Eukaryota > Metazoa > Nematoda > Chromadorea > Rhabditida > Cosmocercidae > Aplectana > Aplectana chamaeleonis. The sequence goes on along the minus strand of JAPDOI010001073.1, from coordinate 30,193 downwards.
TGCCCATCCAGATGTCAAATGGGATGGTGACCTGTTGCCAGCAGCCAAATTCCCCAAGCTGCTTGGCCTTATTCTTGATCCGTCACTGAAGTTCCGCAAGAACGCGGAACAGAAACAAACAGTCGTCAAGGCTAGGCTTAATATCTTGAGAGCTCTCGGAGGAACATCATGGGGAAGCAGCCGAGAGACAATATTGAGAACCTGCAGAGCAATACTTCAGCCGGCTCTGGAATATGCGGCACCAGTGTGGCAGCACCTGGTGTCTGACAGCTCCTGGAATAAGCTGCAGCGTGTACAGAATGCTGCGCTTAGAATTGCTACCGGTTGTGCAAGGAGTTCCCCGGTGGAGCATCTCCACGCGGAGGCCTGCATATTGCCGGTCAAGGAGCATTGTGAACTCCAGGCACAGCAGATGTATATTAATGTTCTGAGACAGCCGAATCATCCAACAAAGAGAATCATGAAGCCCATAAGAGAGAGGTCGATTAGGACGCCGTTCGCCGATGCTCCTCGTAAGGTTGATGCACAGAGATGGGCCGACTCCAACATGGAAAGGCTTCGTCTTCTGCGTGAGGAGCACACCCAGTTTGTTCGAGGATATCTAACGAAGGCGGCTGTCAACCCTATCTTAGGAGCAGTGCCGCCTCGGGTTTGCGAGTCCGAGTCTCAACTCGGCAGACGAGCCAGATGTGCTCTTGCCTCGCTGCGCTGTGGTCACTCTATACTGCTCATGTCTTACGTCAACAAGATCATGCACTGTGGTGCTCCGGACACGACACGGTGCACTTGTTCATGTGCCCGAAGAGACCTTACGTCAATGTCAAGGCCGCCCAGTTCCTCAACCTGACAAACAGTTTCGAGGCTGCAGAAGAAGAAGAAGTGTTCGACGCGGCGATCATATATATAACGTCGGCATGGATCTGGAAGAGACTTTGCGTTCACTGTTGAAGGTTGGCGCAAACTCGGCGCCATATGCTATAACATAGGTGCACCGAGTTTGCGCCAACCTCCAATGGGGAACGCAAAGTCTCTTCAGGATTCATGCCGATCATATATAGTGAGGTCCGTGGCCTGTGTCTTCAAGAAAAAAACGTTCAAATTAAAACCGCGACTGGCGCGGCGGTTTAATTCTCAGAGATTGAGATTTAAACCGCCACACCGGCCGCGATTTGAATTTACACGTTTTTTCTTGAGGAAACAGGCCGCGGATCTAACCATAGGTAGATGTCTGTTAAACTCCTTGTCAGGAATCCACAAAAAATCGAAAAATGATTGTTTCATCGTGAGCGCTCGCTCCAAGCCGTCTGTGATCTCTCGGTCTCGGTGATCTCCCGGTCTGATCTGTGATCTTGATCTCCCGGTTTATGAAAATTTTTTAAAGAATAGCTTCGATTAGATATGCCTAGCCGGGTACTATTGAGCGAACAAGGGTCTGATACTAACTCTGTCGTAAACGCAGCCATTTACAGAACTTCTTGGTGCGTTTAAAAGTCTTAAGTATCTCAAACTGAGTAGTGTATTATTGCCAGTATTTGAGCTAGCCACAATTGTTTTTTTTAAGATAGGTAACTTGGATGAAGTATGGCAAATGTGCAGGACCTGCCGATCGACATTCATAGCGGCAAACTGTTAGGTATAGCATTATACTATCCTTTTTTCTGCTTGACATGGCTGACGTTATCATGGAATAATCAAAATCACATTACTTGCAGATTGGCTGATAAGCCGTCGGCATTGTCAAAAGGATTGGCAAAAGAATGTGTTAGTTATTCGTGAGAAGATCAAACATGCTATACTTGATATGCCGGAGTCAGAGGAGGTCGTACAGCTTCTTCAAGGCACCTGTGCGACTTTCAAGTTGTTTCGTTATTCGAACCTTTTGGTGTAGTAATACTTCTGTTCAGACATAAACTTCTTCCACTGCCAGCGTATTATCGAAATATTACGAGAAACTGAGAAAGACTCGAGGAATTTTCTAGGATTCTACTCTTCGCAGCGGATGAAAGACTGGCAGGTAGGCTGAATAGATTTGATTTGATTTATTACAAGGTAGAACCGTGTCAAAGACAACAACAAAAAAAGAAATACCCAAACGGCAATTAAGAGACTAAAGGCACCAAAATTAGTCGAACAGCAATAATAAAGCAAATGGATCAACTGGCTATTAGGCATACACCGGCGTCATGAAGAAAGGAGATCTCACAACCATAACTCCTGGGACAACAGATAACACTCAAGTGTCTTTTTGAGTTTCCCCTATCAAATGCCTCAGAAACTAAGACCACCTGACTATGCTTCACCGTTCTTTACTATTGATTTTATCGCATCACAACTGATTATTTTTTTAGGAAATTGAGTCGCTATATAAGAAGAATAATGTCTACCTTGCCGAATCTGCTCAGGTATTGTTATTCTTCTCACGGATGTTCCAGAGCTTCGCAGATCAATTAGCTGTAGATCAAATTTCAGATCTTGCAACGCCTTGTCCAATACGAGATACCTGCGCAGAAGAAACAAATCACGAAAGCAGAGCAAGTTCTAGCCGTAGGTTGAACTGATTCTTCGCTGTTTCATGTTAAACTCTTGTACGAACTTCAATGAATCTCAATTTCACACTGAAAAAGTCTGTCTTTGGAAACCTTGAAACCTGAGCCTGGGTTCAGTTTTTTTTCTGAAAATCAGAAGAATGACCAGAAGAATGACCTGCTTACAGGACGGAAATCTATGTAAAGTAATCCCAAGCTCCCTTATTTTGAGCCGCTCGAAGTAAGGCTTATCGGGCTTATCATGTCACAATCTCCTTATCACTTATATTTTGCCATGACCGACCGCTCCGCCACTTGCTCCGCCCGGATTCATCTGAGCAAGCTAGGCTTTACGTCAAAACTGCCTTATTTTGCAGATACAGGCGGGATACGGCTCGAGGCTTGAGGGGTCCTCATGCAGGTTCGACTCCCCCCTTACAGCTAGGCCTCACACAGCTCCTCCTTCCCATTGTTTTAGATGTGGAGGTTTTAAATATCAAAATTAGAGTTCTTGTAAGAAAAAGGGTTTTTAAAAAGTTTTAGACCGATCTATTGAATTTGATGCTGTAATTAAAGTGGAGCAATTTAATCATAGCTGTGATTAGGCTTAAAGGCACAGTCCAACCTCAAAGGTAATTTTTGATATTATGGTCCGGTCGCCGCCTATAGCAGCCCTGCCAAGCGCGAAATCTCAATTTGCTCAAATAACCGAGAAAAAGCCAGGAAAAAGTCGGTCACGCCCCCTTTAAAGAAAAAATGGGTGACGCCCCTGCCAAGTTTTCGACCTCAATAGGGAAGAGACGCGCGAATGATTTTATTCAAAACCTATGTTCTTCGATTTGTTTTTTGTCTGGCTTTATATTGTGGCCTGCTTCAGATTGATGGCTGCGAATAACGAGAAAATACAGGCTCGAGACAACTCGTCCGCGAACTTCTAGCTGTTCAAAATCGAAATTTTTGAGGAGCCGTAATTCCGTTCGTAGTGAGTTCTGAGCGATTCTGGAGACACCATTGTGATCAGCGTGAAATTTTCTCCAAGATAGGCAGAAAAACGAAAAATCGATTCCGAGGTTGGACTGTGTCTTTAAGCGGTGGACTATACCCCTGTGTAAATGCGCTGAAAAGTTCATGTCTAACGGTCGATAGGTAGTGCCCCAAAGTACATGGTTGAGGTCGAAAAAAAAAAGGAATTTCCTCCTCTATACAGGAGAGGTTTTGGAACATTTGAAAAGCTCTTCAAGGCGGACTTTTTGGGACAAGTTGTCTTCTCAAACATATTTTTCTACTAGAATTGTTACAACTTTCTTTGATACCGAGATCTATCCACAAAACTACGATTGATTATGCTTCAGGTTCGGGGTAGTAGGCGAAGGTACTTTCCGGCCCCAGAAAAGGGCGATTTCGAAGAGGCTCGTAGGTTCGAGGGAGCGAAAATGTCGGCGGTTGCCTCAAAACTGAATGTATTGATCTAGATTTGAGGGAACCGTCGATTCTGTCGCTTCCTCACACCTGCCAAGTTTTTAAAGTAACCTTCCACTGGGACCAGGAAGCACCGCGGCCTACTACCCGGGACTTGAACCATTTCCAGCCGTAGATCTGCGGATGGATCTCGTTTACAAAGAAGTTCATAACATTTTTTAGTGGCGCAAAATTTTTGAGAAAAAAATGTGCTAAAAAATAGGTTTTAAAGTGCTGCAAATGTTTGAAAAATCATCTTCGTATAGGTAATAAAATAGATTTTTTTCACTCCACCACCTCTGGACTTACTTCTTTCGACCTCACCCACATCTTCTAGGGACTCCCCGCTTCCACTTTCCGGCGCAAGCTTTTCTGTCGGCTTGCACAGTAGTATAGCCCACCGTGAAAGCCTAACCACACCTTCGTCCGCCTGAATCACGGTACAGGTTTCTTACCTGTTTATATTCTCCTGTTTTTTTATTACGGTCGTCGCAGTGTAGTGCATAGACACAGGATGGCATTCGTTTCTCGGCATTTTTTTCCGCTCCCTATACTTAGTTCATAAGCCATTGATTATGACCTACTTTCCCCAGACTACCGAAGCTCATACCCTCCCTTTGAGGCCTCAGAGCTTGCGCCGTACCTGGATATAGGTTCACCCAATATTGAGACGAGTGTGAGGCGGAATAAACTTCTTTAAAAGAAGAATTTTAGTTCTCTGAGGGCCTTTTCATAGTAGTTGGTCGAAAAACCGGCTGTAGTCGGCCTTAGCCTGTTGTGGCCATCCTGGTCGATACATTTCAAAACCCGGTTTTGCAGCCGGCTGTATCCTAATCAGTAGTGGCAGCTTATCTGCCAATTCGCGAATAATGGAGTATGTGCTATTCCTTGGTGCCGTTGCCAGTCAGGCCGGCTACACCTGGACACACATTTTCATAGATATCGACGGCGCCGGCCGCACCGGGTCGAGCTATGACGGCCACACAAATCAAGCGAGAAACAACTCGGGAGCTCCACTAAAAGCCATAAAAGCAAAATCGCTTGGTGAAGAAAACTATGAGTTCCGTCTTTGGATGGTATTGCATTGAGCATCGTCCCAGGTGGAGCTTCTGGCTTTTTTCTTGGACTGAGCCCGTCACTACCCCATAGCTTTTGCTTATTTGAAACAAATGGGGGTTCATATTCCACAATGCGATGACTACACCATAATATCAAGAATTGCTTTTGAGTATTGGATGTCTCCAAAGAATGCTGGGATTGTCATTTTCAGCTATGAAGTTCATTCACGTTTTCAAAATATTAGAAAACGACGGAGTGTCCGCTCTCAGGGTAAATCTCTCGTCAGACTTCACTTTTCAATGAATTTAGGAAAGCCTCAAGAAGGAGAAAGAATATATCAAGCAAGCCGATGATGGTCGAAAGCTGTACGAGAAAGAGTTGCAGCGCACGGGAATCCAGGTGAGAATTCTCTTCGTGCCGCTTTTCGGAGAGGGCCTTTGCTTCAAAGCTGATGTTCAGGGACATGCGCTTCGAGCAGAACTGCTAGCTTTGGCAGCTGATCTCCCACTGTTTTACTCGAAGATCACGAGCGAAATTATCCAACTCAGAGAACCTTATGAGTATTATGTTAATTTTCGCAATTATGTTCATCAGTAAGTCTTTTCCCAAATGTTTTATGGCTAATTTTATGTGTTAAGCTCCTTCATTTTTCATTCATTTTTATTTTAGGGGTAAGAAATTGTCTGATAAGCTGTTGCCCTTACTCATGCTATTGCTGGAAAAAGGACCAGGGGTGACTGCATTCGAGTTCAAGTATGGTATCTGTCCATCCAGAATCGAACTTCCATCGTACGACTTATTGCTGAAAGAAGACGAGGTGAAAAGTTTTACAGTTAACGAGCGGGATATTAGGCATTATCCAGGAAATAAATTCCTGCAATTTTCCCACCCCTATTACAACTACTGGGTTCTCAGGCGTGATTTTTTAAACGAGTTTAAAAATTGAGAAAAAAGCATTCAGAAGGTTTTTTCTTTGCGTATGATCTGCTTGCGCGACCTATGGATCTCTAAGAGTCTAACCGGCTCCTTCAGTTCATAATGCTCGGGTTTATCTCTTTCGACCTGCTCGTCTTGAATAGCTTATGAATTCTCAAGTTTCCAGAAGAAGTCTGATGATGAGATTGACTTCGGTGATGAAGGCATTGATTTTGGCGACGATGCCGAGATCGATTTCGGAACGGAAGATGCACATATCGATATTGTTGCTGATGCTGGAGGTTTGCTATACTGTGTCTATTAGACCCTAGAGGCATGATTTCGGCTTCAGTAAGATGACTTAAACGTTTTCCCACTGTAGGCGCTGTTGGAGAGTCCGTAGCCGTTGGCGAAGATGCGCTAGGTGTAGTGGAAAACTTGGAGACGCAAAAAGTCATTAAAAGGGAGTTGAATGAGGTGATCTTTAACTGTAGATGAATTTTTCTGGTGGGTTATCTCATCATCTGTTTGCAGCTGTTGGCTTTTCTTTCGATGCGAAAAGAGGATGAGGAACGAGACACTTCCTCGGATATGTTCATTCGAGGATTCGAAAAAAGGCCAGCTGAGATCAACAAAGTGTGAAGAATCGCTTTTCGACGAGCTTGTGCTTTCGACAGTTGTCTTTTGCAGGTATCTCCATCTATGATGGGAAAATGGATGGAACAGATCACATCGATTCTTGATCAGCTATCAGATCAGCAGAAAATTCATCTATTCCGCATCAGGACTTCTCCTCAGTGAGTGGATTTTCATACTGTTCTAGAATTACAATTCGTTACGTCATCGTCCATAGTATTAGGTTTTTGGGGTTTTATTGTTGAATAGATCATTCATCTCTTCTTCTTCTTCTTTGCAGCCACGTCGAGGGTTTTGTCATAGGCGGAGAAACCGAGCGACCAGTAGTGGATTCGTCCATAGATCCATTGTGGTCAGCGTGGTAGGTCTCACCGGACAGTTAAATAGATGCACCGTATCATGGCCGATAGTACCGCAGTCCGGACAAACATCAGATTTGCTGCTGTTAATCTTGCTGACGTAGGACATGAGCATTGTCGAGTGACCACAGCGTAATGATGCGAGTGTGCATCTCGCCCTTCTTCCGAGTTGAGTCTCGGATTTGCAGATTGGGGGCGGTACTTCTCCTAGTATAGTATTCACCGCCGCCTTTTCAAGATGGCACCGTACGAACTTGGTGTGCTCCTCGCGCAAAATACGGAGTCGTTCTTGCTGTGAGTCGTGCCATCTTCGCAAATTGACTTTGTTTGGAGCATCGGCGAATGGCTTTCTTATACTTCTCTCGCTAACGGGGTTTAGAACTCTCCACGACGGATGATTTGGTTGCTTTATAATGTTGATACGGAATTGTTGAGCTTGCAGCTGACAGTGCTCCTTCACTGGTAGTAAACGTGTTTCGGCATGCAGGTGCTCGACTGGGGAACTCCTGGCACAACCGGTGGCGATGCGAAGAGCGGCATTCTGTACTCGTTGCATCTTCGTCCAAGAGGAGTCTGAGACTATATGCTGCCAAACCGGTGCGGCGTACTCCAGTGCGTGCTGGAGGATCGCCTTTTACGTAGTGAGTATAGTTTCCTTGCTGCTTCCCCGTGAGGTACCGCCCAAGGCCCTGAGTACATTGAGCTTGGCTTTGACGACTGCCTGCTTCTGCTCGGTATTCTTATGAAACTTGAGCGACGGATCGAGCACAAGACCGAGCAGTTTTGGAAATCGCGCAGCAGGTAGACGGTCTCCATCCCACTTTACGTCCGGATGAGCGCTGTGCTCGGAAGGATCTGTTGTGAGAACGGATACCTACGACTTGGATGCAGAGATCTTTAGCATCTTGCGGTAGAAAAAGCTCTTCAGTGTGATCAGGTACTCGTTGATCTTATTGGTGGCCACCTGTAAGTCCCGATCTCGACACATGATTGTTATGTCATCAGCATACGCGACGACCTTGATGTCCTGTGGAGGCTCAGGCATATCTTCGAGGTACAGACTGAAGAGGGCTGGCGGTAGAACCCCGCCCTGAGGGACTCCAGCTGCCATTGGAATACTGTTGGAGACATGTTTCTGAAACATGACTCTTGCCCGCCGACCTTTAATAAAGGCCGATATCCAGCGCTTCTGCCAAGATGATATTGACGACTCCAGTATGTTGCTTGACAGGACTCCAAGGTTAACCGTATCAAATGCCTTGGTGAGATCCAAGGCAACAGCTACATTTCTCAATGGCTTGTTAAAGTTGAACCCATCGATAGCATAGCTGGTAATTTCTAGCAAAGCCGTAGTTGCGGAATGTAGCCTCCTGAACCCATGTTGAAACAACTGCTTCTCGTTGTGCTCCGCTAGATCCTTGACAGTGAGATTTCCGGCTACCTTAGCGAAAGGTGACATCAAGCTAATGGGACGATATCCCTTTACTGATGACTGAGGTTTGCCAGGCTTGGGCAACGGGATGACGGTTGCTGTCTTCCAGTTTTGCGGAATAGTGCAAGAGCTAAACGAAGTGTTAATCATATCAACGATGAGCGGAAGGATCTCGGTCGGGAGTTTCTTCAGTACAGCAGGACAAATGCCGTCCGGACCGACAGCTTTGGAGTTCCGCATGTCCTTTATAATCTTCTCTACTTGCGCCACAGTGAACGCTTCGGTCGTGCTCATTAGCGGGAGGCGGCGCAGCTCTCTTACTGTCACTCTATTCTGCGGACCTCGCCTTGTACTCGTGACAAAAAACTTTTACTGAGAGAGTAGGCGGCTTCCTTTCCTGATTTGAAAACTTTTTTACCAAACTCAATAGTGGAGACGGTGGCCAGGGCTGTGCGTAATTACGAATTACGGTTTACGATTTACGAATTACGGGCATTTTTGGCAATTTTTTACGATTTACGATTTACGAAATTTGGGATCAAAATCGTAACGAATCGTAATAAAACGTGAAAACGCGGTTAAATGAGCAATGCAAATCTGCGGTCTAGTACAAACATAATTTTAACACTTTCAATATAATACAACTGCAAAATTTTTAAATTCAACACACTCCTAATATTTGATTACTCTTCAAAATTTCAATTTTCGGTGAACCCGTACCCTTGCATGCCCGGCCGGTCGAAGTCAGCAGTAGGTCATTCATTGAGAACTATAATTGTTGATAACGAGCTTCAGGTATGACCAATCGCTCCGCTCCCCTTCTCACTCTTACTGACCCAAACGTATTATTTGCTTCCAACCTTTCCTTGCCCCAAGCCGAGCCAGGTCGGTAGCTTCACAGCTATTTACTTCCATGGAATGCTCTTGTCACATGATTAGCACCAGAGACGCAAACCTTTGATGGAGCTGCAGTCTATATCGGACCAAAGTTTCGGTCCGCAGTTGCAGACAACCGTTGTTGCAACACGTACTGCAAACAGAATCATGCTGTGACCGCGAGGTCCTGACATGATTGATATTCGTCTCAGCCCCACTATCTTCTAGCTCTCTGTAAACATCTAAAGCAAAATCAACGAGTACCTGATTGATTTGAAAAGCTATTTCGATAACAAGATGATCAGGGTCTCACCTGCCAAGTCTTCAGTATCAGTTTTCACAACGGACCCCAAAGAGCACAGCGCCCATCCCGATGTCAGCTGGGGTGGAGATCGCCTGCCTGCTGCTCGCTTCGTCAAACTCTTCGGCTTTATACTCGATTCGTCGCTGACGTTTCACAAGAACACCAAACAAAAGCAAGGAATTGTAAAAGCTAAGCTCAATGTGCTAAAGGCGCTGGGAGGTACATCATGGGGCAGCAGTAAGGAAACTATTCTGACCATGTATAAGGCTATACTGCAGCCGGCCCTGAAGTATGCGGCACCGGTTCGGAAGCACTTAGTGTCGGACTCATCCTGGACAAAGATGCAGCGTGTACAAAACGCTGCTCTTCGGAACGCCACCGGGTGTGCTACGAGTTCACCGATCGAGCATTCACACGCCGAGACATGGGTGCTACCAGTAAAGGAGCACTGTCAGCTCAAGGCCTGGCAGCTGTATATTAACATCGTCAAGCAGCCCATCCACCCATCTTGGAGAGTACTTGAGCGATTCACAAAAAGAACGCCTCCGTCTGTTGCGCGAGGAACACAACCAGTTCGTTCGAGAGTATATGGAAAGAGCGGCTGTTAATCCTATTCTGGGTACTGTGCCGCATCAAGTTTCTGAGTCTGAGTCTTAGTAGACGTGCCAGATGCACTCTAGCCTCGTTGCGCTGTGGGCAATCGACGTTCCTGAAGTCCTCCGTGAACAGGATTGACAGTAGCACTCCCGACGTTTGCCCGGACTGTGGTGGTCCTGGCCACAATGCCCTATACATTCAACTGTCAAAAAAAAACCCACAATATTGACTACAATAGACCTTTGGACGATTCCGACGCTGGTCGCCCTGTTTCTGTACCTACAGCGACTACTCTCTACGCGGCTGCAAAGAAGAAGAAGAAAGCGGTCGTCTGCAACTGCGGACAGCAATTCCATTCCGATATAATTAGACAATAAATATGGGGCTCGGCTCTCAGGGCCTGACTGGCTCATGGAGCAAATAAAGGTTGGAACCCATTGTACACTTCATCGCAGACTTTTGCGGAGATTTCAAAAACAACCTTTCCCACGCATCCGTCTTTAATGGTTAAAAAGATACAAGCAAACAAGTGGAACTTCGTGAGTTCAAATCTGCAGGAGAATCGGGAAAATATCGTTCTGACCTGAAAAAAATTATTCGACGAACATTTTTACGGGGACCCAAAAAATAACCTTTGATGTCTATCTCCAGAGGCTACGAGAGGAGAGGTGGCAATTTCAAAATTTGGTATGAAACATTTCTAAGAAATTATGGCTGCAGGGTCTCCTGCTTTTTCAAAAAAGTTTTCGAATGTTTTATTAATGAGGAGCGAATTCTGAACGCAAAAGAAAAGAAGATGAAGAACCTAGTTTTCGAAAGCACAGATCTTGAGGGAGCCCTCACCATTTTGCATTTCAGAATCCTAATCAACCTTCACCACTCAGACGGCCGTCTCCACCCCAACAAACTTACGCTTATGTGGAGGAACGGTAGAGCAACGCTTCACAAATATAGAGAGCAGACTCATTTTCCGCGTAAAGAAGCGGTTTTGTAAATGTTTATCCCCTTTGGAATGGCCACCTTATCCAAACATATTTCCTTAAAAGGTTGAGGCTAAAACTATCCAACCGTAAATTTTTTCCCATCACAGTGTTGCCCTGTTTGGCTTCAACTAAACTGTGTTTGGTAGCGCGATGATTCCCTATGCTTTCGTATTCAAAAGTTGGGCGAAATCTGGCACAGTTGTCGTACTTAAAGGCAGTGTTCACGATGAAAATCGTTCTTCAGTTTTCCTGTCTATTTTGAAAACGGTCCCATGCTGATTCCAACGATGTCTCTAAAATCGTACAAGACCTTCTGGGAACGGAGTTATGGTCCCTCAAAGATTGAACTAAAGAAACATGGTGGACGAGTTGTTCGAGGCTTTTAACTTCCGTCTTTTGCAGCCGATCTATGCGAGCTGACCTGAGTAAAGAGAGAAGCTGAGAATGAAGGGAAGAACGGGGCTAATGATTGGAAATCATCGCTCATCTCATGATCTCGAGCATTCATTTGTTCCCGTCGGTGGGCGTGTGTTGCGCTTTTGGGGTTTGCCTTGCGCTCGAAGTGGCAAGTACGGGTTCTTTTGGAGCGTTTCCTAGCTCGTTTCCATGCGTTCTTTCGACGTCAACGTTACAGTGTGCCCCTCCACTACCCAGTCCTAGTGGAAACTGAAATACATTTTTATCGTGAACACTGCCTTTAAGTAAACTTAGAGTTTCCATTTTGTCCATTAAAGTCGTTCCTATCCCACGTATGTGTACTGAATATATATTCAAGTGCTGCTCAAAAAATGTCACTTTGAAACCCAACCTCCAACCTTCTTATGGAAACACCTCAACACTGAAATGCTACGGTGTTTCCACATCGAATGAGGTTTGGGTCATGTGTGGGCTTATTATTCATTATCAGTTACGATTTACGATTTACGAAATTACAAAATTTAGTTACGCACAGCCCTGACGGTGGCTGGCGAGCTCTTTCCCGATATTTTCCGAAGCACCTTCCAAGTAGCTGCACAGTCCGTCTTGAAATCCAACTGTCCAGTGAACTTTTCTCACTCTTCTTTCTTGTGCCTGTCTAGATCCTTTTTGATCTCATCGTCAAGTTCAGCAACGACGGGGTCCAGATGGTTGACCGCTCTCCTGACATCTCTTGTCCTGATCTTATCGAGGATCTCCCTTGTGACATTTGGATAGAACGTCTCAACGCGGCCGACAGGAATAGCCGCTTTCATGGCTCTGCGGATCGCGTCAGATAAATGACACTCTTTCTGGTGCACGTCGCCATTCCACGGGTAATTTGCCGACAGGCGAAGCGCAACTTCACTGAACAGGCCCCAGTCTGCTCGGCTTAAATTAAGATAAGAACGTTGACGAACACCAGAATAGGGAGCGAGAGAGTTGGAGAGATCGATATGGATAAAGACGGGGACATGGTCACTTGGCAAAGTGGTTGTGGTGGACCATGAGCAAGAGTTAGAGAGGTTGGACGAGACAAGAGAAATGTCTGGGCTGGAAGATCGGCCGTTGGTAGGGAGACGAGTGGGCTGATCATCGTTTAAGATGACCAGGTCGCATTCCTCTGCTCAATCTTCGACGTCATTTCCTCTAACATCAGAGCCAAGAGACGAGCAAAAAGTGTGAGCGTTGAAATCGCCCGCGAAAACAACCGTAGATGATAGGGAGCAGTCGTAAAGCTGCTTGAGAAGTGGAATAGGATTGTAAGAAGAGGGGCATGAGGTAGTAGGTGGAATATATATGTTGAAGAGAGAAATAGGTGTTTTGAGAGGGAGATGGATTGGAAGGTACTCGAGAGTACCATCCGTGGGGATGTTGGGTATGAGGTGGGAGGGGAGAGAAGATAAAACAAAGGTTGAAACTCCTCCGCCAAGAGCTGACCTTGGAGCATGGAAGGCAGTATAGCCCGGGATATTAGGATGAGGACGGGTAGGGGATGGAGAGAGCTTGGTTTCTTGAACCATGATCACGTCTGGATGGTAAGTACGTGCAAAGAGAGAGTGAGCTGAGAAAGCTTGGTACGAAGGCCGTTGAGATTGATATGTACAATGGAAAGGGGGGCGATTGGAGTTGGAGGAATCAGAGTTAGAAGGTGAATAGCATATAACACAGCGAAAAGAAGAATTATGATGCTTCACAGAACTCAGACCCGAACAAGAGAAGTGCACCCACCTTTGGCATCCAAAGCATTGGACGCTGGTCCCATTCCAAGTGACGTCTCCGTCGCATGTGGCACATGGGTACTTCTTCTTCTTCTTCTTCTTCTGAGCGGGTCCAGGATTCCTTTCCACGCAGGCCTTTAGCGGGAGAATCCGAAGGAGAGACACGGCCGGCCAGCACCTCTCCCATGACAAAAACCCTCTTCGTGAAGGGGATGACGTCGGTTTGCACAGAGGCGATCTTCTTTCCTTCACACTGCCACGGCACGAACGTACGACATCTCGGCAGTCTTTTGCAGTAAAGAATGTATTGTGAAAGGTTTTCTCAAGCGGAACCTAGGGTCAAGCGGGTTTGCGAAATTTCGCAACGGGGGCAGGGGGGGGGGCCGCAAAAATGAAGATGAGGGGTGATTGCAAAAACATTGGACCAAAAATGAAAATTTTCTCTTTCTGGAAGTGGTTGGGAAAATAAAAATAACATTGAGCACCATAAGGTACCTTTTCATAACATTGAGCACCATAAGGTACCTTTTCAGTACTTTATAAAGTAGTCTGAATTAATTTCTAATAAAATTGCTCTCCTTGCTGAGTAGTTTCGGGCTAGTTCTATCAAATTTTTGATATTGACAGTTCGGAGTTATCAACATTGCACCCAATTGGTGACCTGCCTTCAAATGTAAGCTGGCACCCAATTGGTGACCTGCCTTCAAATGTAAGCTGCCCAGAAGTCGCGAGTCTGGGGGGGGGTCGCAAAAATTCTGGAAAAAACTTTTGATGGTGGGGGGGATCGCTCCGGTTTTGGAAAAGACTGCGCAACGCCCCGCTTGATCTTGGCGGAAACGGATAGTAGGTTATTACAACGAAATAAAAGGATCACTCCAACTATCAAATAGAACGAAACGACATGCCGCGAAATCACTGTCAGCACGGATCGCTCTGTTCTTTTGTTTTGCTTTCGACAGTGAGTTTGCGTTGGCGCAAACTTGGTGCACACATCTTATAACATGAGTGCACCGAGTTTGCGCCAACCCGAATCTCATCACCATGAGGGTAACCAATTCCACTTACAACCGTTTTTTTATTATTACTACTTCATTATTTATTTAAAAAAACTGTTGTAGGCAGAATCGGTGTTGGCATTTCTTTTCTCGGCTGGTAGACGGAGAATTGTGAAAGTGAAAAGTTAAAGTTAGTTTTCAAGTACGATACAAAAAAAATATTTTCGTAAACTCGTTCTGCTCGTAAAGAAACTAAGTTTGAGTTCTGTAGTTCGTGTGTCTCGTCACTTTTCTGACGAAGAGATCAATTCCTCAAAAAAATGTTCTCATTCTAGCAGGGTTGGGCAGGGTTGCGACCGGTCGCAACGGGGGTCGTGAGAATCCGGGGATTTTTTTTCCGAAAAAAATGAAATTTTTGGAGGGGGTTAGAAGAATTTTTGGGAAAATTTTCTTCCTCATTTCAAATGAATATCTTTGAATTTTGTGGGACATGTTAGAAAAAATCTTCTACTTTGTGGGGTTAGGCGCTATTCTAACTACTCAACGCCAGCGCAGCGCGCTCGTCATTTTTTTACATGTGAAGTTTTCTTTCGTGCCAAATCATGACCCTTTTGAAGCCAGGCAAAATTGTTACAAATTAATCTTTGGTTTCATTTCCATAATCATTAATTTCAGTTGTATTTTTCTATAAGTTTCGCTTCCTGGCAGAATTAATGATTTGGCAATGTCATATTTGCGAGAAATTAGGAGTTGAAAAATTCAAAACGATTTCTTGAAATATTTGAGCAAATGAAATATTCCCTCTTAAGCTAGACGCGAGCGGGCGCGACGCGTCCGCATTAGAGCGCGTTATTCGCCTAGGGGCTTGGTATTAAATATAGGGACTTCCAAAATTAGGTAAAGCGACGACGCTCATTGGAAGTTAGTAGTTTTTGAAACACAGGACCCTTATGCAATCAGAGTCGTCCCAAAAATAATTCTGGTTAAAGCGTATCAAAGAAAAATTCCCGGGTCGCAGCTGGGGCACAACGCCGGTGGCAACGGGGATCGGCTTCAACAACGAATAACTCTGCGAAAGTAGCGAGTTATGCGGACTTTAAGATATCAAATTAAAGATAATTTAATGTAGATTCCAGATCAGAATTCGAAAATTTTCATTTCCAGAATTTTTTCCCGTTCGACCGGTTTTTTCAGCACAGAGAGAGATGAGGGCGTATATGCCGGTCTAACTCTGTCTACAAGTGATTTAACGTTGTGAGACCTGGAATTAGGGCGAATAATTTGTTTTTAATAAGTAGCTCGTAAAATGTGCGTTGACTAACACATTTAAACCCACATCGACACTATTCTACCGCATTTTGAAGTAGTTACTCTCATTTCGCGACCTTCATTGCGAATTCGCGAAGCATATTATTTATGTTATTCATATTTGTATGTTATTTTCACTATTATATGTATTTGGATAGGTGTGATGTACGTGGAACACATTGCAGTGGTTTACAGCGCGTTGCTTTTCACATATTTTCAAAATTCTATCATCCCAGTGGGTATGGGGTCTGTAAAAATTTTGTTCACCAGGGGGTCGTAAAATTCTGGTCACCGGTCGCAACCCCCTGCTCAGCCCTGATTTCTAGTCAATTCAAATTTGTTTTTAGAGGGAACGATATGCACTAACAAAATGTGCTTCCCTCTTGATTTGATTGCATTGATCAAGAGACATATAGTATTTCTCCGATATTTCGGGCGAGTCCATGTGAGCAGAGGAGTCGTGAGGCGTATCAGACTCTCGCACTCAGATGTTACATTTCTTAGTCTTACAAGGGAAGTATACAAATCGTATGTCGGATCTGCGGAAACGAATTGTACTGTCAATATCTCTTGAGCATCTGTAGTAAAACTTTGCAGTACCCCGCCCCGAGCAGGTGGTTCGAAAAAGTTACGAGCGTTTTCAAAGTTTCGCGAAAAGATAAGGGTACCCCATCAGAAAATTTCTGGGGTGTTTTGAAAAAAATTTTGGATTTGCTCAAACATTTTATGTAGTGGTAATCTAGGATGCTGAAAACGAATCTGAGGTTTTGTCGAAATTCTGAGGTCTACTGTAGGTTACGGTAGGTATACCGCCAGTTAGGGGCAAAATATACTTTAGTAGTTTGTAAATAAAAAAAGAACAAAAAGAAAATGGACATCAAATTCGTATTCATCACCCCAATTACTCCCTCGCATACAAATTTTGAGTCAAACCTGAGACTGATCAAACTACCGTATAGCCTCTGTGATCTACCGTAATCTGTAGAAAATTGGCAAACGGATCTCAGATTCATGTTAGGCACATACAATTATTCTCGGAGAAGAATTTTGAGACACATCTAGCGAAGAAATCCTGAAATCTCGAAATTGGAGTTTTGGCGTTGAACACGATTGTGAGGTCCGTTTCCAGATTTTCGAATGTTTACTGAGCGTTTCGGAAGGTGCAAAGAGCACGAAAAACGACCGTTCTGGGCTTATCCCTTCTCGGCACCAGTGGCTCGGGATGGGGTACTGCGCAGTTTTACCGTAGATCCCTGAGAGATACTAGCCATACAGTTCGTTTCCGCAGATCCGACCTACGTTTTGTATACTTCCCTCGTTAGCGTTCCGCTGCCTACGGGGACCTGCTCGAAATTTCGAGGAAGGGCTACATGGACAGAATTTCACCAGCCGTTCTTATTTCTATTTGTGAGCAATCTACCTAAAAGTTATTCCAGGTATGTTGAGAAACTAGTGGAGGATATAGAAGCGAAGAAAGGGTTGGAAGCACGGTATAAGAGGTGAGCCTCTCTGCTATATTATTATAACCAATTTCTCGATGCCTTTTGATTTTTTGAGCTATTGCAATCGATTGAAGCAGTGGTTTACGTAACAGAAATCACTGCAAATGCTTCCCTGAAATGCATGACCACTTATTAACTAAATGCAAAAGTGATACGTTCTGAATATGGGCGGACGATTTTAGTATTCTAGGATGCAAGTGCTCATGATGGAGAAACAAAATGAAGCTCGTGAGCAAACTGCAAAAGCGGGACAGGCATTACAAACGCTTGTCACATCCACGAAGTTGCTCCAAAAACAGGTGGGTCATGTAGTGTGAAGCTACGCTTCTTCTGATCTACATTAAAGGCAGCATACACGCTCTCAAAAGTGATTGAGATAACTACGGAAATAGAATGGTATGGCTCAGAAAACGACGCCTACGCATTTTGAAGTGTCAAAAGCGACCCACAATGTCGCTACATGAGTTAGAAGTTGGCCCCGCCCCGTATTCCTCCGCCACTTGTATTTGCTGTCCTCCAATACAGGGGTACTGGGCCGTTCCCACCGTAGACGACGTTTGTTGGTGGTACAATAAGTATAATAAGTAAACCACATATATTGGCGACGGTGGGAATGGCCCGGTACCCCTGATTTGGAGGAGGACGGCAAATACAGGAGGCGGAGAAATAGAGGCTTTGTCAACTTCTTACTAGTGTGGTGGCGTTATGGGACGTTTTTGACGCTTCAAAATGCGTAGGCGTTGTGTTCTGGGCCATACCCGTTCTATTTCCGCAGTTAGCTCAACCACGTTTACGAACGTGTATGCTGTCTTCAAATGGCACAATAACGATTTCAACTGTTTTCAGCTTGAAGAAGAGATCTCGAAGAAGTATGATGGTAGACGGGTGAATATAATGGGAGGAATCTCCGCAGCACTTGCAAATCGCTAGACGGAGTTTGGGTTTTTGTTTATAAGATGCATGCATGACTTCAAAAATGTATTCATTAGAGTTGTTTCCTATATTGCATTTTCTGTAAATCTAGGAGGTTGTTTTTAAGATGATTTCTAATATATTTTCATATCAGAGAATTATTTATTGGTTTTTCATTCTTTTCTTTTTCAGTCCGGGATGTGATACTGCTTGTGATACATGTTTTGAGAATTTATTCATTTTCTGCTGTTTTTAAGGTAAAATTTCCGGGTCCTATTGGTGTATCCTTGTTACAGGGGCAAAGATTCCCTAGCTTTTTAAAAGTTTCTGAATTTCGTGTCAATTGGTCGGCAATAAATGCGGTCATGCATGCGTTCTCTATATACCTTCGCGATATTAATCGATCGAAAGTAGGCATGGGCGCTAGCAGACGTGGGCGAAATAACCTAAATAGCGCGTTCGGCTTCGACCATAGCGCCAAAGTCGCCCATTTTTGTTTTCGTAGGGGTGGGGTTTAGCAGGCTGGTTATCCTGGAACGCCCTATCAGGCCCCTTTCACTGTTTGCCGGCCGACTCGTTATAAACTTTGATAAGTCAAGATAGAAAAGATGAAGTCGGTCAGTCAACTGTTAAAGGGGCTTTAGGGTCATCCTGACTCGTTTTCGGCGCTTCCAACGGCGTTAGCGCAATGGTGAGTGCCGATTTGGCCTAGTCCACGAGTTAGTTCTAAATTGCTGTACTGTTTACTGCCAGAATAAGAGGTTCGAATAAAGATGGATACATTTTGAGCTTATTTGAAAGTCTTCGTTTGCAGCGTCTTATTGCTATTCCTAGCAAGCATGTTCGATTTCCTCTTGAACTAGACCTCCCCTTATTGCTTGCGTTTGATACTTCTTTGGCGCTTAGGTTGTCACGGTGAAACCTTGTTGGTTAGGCCTCGACGGTTGTTAACTGAGACGCAATCCTATTATCCTAACCTCCGCTCGTTGAAAACGGGTTCGCTAGGTCCAGTGAGAACATGACTGGTCAGAAAGTGAGGGTTCGTGTCATCTGTCGAAAAAATTCGATCCAAATGCGAAAAATTCCGAAAATCAACTAAATACCCATCGATTTGCGATATATTTCAAAATTGTTGATTGCCAAGAGGGGATAGGCTCCGCCGAGGTCGTCCTAGCGCTCTACAGGGTTGCGTTCCGGCGCCACGGGAGTAAAGGGTTTGTAAAGATATCGGTCCGAAAATTAACTTTTGTGGGGGTCGTAAAATTCTGGCAAAGATATAAAATTTCAAGAGCGGGTAAATATGTCAAAATGACGCAGTCGGAAAATTTTTCATCTAGTAGGGGTTCGTAGAAATTTCAGGAAAATTTCGATCCCAGGAGAATAGTACTGTGCTTACCAGAGAGGAAAAGCGCTGCTGCAGCACGCAGCTAGGGATCGTTTATACTTCCGCCGCGGCGCGGCGAGATGCAATACAGCCATATCGATCAAGCGGCGCCGCGAGGCGTTTAGAGTTTTTCTGCTCGAAATCTTCCAACAGTGCCGCACGCGGCGCGGCGGCCGCTTGCGAACCGCATTGGCATAGTATGCTTCTTTTGCTGTTATTTCATACACATTCTCAATTTTGTTCTTCTGATTCATCTCTAAAATTCCTTCCAAGTTCCCGGGCGTTGTTTAGACTAGGCTGGGTTGTAAAAGTCCTTTTTTTTAGCTGTTGAAATTATTTTTCTATTGAGAAATCGTTTTCGAAGACTCTATCTGCCTTCGGGTGCTGTGTTATGGTACGAAAAATTATAGATGTTTCTTTTTCACAAGAAATCACTCATTACAATCGGCCTTGTGTTATGTCAGAGCTACTCCAGGCTGTGTTTAACGTCATTCTGGGACGTCGCCGCGTAAATTCGACGCAGCCCGATTATACATCCTGGTGACGCGATTTTTTAAGCGGCGCAGCGGGCCTCGCCGCCCCACTTATTGCCGCGCTCCGTGGCGGAAGTATAAGGCCTCTTTCAGAGTTCGATCGCTGTGCGACGCGATGACATGTTTTGAATGCAGATCGACGTGCGACGCGATCTCGATCGATGCTCATGGTTATCATCCATCGCGTGATCAGGCTCTGAAAGAGGCCTAAATGACCCTAGACGATAATCTTGCCGCGACTCCGTAGTCCCAGCACGATTTTGAGTGGCGTGTGTGTCGCAACAGCGGTTTTCCGCAGCTGCGGACGGGAATTTCACTCCGATAACGAGAGTAGGGGTGGTCATCGTAATGTTTTTCAACCCCAGAAGTGGCGGGGAAGCGTGGGAGTAGCGAAGTGCGTGAATGGATGAAACACGGCTAGCGTCCAATCACTAATTCGCTCTTTCCCCGCTTTCACCGCTTGTTTTGCGGTATATTACGAGAACTACCCTGAGAGGTTTCTGTTGGACCTTGGGTCCGACCATCCAACGCAGGGTTCGGCACGAGGTGTGGACATCCACGCCGGGGGCTGGGGGTGGGGGGGGGTCCGAGCCCCGCCGGTAGATCAAGTGAATCATCCTGAATGCAGGTATACACTGTTTAACGGTTTACATTGTTTTTTCAAGTGGTTCCTCTTCTTTAAATTTTACATCTTTTAAGATAAGTTTTTCCCCTTCTTTGAATTTTACAACGAAAACAGACCAATAAACGCTCCTGGGAAGGGATCTGAGAAAATGGCAAAAAAATGCTAGCTATTCACGCTTCTGGAAGGGGGGTCTTGGTAAAATTGGCCTTGTCCACACCTCTTGCCGTACCCTGGTCCAACGCTCCATCGGATCCCGAATGTCTGCTCGTTTGTTAGGCAAGAGGTGCTGGGGAGAGATTTGCAGATATACTCGCTTACGTCTTCTGGGCTTTTCGCATATCCGTGTTTGGTATTTTGTGTGGGGAGGAGAGGGGGGTACGAAAAAAGTGAGCTGGTGACTATTGCGAGATTTCGAAGTTTTCTGTATTTTTTCCACTTTCTGGCTTCCGGTCCACTTTTGCGTGCTCGTTTTTCGTTTCCGGCTAAAGTTTCATGGCTACTTCCGTTTCCCGGTAAAATTCTTTTTTGCACATCCCTGGCGCCGGGTGTTGACCTCTCCGTTGTCGAACTTTAGCAGAAATAAGACATTGTTCCCTGGCCCTATTTTTATGTTTTCCTATCAGCAGATATGCTCCACGGTATCAGTGCCTGCTTCTGCGGAAGGAAAAAGTCTTGATGTGATTCTTTTGAAGGCGCGAAACTTCGACTGAAACCCGGAGCGAGCTGAAAAAACTCGCAGCTAACCGTCACGGCGGCTGCGGGGTGTAACTCGTCCATGTCCGCAGGGTGCTCCCCGGTTTTGCTGTGGGGGATTGAAACCTCCGAGAGGGTGAGACCCAGTGTGCGTGTGGGAGCCCTTATTGCTTCAAAAGAATAGTGAATCTCAATTTTGGTTGCTTATCAGTGCCTTGAATTGGAGGTGGTGGACGAGTTGTTCGTCACCCCTTAAAACACAACTCAACCGATTTTGATAAGAAACGGTCCAAATAAGGTCTCTGTTTACAGAAAGATAAGGCTAGTTTCAATGCACATTCAGGCATTTGGACGAATCCTAGTGTACACAAATGAGAAAAATATGAGTTGCACCTCCCGCAGCCGCCGTGACGGTTAGCTACGAGTGCTGAAAAACTAGTTCTAGGTATGTCTCCATCATCAATCAGTGGAGGGACAGCCGAGGGATTTGGTCCTCGATAACGACGTCTTCTAAAAGGAACAATTATACAGCTTTTAAGACGTAAAAGAAACTAAGGAATTTCAAGTGCTTTTTCTCTGAATTCGAAATTCCGCGGCTTGCAAAAAACTGTAATAAATGGTCCTCCAATTGAGCTCATTCTCAGATTATACTTAGAAATTTCGCAACAGCTAGAATGATTAGTGATAAGGCTTGACTAGGGGGCGTCTTCACACTATAAACGCAGACTGTGAGAGCGTGTCAGGTCAGATTTCTACAGCGGAGCGCATATCTCTAGCGTGAATCATCGATGACTGATATTGTCTCCGCGGTCTTCCCCACGTCTATCTTGCTGTTGTGATTTCTCCTACTCATAGTTTTAAATGCATCTACATATTTGTTCTTTTTTTCAGAACCTCGTTTCGAGAAAATATGTCTATCAGCTGGGGTGCGCAGTATCCGAAACTTAAGACGAATCTCCGTCTGGCTATCAATCGTCTGAAACTGATGGGAAAGAAGAAGACGGAAATGGCCATGAAGGCTCGAACGGAAATCGCTGACTACATATCATGTAAGAAGACTCACCTTTGGTGTTGGTGCTGTGTGTGGTTTGGGCTCCCGCAGAGTTATGGGCGGTGTGCGCCTGAAATTACCCTCGATTTTTTTTGCATCCAGTCAAGAAACAGGACCTGTCTGGGATTTCTAACTAGGTTGGGGTCCGAAAATGGCGCCTCCCATAAAATTATGACCGCCGGAAAATCAGTTAGAGATTTTAAAAGCTGGAATCTCGGGTCGGTATTTTGCCCCAAATATTACTAAACTGCTAAAGGGTGTAATGCGGTAGTTGAAAACCCTCGTTTATGATTGGGGGCGAATTTGAACTGCAGGAAAACATTTAACGCAATTACGTCGTGATTCTCAAACGCACGTTTTTATAATTTTTTAGCTGTGTTTTTCTAAACAGACTGTTTCATTACACCGTCCTTCGACTTTCGTTCTCTAGATAGATCCATCTTGGCTTATTTGAACGAAATAGTATGCTGCGTTTGGCTCTGTCCATAGCTAACGACTAGCGGAAAGCTTCAAATCGCTGGATCGATTCACTCCAACACTGGCGCAAAACTCTCGATCGCTGGCGCTTGCAATGTATGCGAGGGCGGCTAGGGGCTGGGGACGCTATGGAGAATTTTAGTGGCCGCCGCTGAACCTGCGATGCCGCCAACATCTGAAGATTGGGTCTAATATATTTATAAAATGCCAATTATGTCATCGTCCATACTGGATGTATATTCTCATACACATGAACTTTACATACGTATTAGTATAATTTATCAGCGGCAGGCCAGCTGCAGCGATAGCTAAGGAGTGAAAACGATAAGGAATGTTAACGATGCAAACAACCGGCGTCATTTGACGCTAGGAACTAGCTAAGAACGGTGCCTTTGTCAGTGTTGCCACGAATAAACTATCATTAAGAAAGTGTAGGCGTGTTCGGACTGAAATATCAAGAATTTCTCCCTACAAGCCGTAAAACGGTCAAATTCTCACCGTCGGCTGCGAACCACGCGCTGCGCGGGCGCACGCGCTCCGAACTAGACGAGTTTTGGCCGCCGCGGCCTCGATCAGCTGTTCTGGTGTTTTTTTTATTTTTCTTTTTCGTTAATTTAATGGTTTTGTTGAAGGCACAGTACACCCTCCGACATGAATTCTGTGATTTTTATTTGATTGTGTAGTAGACCCCTCCTATATAACACGTGCCAAGTGCGAGATCTCAATTCCTCCAAATAGGCGAGGTACAAGCGACCACCACAGACCCGACCTCCTCATCTCACCACCACACCCCTTTCTTGATTTGCGAACTCGATATCGGTTAGACGGATCGATGAATTCCCAACAAGTCGCCGTTCATCAGTCGTCTGCCGGGCTGTCTCCTAGTCCCGGCTCGTTCTGTTGTTGTTGTTGTTGTTGTTGTTCCCCATCCTTCACCATAGACACGGATCCTGGTTCCAATTTCCGGCATGTAGACGAAACATCGAAGCGAGTGGCTAGGATCCCCTTTTTTAGAAGATCCCTGATGGGGCTTTCTTTGGCCGTTTTTTATTTTATTATTTTTATATTTATATATATATATATATATATATATATATATATATTTATATTTGGTTATTTTTTTCTTTCTTTACAATCTTATACAGTTGACCGCAATGCTAAAAGGACATGGTGCGGTTGCGGACTCGCACTAAAACTACTGTAGAATCTGGCACTTTGCCAGATTTCGTCGATCGGCGCCACAGCTGATATTCTCGTGAGCAGAGAGACGACGGTTGGCGCCGATCGATGACGAAATCTGGCAAAGTGCCAGATTCTACCGTAATTTAGTGCGAGTCCGCAACCGCACCATGTCCTTTTAACATTGCGGTCAACTGTAGAATCAAAGTGGCAGAAAATTGGCTTATCCCACGGGTTTAAGCCAGAGATCTTCAATTGTGAGATTGTTGGCTTTCTAGCGCATGAGAACATCTGAGGTACTGTGTGTTCCTCCAGACTGCATTCCGGGCATAGTGAATTATCTGCTGCTCCAATCTTATGAAGATACCACTGCGACTTTGAGTAGTAACCACTCTGAAGCTGGGATAGCGCTGCTCGACTTGATCTTGGTGAAGTCTCTTCTTCTTTCGCGATTTGCGGCGGTGGTCCATCTTCTTCTTCTTTGCAGCCGCGAAGAGAGTAATTGCTATAGGTTTAGAAACTGGGCGAGCAGCGTTGGATTCGTCCAAAGGTCTATTGTAGTCAATGTTGTCGGGTTTTTTAGACAGTTGAATAAGTGTAGGGTATTGTGGCCAAAACCACCACAGTTCGGGCAAACGTCGGGAGTGCTATTGTCGATCCTATTCACGTAGGACTTCAGGAACGTTGAGTGCCCACAGCGCAACGAGGCTAGAGTGCATCTGGCACGTCTACTAAGCTGAGACTCAGACTCAGAAACTCGAGGCGGCACAGTACCCAGAATAGGATTGTTGGCCACTCTTTCCAGATACCCTCTGACGAAATGGGTGTGCTCCTCGCGCAACAGACGGAGGCGTTCTTGATATGAATCGTGCCATCTTTGCAGATCGACTTTATCTGGAGCATCGGCGAAAGGTTTTCTGATGCCTCTCTCTTACAGGCTCAAGTACTCTCCAAGATGGGTGGTTGGGCTGCTTGACGATGTTAATGTACAGCTGCTGGGCCTGGAGCTGACAGTGCTCCTTTACTGGTAGCACCTGTGTCTCGGCGTGTAAATGCTCGATTGGCGAACTCCTAGCACATCCGGTTGCGATCCGAAGAGCAGCGTTTTGTACACGCTGCACCTTAGTCCTGGATGAGTCCGACACTAAGTGCTGTCAAACCGGTGCCGCATACTCGAGGGCGGGCTGCAGAATAGCCTTATAGGTGGTCAGAATAGTTTCCTTACTGCTGCCCCATGATGTACCTCCCAGTGCCCTTAGCACATTGAGTTTAGCTCTTACAATTGCTTGCTTTTGCTTGGTGTTCTTGTGAAACTTCAGCGACGGATCGAGTATAAGGCCGAGTAGTTTGACGAAGCGAGCAGCAGGCAGGCGATCTCCACCCCAGCTGACATCGGGATGGGCGCTGTGCTCTTTGGGGTCCGTTGTGAAAACTGATACTGAAGACTTGGCAGCTGAGACAATGAGCATCTTGTTATCGAAATAGCTTTTCAAATCAATCAGGTACTCGTTGATCTTGCTCGCGGCCACTTGTATGTCGCGGTTTTGGCACATGATAGTCATATCGTCAGCGTAGGCGACAACTTTAATGTCCTGGGGAGGTGCCGGAATGTCCTCTCAGTACAGATTAAACAGAGCGGGCGATAAGACTCAGCCTTGCGGAACACCGCAGCTATGGGGATACTTTTAGAGACATGATTTTGAAACATAACTTTTGCTCGACGGCCCTTGACGAATGCTGTTATCCAACGCTTCTGCCACGGTGGAATAGAGGACTTCAGTATGTTGTCCGATAGAATACCCAGGTTAACACTGTCGAATGCCTTTGTCAAGTCCAGGGCTACAGCAACGGTCCTGAGGGGCTTTCTCATGTTGAAGCCGTCGATGGCATAGCCAACGATTTTCAAAAGCGCCGTCGTGGTGCAATGTAGCTTCCTAAAGCCGTGCTGGTGATGTTGTTTCTCATTATGCTGAGCCAAATCATTGACGACAAGCTTTTCCAGCAACCTTGGCTAGAAGGTGACAAAGGCTTATTGGCCTGTATCCTTTCGCTGATGACAGCGATTTACCGGGCTTAGGCAGAGGAATGACATTTGCTGTTTTCCAGTCTTGTGGCAGTGTGCAGGTTCGGAATGATGTGTTCATTAAATCAGTGAGCAGCGAGAGAAATTCACTGGGGAGCTTCTTTAGGACTGCTGGACAGATTCCGTCAGGTCCAATGGCTTTGGAATTGCGCATTTCCTTTATAATCTTCTCCACCTGCGCGGGAGTGAAGGCATCAGCCGCGCCCATAAGCGGAAGGCGGCACAGCTCCCTTACTGTCACTCGGTTTTGTGGGCCACGCTTCGCACATGTTATGAAGAAGCTCTTGCCCAGAGCGTAAGCGGCATCTTGTCCTGACTTGAATACATTGTTCTCAAACTCGATAGTAGATACGGTGGCGGGTGTGGTTTTTCCGGAGAGTTTTCTCAGGATTTTCCATGTAGTAGCACCATCTGCCTTGAAGTTCAATTTTCAGTGAACTTCTGCCACTCGTCTTTCTTGTGCCTGTCCAAGTCTTTTCTAATCTCATCGTCAAGTTCAGTGACCTCCGGGTCCAGATGGTTGGCAGATCTCTTTTCATCTCTAGTCCTGATTTTCTGAAGTATTACCCTGGTGACATTAGGGTAAAAAGTTTTCACACGTCCTTCTTGTATGGCCGCTTTCATAGCCTTCCGGATAGCGTCAGATATGTGACGCTGTTTCTGGTGCACATCGCCATTCCATGGATATTCAGCCACTCGGTGAAGTGCAACCTCTCTGAATAGGCTCCAATCTGCAAGGTCTAAATTGAGATAAGAACGGTGACGAATACCAGAATAAGGGGCCAGAGAATTTGAGAGATCGATATGGACGAAAATGGGAATGTGATCACTAGACAGAGTTGTAGAAGTGGACCACGAGCAAGCACTAGAAAGATTGGAGGAAACGAGCGAAATGTCTGGGCTAGAAGATCGGCCGATGGAAGGGAGGCGAGTGGGCTGATCATCGTTTAGGATAACCAGGTCGCACTCCTCCGCCCATTCCTCAACGTCCTCTCCTCTAACATCAGAGTCAAGTGAAGAGCAAAAGATATGAGCATTGAAGTTGCCCGCGAAGACGACTGAGGGTGAGAGGGCGCAGTCGTTGAGTTGTTTTAGAAGAGGAATAGGATTATAGGTTGGGGGACAAGATGTAGTTGGGGGAATGTAGATGTTGAAGAGAGATAGGGGAGTTTTGAGTGGGAGATGGATGGGTACGTACTCGAGAGTACCGTCCGTAGGGACATTGGGAATTAGGTGAGAAGGAAGAGTGGATAGTACAAAAGTAGAAACTCCTCCGCCGAAGGACGATCTTGGAGCATGGTATGAAGTATAGCCAGGGATATTTGGGTGAGAAGAGGTAGCAGAGGGGGAAAGTTTGGTTTCCTGAACCATTATAACATCTGGATGGTGAGTACGAGCAAAGAGAGAGAGAGCTCAGATAGTTTGGCACGAAGGCCATTGAGATTTATATGTACAATAGAAAATGGGCGATTGGAGGTAGAGGAATCAGAGTTGGAAGGTGAGGAGCATAGGACACAGCGAAAAACAGAGTTATGATGCCTCACAGACCTGAGACCCGAACAGAAGAGATGCACCCACCTTTGGCATCCGAAGCACTGGACGCTTGTTTTACTCCATGTGACATCCTTGCCGCACGTGGCGCATGGGTACTTCTAAGCGGGTCCAGGATTCCTCTCCACGCCGGCCTTTTGTAGGAGAATCCTTAGGAGAGCTGAGACCAGCCAGCATCTCTCCCATAGCAAAAACCCTCTTCGTGGAGGGGTTGATGTCGGTTTGCACGGAGTTGATGTTGCTTCCTCCACACGGCCACGGCACCTCGGCAGCGTGGTCCATTTAGTAAATGAGAGATCATATTACCCAAGAAATCCTTCACAAACTCCTTGTGAACTTCTTTGCGGATGTTCTCAGCGTTTCCTGGCCTTACCGTCATTGGGGTGACAGTTCTGACGTACCTCCTAATCTGTCGTGGCGGCGCCGGCTTCCTCATCACGTCGTGGGAGGGGTGTTCTGGGTCAAGTGCCGCAACTGTTCGATATGAGAGTGACAGCAATTATGAGCCTGCACTGGCATGATTCCAGATTCGTTACTGAGGTGGGTTGTACTCGCCATTGCCAGGCTTCCCGTCGCAGTTCTCAGAGCTGCATTTTGATAAGCTTGTAGCCGATCCCAGTGTGATGAGGCCAGTAGCGGACTCCATGCAAGGGCTGCGTAATAGATAACCGATTGTTCGATGGCTCGATAGGTAGTAGTTAGCAGCTCTTTGTTTTGTCCCCAGTTTCTTCCTGTCAGAGCCTTCAGGAGGTTTGCTCTTTGCTTTCTTCTTGCGAACTGCCCTCAGCGTGTAAACGTCCCGTCATCATCGTATCGAACTGATAACCAAGAATCGTAGGGTTTCTTTCGTGCGGAATTTGCATCCCGTTAATGAAAACTTTGGCAACGATTGCGAATGAAGAGAAATATAGGCCCGAGACAACTCTTACACCAAATTTTCACCCTCAAAGTATAGAAATCTTTTTGGAGCCGTAACTCTGTTCATAGGGGCTCTTGGGCGATTTCAGAGATACCGTTGTGATCAGCTTGTGACTCTCTCCAACGTCAGCATTAGAAGTGAAAAATATTTTTTGTGTGTCATGTGCCTTTGATGTTTCTTGATGTTTCCATGCGTGCTAGGATTAGGAAACTATTTTTTGTCTCTCGAGAAATGGCCGGCGGAGCTGCGAAATGCGATAATCGCTAGAAATTTGAGCCACTCAGTGAAAAAAAACATCAAGAAAACCACTAAATCAACAAAGAAAAACAAAAAAAATAAATGAATAAAAACACCAGAACAGCTGATCGGAGGCCGCGGCTGCCCAAAGAACCTCGTCTATTTCGAAGCGCGTGCGGCCCGCGCAACGCGTGGTCCGCAGCAGACGGTGAGAATCTTGCCGTCTTCTGGCCTGTATGTTTGGATTTCTGTCTTTAAGGCAGGAGTTCACTAGAGAAAGATTGGTCGACTAATAGGACGCTTTGGGTAATTTTCGTGGACGCGCCGCTCCGCAAGAAAGCGGTAAAATCAGACGAAACTCTTCAAAATTGTCTCTCTTCCGATTGACAAGTTTCTCTGAAAGTTCCATCCGTAAGCTTTTTTACATTCCCGTTATGGTAGGGGGCCAGATCTACGTTTCCTTTGGGGAAGCTAAAGAACCGTTCCAAGGGGAAGCTTGCCCTTCAATGCGCAGTTAGGATGGAATTAGAGAGTAACGCACAGGGTACTCGCGTCATGAAAATTATGCATTTTTTCTTACATTCTTATTACAATTCTGCTGGCTGCAGAATTTGATCGTATGTAGGGGCATTAATTGTCATTTTTTGCAGCAAACAAACCTCGACCGAGCTCGGATACGTGTCGAGCATATTATCCGAGAAGACTACTTGAGATTTGAAGCGTATGCGGAAATCCTCGAGATGTATTGTGATCTACTCCCTAGCGAGATTTGGCATGATTGAGCAAATGAAGTGAGTCACTTGTTCTGCTTATACTCTATAAGGACTGATATGCATTATGTTACTACCCTTCAGAACTTTGGACGATGGAATTGCTGAGGCAGTCATTAGTATTATGTGGGCCGCTCCCCGTATAGCTACTCGATATTGCACAGAGTTCAAGGAAATTGAAGCTAGGAATTAATATATTACTCCCATTACATGTCTGTTGAACGAGGTTTCATCCATGATGTTCTCCAGACTATCGGTGATCCAGTTGACGGTCAGAAGTATGGGAAACCGTTTTGCCGAGAGGCTGCGCGAGCGAAGTCAGTTGGAGTTCCCAGCAAAAGTGTCACCAAAGCTGTCGTTCAGAAGCCTCTCTGTCGCAGCACCCCCGAAAATTGATGGGTGGAGAGGTAGGTTTAAAGTTGAAGATCTCTCTATAGTAGCTCGCCACAGTGTGTTTCTGGCGTTCTTTTCCTTTTATGTCATGATTATGTGAAAAAGGAACGGGTGGTGGTCCTTCGCTATGGAGGATTCTGCGCTAAAATTAACCTTACAGGGGCAGTGCCCCTAGAGCGGTAAAGTGTCTGGATAACCTCCGGGTACAAGTTTTGAGTCGAATTAAAAGGTGTTCTCCCGGACACCCCTGGGGCGGCATG